>CM067329.1:105150000-105750000 GCA_034376525.1 Nicotiana benthamiana
ACTTAATAGCAGCAGCCACAAATGCTTTCTTTAACAACTTATCCATAGCCAGTATGATACCAAGTGAAACTACTAAATGCAATACTTCAAACAACTACAGCAATACAAACACCCAAAAACATCAAAACTCAAGCTATCCAATCAAAATTACATTATATCACAAGAGAAAAAGTCTCGATATTTTGCCTTATTTGATAATCCTGTGGAGGTAATACTACTGTTTGATCCCATGGACCTGACTAGAAATCTTCTACTAGAGTTGGTTCTCTTAAAACCCATTTCATTTCTCTTGGTAGGGATGAATTGGACTCCATTAGAGCTCAAATGGGGCTGCTGAGAAAGGACTATATGTGGGGTTTGTAAGGATTTCAACTTTATTTGAGACAGAGTTCCTGTTCTTCTGTAAGGGAGATTGGGAATAAATGAAGGTAAAGTTTTTGGAACAGCTGAAGCTGTTGCCATGGTGATTCTTGGGAAGTAGAGAATGTAGTTGGAACCATTTTTTGAACTGATTTGGTAAGAAATTTGTGTGGACGTGAAAGGAAGTTACTTAATAAGAAGATGATTCTTATTCCCTCCATCACACATACAAGAGTGACTCTTTTTTGCCTCTTACCAAACTAGAAACAGTTTTGTTCGTTGCCTTTTTGTCTCTAGTGAAATATTCTACCTATTTAGATGCGAGAATAAGGTGCGCTTGGTCGTCTAAGAATATTTTAGTCTTTTCGGCATAGTTTACACAGATTGTATCAGGGGTTCGATTCGGTATACGGTTTATAAATTACACATACCAAATATCGTATAAAATTATTACGGTATGGTTTGGTATTTATTATTTTAGTTTGGTACAATTTCGATTAATATTTTTTTAAATAGGCAAAATAAAATGATGTTAACATCTTCATTGATTTTCTCTAATGAGATAAACTTTCCCAAAACTTTTGAATACTATAAAATTGTATGTATTTGGATTTTATATAACATTCTACAATAATATATTTTTTTTCACAAAATAACAAGAGTAATGTCTTTAATTTCTTTCTGCTTCAATTTTAATTTCTTTATTCTTGTTTTCTTTTTAATTTAAATGAGACCATATATTAGTGACTAACTTTTGTGAGATTTGTAATTTCTTTTTGCTAATCCGATTGGACTTCAAAACTAAGAGACAAAATTGAGCATGACCTTAGGCAATTGAGCTTGGGGTAGGGGTGGGGCGATGGGAAATTGAGAATTAAATTACAAAATTAGACTTGGGGCTGGACAAGGTTTAGGCTTTAAAATTTCGGTATTTCGGTATTACGGTATACTAAAATTTCATTGAAACACCGAAAATGCTAAAGTAAATTAGACCAAAATACCGAAAAAACTGAAACTGAAATACCGAATTAATTCGGTTTGGTTTGAAATTTGATTTTTTAAATTTTATGCTCACCCCTAGATTGTACGCTTAAAATTTTCCTTCTCAGCACAATTTATTCAGAAAAGGGCGTAAACTACCCCTATCTTTGCTAAATGGTTTATAAATACCATCCATCCATATATCTGTCCAAAAAAAATACATGACGTTAATTCTATTAACAAAAATATTCTCGTGACTAAGGACAGAATTGGTGGGTCTTTCATTTAATGACATGGCAATTTATAACTGGACCATGTGGCAATTTTTAATCAAGAATCAAATATGAGTCTTATTTTTACCTATTTACTTGTTCTGGCCCGTTTACCCATTTTTTTCCTGCTTTGTATTGACAAAAATGGCTTCTATAAAACAAAACGGGCTTAGCAAAATACTGTTCATCAGTGTCCTAAAGAGAAATCGTATCTTTTGCTTTTCACTAATTGTTCCTAAAAGTTCAATACCTTGTTTTCCATTTGATTTTGGTTCTAAATCTTGTGATTTATTCATTATCTAAGTTTGAACTACTAATTTGGAGCTTCAATTTGTAGAAGCAAGATTGAATTTGAGGACGCAATTAAAACCGTCTCTGCTGAATTTAACAAAGAAACTAAGTTTCGTTTGAAATCTGAAAAATTAGGGCTTCGAGTTAGATTGGATGTTCATAATTCTAGTTGGAAACATCATTTTGAAGTCGAATATGAAGGATTAGGATCGATTGAAGTGATTTTCTAGGGTTTTAAATTGAAAATTTTTGAGCGGTTTCTCTACGAAGAAGACAAATAAGGTTCCCTTGATTCTGTGGGCGATTGTTCACATTAGTTTTGGGGTTTCTTCTGTGGGCAATTGTTCAAATTAGTTCCAGGTGTTTGTTCGGATTGTTGAGACGAGCTTGTGGTCATATTTTGAGTTCATGTTGAAGAGGTTTGGGATGACTTTGGGTTGAAAGCTTGAAGTTGAAATACGACGAACACTTGCCTAACAATTCTGAGCTTCAACTGCTGAAGATAGCTTCGAATTGTTTCTGTAGCCTGATTCATTGAATGAGAATTCATTACTAGTGAAGCCTAAATCAGTTGATGAACACAAAGAAAACCATCTGCAAATTTGAAGAACTTTGTAGACTGGTTCAAAACGATCCAAGCAATTGGTAAATCAAAGAGGAATACATGTAGAGCTGATTCGAGTTTATTTTAGGTTGAAATTTTGTTGGAGTCGATTCTCCCAACAAGACAAATAACTACTGCCACTAATTTGCGACTGAAAATTGCAGCTGTGCTCTCCACTTTTTGGAGTCATTTGCTATTGATTTATCGCTACGAACTTCAATTCATCCATATGCAAATCGAAAATCGAACCGAAATTGAAGCTTAATGGCTTATTGGTATCGGATTAATGGCTTAACTGACGGGGAACAGATTGAAAATTTTTTATTAACGGCTTATCGATTTGGTTGCGAATTATTCAATTTACTTAACGGATAATTAGTTAACCCGTTAAGAATATATATATATATATATATATATATATATATATATATATATATATATATATATATACTAAATAATCAAAGATCCTTCTTCCTCCATTACTCTATCAAAGTAAATTAGAATAAAAGAAAGCCAAATAAAAGGAGTCATCTAACTATGACAAAAGACAGAATTTGCAAACAAGATAACACCACCATTTACAATACTACTTCATCAACTTTGCCTAGGTTTTAAGGCATCCTAGAATTCAAAACATGAAAAATATTTATTTTAACAATGGCCAATTTGAAATCTTTCACATGGACTAAGCCAATGTGCATAAACATAAATTGTGAAGAAAAATAACTTCCCAAATTCCGGAAATTGCTTTCTTAGAGTAGTGAATTATGCTTCACTTGCCCAAGACTCACAACCACAATTGAAGAAGAACGAAGAAGAAAATATAGCTCCAAAAATACTAGAACTAAGAAAGTGGAAGACTTACTTGAATAACTTGGAGAATACTTTATTAACTCAAGAAGACTTGGATTTTTTTTTTATGATACAAATGTGGAGGAGGGGGTGAGTATATATAGGCTTTCCATCTCCTCAATGGACGGTCATGATCTATTTAATCCTACGGTGGAGATTCGTCTTCTAGAATACTCCATACTTTTCTTACAAAATATCTAGATATTTTTATCACCTACACTAATCTAGAAATATCTCTTACAAATATCTCCTAACTTCTATAATATTCTACACTATTCTATAATTTTCCAAAAGTTACACTTTATAATTTTAACACTCCCCCTTAAAGTGAACTTTTGGAGACAAGTCCAAGCTCGCCACGGAGATCCTCGAATGGTCCTTTGGAAAGAGAATTTGTAAAGATGTCTGCAACGTTATCATTACTTCGAACCTCTAATGCTTCAATGGTACCATCTAGAACCTTCTCTCGGATGAAATGATGTGCAATCTCAATATGTTTTGTTCTTGCGTGACACAGCGGATTAGTAGCCAACTTTATAGCGCTTTGATTGTCACCAAGAAGTTTTGTAGGCTTATGAATTGGTGAGAATACATCCCCAACAAGACGACGAAGCCACGTGCATTCCTGAGCAGCAAGAGTAGAAGCCTTGTATTCTGCTTCAGCAGTAGAGAGCGAGACCGAGTCTTGCTTTTTACTGCACCAAGAAACACATGCTGAACCACAGGAGAATACATAACCGGAAGTTGATCTTCTATCATCAAGTCACCTCCTAGATCAGCATCAGTGAACCCAAGTAATGAAAAATCAGTTCCTTTCTTGTAAAGAAGTCCCATGTCATATGTTAAGTTCACGTATTTTAATATGCGCTTCGCCGCTTCAAAGTGAGGTTTCTGTGGCTCTTGCATATAGCGACTAACAAGTCCAACAGAAAATGAAATGTCTGGCCTTGTAATAGTCAAGTAGATCAAGCTACCAACAAGAGCTCGATAAGGACGTGGATCTGGTAAAAGCTTTCCTTCATCACGCCTAATTTATATGTTAGGCTCAAGAGGAGTAGAGCAATGCTTACTTGTGTTTATTCCAAACCTGTCCACTAGCTTCCTCGCATAGCTTTCTTGTGAAAGAAATATTCCATCTTTCACATATTTCACTTCCAAATCAAGAAAGTGACTAAGCTCTCCCAAATCTTTCATTTCAAATCTGATCGAGAGTTCAGCTCGCAGTTTTGCAACCTCCTGTTCGTTATTACCTGTAATAATCATATCATCCACATATAGTAGCACAATCATGTGGAGCGTACCTTGGTTCTTCACGAACAGGCTAGAATCTGAGTCTGATGCAAGATAGCCACAAAATTGCAAGTATTCAACAATCTTTCCATACCATGCTCTGGGAGCTTGCTTGAGTCCATAAAGCGCTTTCTTCAGCTTGCATACACAGTCTGGATGAGTAGGAGAAATGTAGCCCAAAGGTTGTTCCATGTAGATATCCTTATCAATCTCGCCATACAGGAAAGCATTCTTCACGTCAAGCTGACATAGCTTCCACCCAAGTGATGCCGCCAAGGAGATCACAACTCGAACCGATGTCATCTTCGCCACTGGGCTAAAAGTCTCCTCATAGTCTTCTCCATAAACTTGAGAGAATCCTCGTGCAAACAGCCTTGCTTTTATATCTATCAATGCTCCCATCTGACTTCTTCTTTAGTTTATACACCCCCTTGCAAGATACCGGCTTCACATCCTTGGGCTTTGGCACAAGATCCCAAGTTTCATTTTTCACAAGTGCGTGCATCTCCTCATTCATAGCTTCTTCCCATTCCTTAACACCTTTTGCTTCATTATAGGAAGAAGGCTCATTTTCATAAATAGGACCGGCACTGAAGCAATGATAGATGCTTACCATGTTGCCATCTCGGTAGCGAATAGGTTTGATGACTTGCCTTCCATATCGAGTTGTTCTTTGACCATTTGTCTCCTCCAGGTTGATATTTTCCCTTTGTTCATCCACGCGAGAAGTAACCTTGCTCCCCGTATCACCAGAATCTCTTGCTTCTGAAGATGACGTACTATTATACGTCATTGGTGATGACTTGCCTTCCATATCGAGTTGTTCTTTGACCATTTGTCTCCTCCAGGTTTGATGACTTGCCTTCCATATCGAGTTGTTCTTTGACCATTTGTCTCCTCCAGGTTGATATTTTCCCTTTGTTCATCCACGCGAGAAGTAACCTTGCTCCCCGTATCACCAGAATCTCTTGCTTCTGAAGATGACGTACTATTATACGTCATTGGTGATGATGGCGATGATGAAATATTGGAGCAAGGAGCTGAAGAAGTCACTGGAAGACTTACGGGCATCTCTTCATGTTCTATAGCTGGTGAAGGAGCATCTCCAGGAACACCAACGGGACTGTAGTAGGAAGAGATTTCATCAAATACTACATCCCGAGATACTTTACACTTGCATGTCTCGGGATCCATGCATTTCCAGCCTTTCTTCCTTTCATCATAACCGATGAAGATGCACTTCCTTGCCTTAGCATCTAGTTTAGTTCTTTGTGAATCTGGAATGTGGACGTAGCAGATCGATCCAAAGACCTTAAAGTCTTTCACATTTGGCTTCTCGTTGTAGAGCATTTCGTACGGGGACTTCATATTAATCGGACTGAGTGGTACCCGATTAATCACATATGCCGCACAAGCCATACCTTCGGCCCAAAGAACTTTGGGCAAATGTTTAGCATATAACCAGCTCTTACATGTCTCAGTAAGATGTCGAATCTTCCTCTCTGCAACGCCATTTTGCTAAGAAGTGTCTGCACATGTGAGCTGCCTTCGTATTCCCTGCCTCGAGCAGAATTGATTAAACTCCTGGGAAGTATATTCTCCCCCATTATCAGTCCTCAGCCGTTTTATCTTCCTCTGAAACTCACCTTCGACCTTCTCCTTGAACTCCAAAAATCTGGAAAATACTTCATATTTTTGCACCACGAAATATACCCAAGTATATCGTGTGTAATCATTAACAAATACCACCATATAGCAATAACCAGAGAAGGTAGGTGTACGTGTAGGACCCATCACATCACTGTGAATGAGTTCTAGTGGTGCCTCGTATCTTGTTTGGGATCTATCAAATGGAAGACGATGCGCCTTACCATATTGACATCCTTCGCATAATGTTCCACTACCAAAAGTAGTAATATGAGGCAAACTATCAACCAAAATTTTGTTTACCATGACTTTTAACTTATCCATATTAAGGTGCCCCAATCTAGCATGCCAAAGTGATGCATTATCATTCGTGCTCATCTTGTCAACATAAGATGTAGATGTTGACAAAACAAATAAATCTTTAACTCGCTTACCTGTGTGAACGACATCTCCTTCCACCTTAGTGATATTTCGGAAGAACTTCACTCCACTTTGGCTCAAACAGAACATAGTGTGCATCCACAGCGTTAGCCACCGAGAAAAGATTCTTCCTCATCCCAGGTACATGATACACACTCTTCATAGTGATAGGATCTCCGCCATTGTTGAGAATGATTGTACCCTCCTTTTCTACCAGATAAACGGTATTATCCGCGATGAGAATAGCTTCGTTACCTTCATGTTTCTGAAGAGATGTGAACTTTGAGTCATCTCCGGTAAGGTGATGACCGCAACCAGAATCCACGATCCAGTCATCCTTGAAGTTGATGCTAGCGTAAGCATTTACCGAGGTAGTTTCCGTTGAGAAGCAACAACCCCAATTCTCTTCGGTTTGTTCTGCTTTATCAGCAACATTTCCTCCCTTTAGCTTCACCTTACAATTCTTCTTGATGTGTCCAGGCAAGTTACACCGATAGCATAGAATAGAGCTTCTTTTTCCGTTGGCACTCTTTGGTGGCTCTCCCCCTTCATCTTTTCTTCTCTCTCTTTCATTCTTCTTCTCTGGTCAATAGACTTTCTTCTTTCAGAGAATAAGGCGTCACCTTGAAAGGATAAGGAGACTCCAGCCATTTGTTTTGCTAGAGACTCTTGAGAAGAGAGAAGATTCTCAAACTCAACAAGGGAGGGTTGATTAGCCACCCCTGAATAGAAGTGACAAAAGGAATATATTCTTTGTTTAATCCTCGAATAATATTCCTTTTCATTCGAGCCTCCGAAATAGGTTCCTCCGGATCAAGAGCAAAAATTTCCGAACAAATATTTTTAATTTTTAAGAAAAATTCGGAGATTGAGAGCTCACCTTGAGTAGTTCGTGCCAACTCATTCTCTAAGTATTGCAGCCGAGCAACGTTCTTCTTGTTAAGCAATGCACTTAGAGTATCCCAAATCTGAGATGCAGACTTACACCCAACAATGTGATCAAATAGATCGTGAGAGATTGATCTCTTCAACACGAATTCCGCCTTTGCGTTTGAAGTCCTCCACTTCTTTATGGCATCGGTATTAGTATCCGTGGGTGTAGGGGCAACCTTGTTGTCTCCACCAACAACCTCCCATAAATCTTCTCCAAGAAGATAAGATTCCATGCAAGACTTCCATACCTTGTAATTGGATTGATTAAGCACCTCAATTCCAAGGCCGACAACTCTTCCACTTGAATCCATTTTTGGAACGCCAACGAACTTCTTCACCAAGAGTGACTTGACAAGATTCCAAGCTAATACTCTTGTAGCTCTGATACCATGTGAAGAAAAACAACTTCCCAAATTTCGGAAATTGCTTTCTTAGAGTAGTGAATTATGCTTCACTAGCCAAAGACTCACAACCACAATTGAAGAAGAACGAAGAAGAAAATATAGCTCCAAAAATACTAGAATTAAGAAAGTGGAAGACTTACTTGAATAACTTGGAGAATACTTTATTAACTCAAGAAGACTTGAATTTTCTTTTTTTTTTGATGATACAAATGTGGAGGAGGGGGTGGGTATATATAGGTTTTCCACCTCCTCAATGGACGGTCATGATCTATTTAATCCTACGGTGGAGATTCCTCTTCTAGAATACTCCACACTTTTCTTACAAAATATCTAGATATTTTTATCACCTACACTAATCTAGAAATATCTCTTACAAATATCTCCTAACTTCTATAATATTCTACACTATTCTATAATTTTCCAAAAGTTACACTTTATAATTTTAACATAAATAAGATTCTAGACAAATAATTTATCCATCACGGTGTCTCTTCTGCTTTGTAATTCTTTGTACATCGATCACCTATTTAAACATACAGAAACTAAATTTTATTTTATTTTGATTGAATTAGGCCGATAAATTGTCCGATAAGAGCTAAACTGATACCAATTTGCACGATATCTTATCGAGTGGCTAGCAAATTAATACATTTAAAAACCGCTAACCGATAAGGCAAATCATTAAGGATAAATAACCGCCCAATCTCTTCAAGTTTTCATGGGATCAACTATACCTCAGTAATTTTATGTCGTGTTCCTTCTGTCCGATGTTCGAATGTCGTATTATGCCTTTTGTGATAGCTTTCATGAATCAAATCTTTCCCTGACTTTTGCCTAAATAACAGTAAAATCAAGGGTAACATTAGATAGCAAAGGGGGACCCACCACATTGACTACGAGACGTTTGACTTCTAAATATCTGAAGTTTTCTGTCCTTTCACTCTTTTTCAGCCTGAATCTTTCCTTCTCAGATAAATTTAACTGTTTTGTTCACTAGAGCACTTAGGTTTGGAAATGAAATTGGGAACTTTTTAGGCTACATATTTCATTTTTCCTGAGATCTTTTAAGCTATTTTTGGTATTTGTTGATTATTATTTATTTATTTATTTGAAAATTCAGTTCTTTTGCACCGGCAACGGTTACAGTCCACGGGTTGTTCGATGTTTGGATTTAGATTTGTTCTCGCTATAGGGACTTAATAGTGTAGTCAGTCACATAAAACGTTGTTCCTAATGATATATATGCCATTACAAATGCACATGGTGTGACGAGAGCATGTGATACCACTCAATTTGTAGTTTGCACTTCACTGAGTGGAAGTGGGGAAGCCAAAAAATTATTTACCAACACCCCTTTAACAAAAGTTGAGGAACAACAACAATAACTACCCAATATAGTCCCACAAAGTGGGGTTTGGGGAGGGTAATATTTAGACGGGCCTTACCCCTACCCGAAAGGGCAGAGAGGCTGTTTCCAATCGACCATCCGCTCAGTGAAGGAAAGGAAAAACAAAAACAAAAATAAAAACAAAAGAGCATTAGTAACTCCAGCAGAAATAGCGTAAATAATTATCTGAACATAAGAACCATAAATAAAGTAGCATGCAATAATATCATACAGTGACTACCATAAATAACTACCATAAGGGAGACACAATTCAATACACAAATCATCTATGTATAGCCTCGCCCAACCCCGGGTGAGGAGTACGAAAAACTCTAGGAGCCCCTATCCTACAATCATGATACTAGACCTCCAGACTTTCCTATCAAGGGCCATGTCCTCGGAAACTCGCATTCTAGTCATGTCATGCCTAATCACCTCTCCCCAATACCTCTTAGGCCTCCCTCTGCCTCGCCGTACGCCGACCATCGCCAGCCGCTCACAACTCCTCACCGGGGCATCAGGACTTCTCCTCTGCATATGCCCGAACCACCTCAGCCTCGCTTCTCGCATCTTCTCATCCACCGGGGCCACCCCCACCTTCTCTCGAATAATTTCATTCTTAATCTTATCTAACCTGGTGAGCCCGCACATCCACCTGAGCATCCTCATCTCCGCAACCTTCATTCTCTGAACATGAGAGTTCTTCACTGGCCAGCACTCCGCCCCATACAACATGGCAGGTCTAACCACAGCTCTATAAAATTTCCCCTTGAGTTTCTGTGGAACTTTTTTGTCACACAGGACTCCTGATGCAAGCCTCCACTTTGACCACCCCGCTCCTATAAGATGAGTGACGTCCCCCTCAATCTCTCCGTCCCCCTGAATCACCGACCCAAGATATCTGACAGTGTCCCTCTTGGCGATGATCTAAGATCCAATCATCACGTCCCTTCCTACTTCGCTCGGCTCGGCACTAAACTTGCATTCCAGGTATTCTGTCTTAGATCTGCTTATTTTGAAACCCTTAGACTCGAGAGTCTGTCTCTATACCTCTAACCGCTCAATAACACCGACCCTCGTCTCTTCTATCAAGATTATGTCATCAGCAAATAGCATACACGAAGGCACATCCCCTTGAATATGTCGGGTTAGAGCATCCATCACCAAGGCAAACAAGAGAGAGCTAAGCGCCGATCCTTGATGGAGCCCCATAACCACTAGAAAATGGTCTGAATCGCCACCCACCGTCCTTACCGTAGTCTTAGCTCCATTGTACAAGTTCTCGATTACTCTAATGTAGGCTTCCGGCACGCTCTTCGCCTCCAAGCACCTCCATGGCACCTCCCTTGGGACCTTGTCATACGCTTTCTCCAAGTCGATAAGCACAATGTGCAGGTCCTTTTTCTTATCCCTGAACTGCTCCACCAGCCTCCTGACAAGGTGGATAGCTTCTGTAGTGGAGCGACCCGGCATGAAACCGAACTGGTTCACAGATGTAGATGTCATCTCCCTCGCCCTCGCCTCGATCACCCGCTCCTAGACCTTCATGGTGTGACTTATTAATTTGATACCCCTATAGTTATAGCAGCACTATATGTCCCCTTTGTTCTTGTACAAGGGCACCACTTTACTCCACCTCCACTCCTCCGGCATCCTTTTGGTCCTGAAGATCGCATTGAACAACCTGGCGAGCCACTCTACTCTTGACCTACCCATGCACTTCCAGAACTCCACGGGGATATCGTCAGGCCCGATAGCTCGACCTCTACTCATCCTACGCAAAGCCCCCATGACCTCCTCCGCCCTAATGCGCCTGCAGTACCCAAGGTCTCTATGTTGCTCTGAATGCCCCAACTCCCCTAGCTTTATGTTACGATCCCCCTCCTCGTTAACTAAGTCTCAAAAGTACGCATGCTACCTCTGCTTGACTTGAGACTCCCCCATCAGAACTCTACCATCCTCGTCCTTGATGCACCTAACTTGGTCAAGATCATGCGCCTTCCTTTCCCTTGCATTAGCTAACCGGAATAACTTCATGTCCCTGCCTTTCTCCCATAGTTCCTCGTACATGCGACCAAATGCTGCATTTTTAGCTTCCGTAACCGCCAGCTTTGCTTCTTTCCTCGCCACCTTGTAGATTTTCCTGTTCGCTCTCCGTTCTTCCTTGCTTGTGCTCCCTGCCAACTTAGCAAATGCCGCCTTCTTCAACTCCAATTTTCCTTCGACCATATCGTTCCACCACCAGTCACCCTGATGTCTGCGTGAATAGCCCTTGGCTACCCCGAGCACGTACCGTGCTACCTCTCTAACCAAGTTCGCCGTCTCTGACCACATAGCGTCTGCTTCCCCAGAACTTCTCCAAGCTCCGCCCTCAGCTAACCTCCTCTCCAACTCCTGTGCTTTCTCCTTAGTCAAAACACCCCATCTAATCCGTGGTAGTCCCCGAGCACCCCTCCTCTTCCTCTTCACCCAGAGACCGACATCCATCACTAGGAGTCAATGAAGAGTCGAAAGGGACTCTCCCGAAATAACCTTGCAGTCCTTGCACATACCCCTATCGCTCCTTATGAGGAGGAGATAATCAATCTGAGTCCTCGCTGCAAAACTCTTGAAGGTGACCAAATGCTCCTCCCTCTTCTAAAATGTCGAGTTCGCAATCAGAAGCTCGGAAGCCCTGGCGAAATCAAGCAATGACGTGCCTCCTCCGTTCCTAACCCCAAAGCCGAAGCCACCGTGCACCTCACCATAATCACTAGCATCAGCCCCAATATGACCATTAAAGTCCCCTCCAATAACTAACTTCTCAGATTGGGGAATACTGCTCACCAGATCATCCAAGCCCTCCCAAAAGCGCCTCTTAGCCTCCTCGTCTAAGCCCGCTTGCGGCGCGTAAGCGCTGATGACGTTGAGGACGCAACCTGCAATAACCAACTTAATAGACATTAACCTATCATTCACTCGCCTAACCTCGACCACGGACTCCCTTAGATCCCTATCTACCAAGATGCCCACTCCATTCTTACCTCTCACGATCCCAGAATACCACAGCTTAAACCCGTCTGCATTCCTCGCCTTCGACCCTTTCCACCTAATCTCCTTGACGAAGAACATATAAATTTGAAATATCCATTTGGATTGGGATGTATCACCAATGCATAACGAGTGACATATTTGGCCCTTCTATCCATTATTTTTCAGCTTTTATTTCGGCTAGAACTAGGCTAATGAGCTGTTTGGAGCTGATTATTAGAATATCTAAAATGAAAAACAATAAATGCTTCATAATCTCTATTTAGCATTGCCTGCAATTACGTTTCTGTTTCTTTTATGTTTTGGATAGAAATGATTAGAATGCATTTTTGCTTAAATTTTAAATTTGAAATTTCGTGTCGATCTAAGAAAACAGTGGCGGATCTGGAGGGTAGCTACCGGGTTTCTGAAACCCAGTAGCTTTTGCGTAGACCCTACATTTCTATTAAAAATCCACTAAATATTTATAAATATCTAACTGTGAACCCAGTTATTGTTATATATTAATTTGATAATATGACAGGAACCTATATACTTTAAATCCTGGATCCGCCTGTTATTGTTTCCTTTCTGTCTGAGAAATCGTCTAATATGATGTGAACAAAGTCATAGTTAATGGAGGTCAAATTGTTTTTCCTCGAGTCATCTGAATGAGATGAGAACCTTTTTATCGAGCTGTTAAAGAATGCATAGAAGCCGCTTGAAAAAATATCCTTGAACGTTTACATCATGATCTTCTACCAGCTATCTTTCAAAGTTCACTTTCTTAAATGCAAAAGGAAAGAACTGTTGAAAATAAAATTAAAATAAACTTGATTTTGTAATAATTATTTGGAATTAAGAAATTATGAAAAATAAAGAGCCCAATTAGCCTATTTTCTAGAATGTGAGTCCATTTGGCCCATGTTCTAGAAATATCTTTAGAATAATAGAATGATATATATAAGTATGGAGTGATCTAGAGAGTGGATATTTTTGTAGAATTGTGTAGAAGGTGATTTGTAGCCATTAGATTAAAGTTGTGTTGGATAAATCTTGGCCATTGATTGAGGAAGTGGCCAAGTATAAATAGGTGTAGGATTGGTCATTTTGTAAGAAGCCAAAAAAATCAAAAAACAAGTTTGAGTAATAAAAGTTTCTCTTCTCCAAAATCTTTCTACTCTTCCAAAATTCCCTTAGCCTAAAAGCCTCCCTCCAAATATTAATAGCAATCCTCTTCCAACAAAGTGGTATCAGAGCCACAAGATTCTAGCCAAAAATTTCTAAAATCATGGCAAATGGTGTTGCATCCTTCCAAGTTCCTATGCTCAACAAGAGCAACTATGATAATTGGAGTATCAAGATGAAGGCTCTCCTAGGTGCACATGATGTTTGGGATATTGTAGAGAAAGGCTACAATGAGCCCCGAGATGAATCTACATTATCCCAAACTCAAAAGGATGGTTTGAAGGATTCAAGAAAGAGAGACGAGAAAGCTCTCTACCTCATCTACCAAGCATTGGATGATGATGGGTTCCAGAAGATCTCAAGTGCAACCACTGCTAAGGAAGCGTGGGAGAAACCCCAAACGTCTTGCAAAGGTGCCGAGCAAGTAAAGAAGGTACGTCTCCAAACATTAAGAGGAGAATTTGAGTCTTTACATATGAAAGAAGGGGAGTCCATTTCCGACTATTTTTCAAGAGTTTTGGTGGTTTCAAATCAAATGAAAAGAAATGGTGAAAAATTGGAAGACGTTAGAATTATTGAGAAGATACTCCGGTCATTAACTTCCAAATTCGAGCATATTGTCATAACAATTGAAGAAACTAAAAATTTGGAGGAGATGTAGATTGATCAATTAATGGGATCCTTACAAGCATATGAAGAAAAGCATAAGCAAAAACAAGATATAATGGAGCAATTATTCAAGATGCAAATAAAAGATAAGGAAGAAAATATTGGAAATGGACGAGGTCAATATGGAAGAGGTCGTGGTCGTGGACGAGGTCGAGGCCATGGACGTGGACGAGGAGGTTTCAACAACAATGAAGAAAGAAGAGAATACCCAAGTCGCGGGAGAGGCAACCAAGGTGCAAAGTACGATAAATCTCAAATCAAATGTTATTCTTGTAAAAAATATGGACACTATGCTTCACAATGTAGAGGGTCTCAAACCAAAGTCGAAGAAACCCCAACCTTGTGGAGGATAAGGGCCAAAATGACGTGATCCTACTTCTAGCATACAAAGGAGAAGAAGGGAGACAAGACAACACTTGGTACCTTGACACCGGGGCGAGCAACCATATATGTGAAAAGAGGAGCATGTTCGTGGAGCTCGACGAATCGGTGAGTGGTAATGTTTCTTTTGGTGATGAATCCAAAATACCAGTGAAAGGCAAAGGTAACATCCTAATCCGCTTGAAGAATGGAAATCACCAATTTATCTCAAATGTCTACTATGTGCCCAACATGAAAAATAATATATTGAGTTTGGGGCAACTCTTAGAGAAGGGCTATGACATTCACATGAAAGATCATAGTCTTTCCATAAGAGATAATAAAAATAATTTAATCACTAAGGTGCCTATGTCCAAAAATAGAATGTTCTTGTTGAACATTCAAAATGATGTTGCAAAGTATCTTAAAGCTTGCTACAAAGATGCATCTTGGCTTTGGCATCTTTGATTTGGGCACTTGAATTTTGGAGGCTTGGAGCTACTATCCAAAAAGGACATGGTGCGAGGACTACCATCCATTAGCCACCCCGATCAATTGTGCGAAGGATGCCTACTCGGAAAGCAATTTCGGAATAGTTTTCCAAAGGATTCAAGCTCAAGAGCCCAAAAGCCGTTGGAGCTCATACATACCGACATATGTGGTCCGATCAAGCCAAGCTCCCTCGGTAAAAGCAACTATTTCCTTCTATTTATTGATGATTTTTCTAGAAAGACATGGGTGTATTTCTTGAAGCAAAAATCGGAGGCATTTGAAGTATTCAAGAAATTCAAAGCGGCAGTGGAGAAAGAAAGTGGACTACACATAAAGGCCATGAGATCCGATCGTGGAGGCGAGTTCACTTCTAGAGAGTTCCAGAATTTTTGCGAGGAGCATGGAATAAGGCGCCCACTAACGGTACCAAGGTCCCTCCAACAAAATGGAGTGGCGGAAAGGAAGAACCGGACAATTCTAGACATGGCGCGGAGTATGCTAAAGAGCAAGAAGCTACCAAAGGAATTCTGGGCCGAAATAGTAGCGTGTGTAGTCTATCTACTCAACCGATCACCAACAAGGAGCGTGTGGGGAAAGACACCACAAGAAGCTTGGAGTGGAAGGAAGCCAGGAATCTCCCATCTAAGAGTCTTTAGAAGCAAAGCATACACACATGTACCTGACGAGACACGGAGCAAGCTCGATGACAAAAGTAAGGCGTTCATCTTTATCGGGTATGATTCCAACTCCAAAGGCTACAAATTATATAATCCAGATACTAACAAGCTTGTGATAAGTCGGGACGTGGAGTTTGATGAAGAAGGAGAATGGAATTTTGGTTCTCACGAGGACTTTAATTCCATTATTCCAACCGAAGAAGAAGAACAAAGATCTACAGCAGAGGATGCCCAGCAAGAGCTAACTACTCCACCTACCTCACCAACTGCAGTTCAAGAAGACTCGCCACCATCGTTTCTGAATGAAAGGAGCGAGGAACGCGCAAGGAGTTTGGAAGACATTTATGAAGACATTGAATGGTTAGAGGACCTAACTCTTCTTTGTCTATTTGCTGATTGTGAACCAGTTACCTTTGAAGAAGCCGTACAAAGTAAGAAATGGCGAGATGCAATGGATGAGGAGATCCAGTCCATCTAAAATAACGACACCTGGGAGCTTACTTCACTTTCAAAAAGGAAAAAGGCGATTAACGTCAAGTGGGTATACAAGGCAAAGAAAAACTGTAAGGGAGAAACCGAAAGATACAAGGCGAGGCTTGTTGCAAAAGGATACAGTCAAAGAGCCGGCATCGACTATGACAAGGTATTTGCCCCTGTAGCCCGTTTAGAAACTGTAAGACTAATCATTTCTCTGGCAGCTCAAAATAAATGGAAGATACACCAAATGGATGTAAAGTCGGCGTTCTTGAATGGAGTCCTTGAGGAAGAAGTTTACATCCGACAACCTATGGGCTACGAGGTGAAGACACAGGAAGACAAAGTCTTAAGATTGAAGAAGGCGTTATATGGACTAATGCAAGCACCAAGGGCGTGGAACAGTAGGATCGACAAGTACTTGCAAGAACATGACTTCGCCAAATGCCCACATGAGCATGCGCTCTATGCCAAGATGAAAGATCAAGATATCTTGATCGTTTGCTTGTATGTGGATGATTTAATCTTTGCAGGAAATAACCAAAGGATGATCGATGAGTTCAAGCAAGCGATGGCCAAAGAGTTCGAGATGACCGACATTGGGCTTATGGCGTACTATCTTGGCATTGAAGTCAAACAACTTGAGGATGGAATTTTCATCTCACAGGAGGCTATGCGAAGGAGATCCTAAAGAAGTTCAAGATGGATGATTGCAACCCAGTCAACACACCGGTGGAGTGCGGTATCAAGTTGTCGAAGCATGATGAAGCTGAGAAAGTGGACACGACGATGTTCAAGAGCTTAGTTGGGATCTTACGATATTTGACTTGCACGAGACCCGAAATTCTCTACGCCACCGGCCTCATAAGTCGCTACATGGAGAATCCAACTACTACACACTTGAAGGCTGCAAGAAGAAATCTCTGCTACCTCAAAGGTACAATCAACTTTGGCTTGTTCTATTCAACTTCTAATGATTATAAGCTTGTTGGTTATAGCGATAGCGATTGGGCCGGAGACATTGATGATAGAAAAAGTACCACGGGCTTCGTGTTCTTCATAGGAGACACCGCCTTCACTTGGATGTCCAAGAAACAACCAATTGTCACTCTATCCACATGTGAAGCTGAGTACGTTGCCGCTACCTCTTGTGTATGTCATGCAATTTGGATGCGAAGTTTGCTAAAGGAGCTCGGATGGCCACAAGAAGATCCAACTACAATTTGCGTGGATAATAAGTCGACGTTGGCGTTGGCTAAAAATTCGGTGTTCCATGATCGAAGCAAGCATATTGACACACGCTATCACGACATAAGAGAGTGCATCACAAGAAAGGATGTACAAGTAGAGTACGTGAAGTCCAAAGACCAAGTTGCGAATATCTTCACCAAGCCACTCAAGCAAGAGGACTTCATCAAGTTAAGAAGTTTGCTTGGAATAGCAAATCAAGTTTAAGGGGGGGTGTTGAAAATAAAATTAAAATAAACTTGATTTTGTAATAATTATTTGGGCTTAAGAAATTATGAAAAATAAAGAGCCCAATTAGCCTATTTTCTAGAATGTGAGCCCATTTGGCCCATGTTCTAGAAATGTGCTCTAGAAATATCTTTAGAATAATAGAATGATATATATAAGTATGGAGTGATCTAGAGAGTGGACATTTTTGTAAAATTGTGTAGAAGGTGATTTATAGCCATTAGATTAAAGTTGTGTTGGATAAATCTTGGCTATTGATTGAGGAAGTGGCCAAGTATAAATAGGTGTAGGATTGGTCATTTTGTAAGAAGCCAAAAAAAATCAAAAAACAAGTTTGAGTAATAAAAGTTTCTCTTCTCCAAAATCTTTCTACTCTTCAAAAATTCCCTTAGCCTAAAAGCCTCCCTCCAAATATTAATAGCATTCCTCTTCCAACATGAAGTCCTAAAAGAATTAATCCAATGGTGGTCATTATATTTGACTCTGTTGTGGCTACGATTTTTCGGAAGCTACTGCTAAAACAGATGATAATAAGTGTTAGACACCCAATTTTGGAGCTCGGCATGACAACAAGAGTGTTGTCAAGAGGCAGCAAGAGTGTTGCAAAACTGGTGCAAGAGTGGCATCAGAAGTCTAAAAGGGAAACATGCAAGTGTGGGCTAAGGCTTTGAACGGATCCGAGGCAGCTTAGCGAGGGCTTGACAATGAGTTGCGGGTTACGGACGGTACTTGATCATGATAATAGCATCAAGGCAGGAGGCATTGATGCCAAGACATGGCACAAACGGATGGGCAAACACAAGCAAATGTGCAAACGGAAAGGCAATGCGCGGGCAGATTTGGCATGGGTTCGAGTTGCGGCAAAGGGCCAAGTTCGTGGGCAGTGTTAAGGCTAATTGGGGCACAATGAAATTGGAAGCAATGGCATTGGCGCCTGGTCTAAGCCATCACACGGAATCGGGCAGCAACATGAGAATGGACCAAGTCAAACGGCGGTTACCGGCACATGCTGTGCACATGGGCATCAGTTGAGCTTTGTTTATCATGATGGCAGGAGTTAGCATGATTTGAGGGCCGTGATTCCATGATCAAGACATGTTCCTAGTAGTTGAGGGTGTCAACTACCTTAGTGGGCGAGTGCCAAGCTGAAAACCAGGGCAACTATTGTACATGGGGCTGTTCCATGATCTATAAATGGACAGCATCCTTTCCTTTATGACTTAAGAGATTCTTTAGGCAGTAAAGTGTGAGAGAGCATACTTTTAGACAGTAAAAGAGTTTAAACGTGTGAGAGTGCATGTTTACTAACTTAGGAAGAGTCCTAAGTCTTGTGAGGGTCAAGAGTGATCTTCATATTTGTACATGGAGTGTAATTCGGAGTTGAGTTTCTTTGTATTCTCGAGTTTAATACAAAGTTGGGAAAAGAGTTCCTGTAAACTTGTGTCTTGTGTTCATTTCTCTCCCTTTCATTATACTTTTGTTGCCTAAGTTCAATTTAATCTTACCACGTTGAAAAGATGTGCAAACATATTGAAGTCCAAAGTTGCTGAAACTTTGGTCGAGTATTGGTGAAGGTTGAGTCAAGTCGGTGCTTCGCTGCTGCACGGGTTATTTCAGAGGCGCTAAAATTGACCCCGTGACAATTGGTATCAGAGCTTATCGAGGGCAGATCATGTTGTGGCGAAGACACGACGTGCTGTAGCAGATTTCGTGGTCCTGTTCGAGAACATGGACGGTGGTAACAATGAACTGCGAGAAAGGCTAACAAAATTGGAAGCATTGGTGGGCAATGTTGCGGAAGGTGAGGAACTTTAGTCTCTTGTCACTAGACTTGCGTTTCTAGAGGCAGAAATGGCAAGGCTTAGTCGAGAGAATGCGGAGCTGAAGACCGAGACAGTGGTGCTGTGACGTGCTGTGGGCGAGGACGCTCAACGTGGTGCGGAACGTCCCAAAGTCAGGGTACCTGAACCTAAGGCATTCGGAGGTGCAAGGAGTGCACGTGAGTTGGAGAATTTTCTTTGGGATATGGAGCAGTACTTTCAGGCTATTCGCATGGAAGTCGAGAAAGAGAAAGTTACCTTAATTAGCATGTATTTGAGTGATGATGCTAAATTATGGTGGCACACTCGGGTGGCTGAGGATGAAAGTTTGGGTAGACCAAAGATCGAGTCGTGGGAGCGGCTTAAGAAGGAATTGAAGGATCAATTTCTTCCTAGCAATACATCTTGGATTGCTAGGGATAAACTGAAAACGCTGAAACAAACCGGATCAGTTCGAGAGTATGTGAAAAGGTTCACATCGTTGATGCTCAGCATCAGCAACATGTCGGAGGAGGACAAGTTGCACAACTTCATGAGCGGACTGCAACAGTGGGCACAACTGGAGTTGCGTAGGCAGAATATTCAAAACCTCGCAAGTGCGGTGACTGTGGCAGATGCATTAGGCGAATTTCATATTGAAAAGGATTCTGCTCCAAAGTCCAATAACGGAAAGAAGTACAAGGCAAAGGAGTGGAAGAAATGTGAAAATGGCAATGCACATGAAGATCGAGGGAAGGGAAAGCAGGAGGCTGAAACTTCCAAGAGCAAGGAGAAGGGCAGCAAATTCGGTGGTTGTTTCATATGTGATGGACCACATCGAGCGAGAGACTGTCCAAACAAGGAGGCGTTGAACGCAATGTCTGCCGCGGATAAGAGGGCTGCATTGGAGGCGTTGAGCAGTAATAAACAGGCTGCTAACATCAATGCAGTGACGGCCGAAGAAAGAGGTGATCCAGGGGCGTTCATTAGCAACCCCTTGGGATTCATAAATTGAATAACCTCGACGAGGACGTCGAGTTTCAAAAGGTGAGGGGTGGTTTGTTAGACACCCAATTTTGGATCTCCGCATGACAACAAGAGTGTTGTCAAGAGGCAGCAAGAGTGTTGCAAAACTGGTGCAAGAGTGGCATCAGAAGTCTAACAGGGAAACGGGCAAGTGTGGGCTAAGGCTTTGAACGGATCCGAGGCAGCTTAGCGAGGGCTTGACAATGAGTTGCGGGTTACGGACGGTACTTGATCATAATTATAGCATCAAGGCAGGAGGCATTGATGCCAAGACATGGCACAAACAGATGGGCAAAGACAAGCAAATGTGCAAACGGAAATGCAATGCGCGGGCAGATTTGGCATGGGTTCGAGTTGCGGCAAAGGGCCAAGTTCGTGGGCAGTGTTAAGGCTAATTGGGGCGCAATGCAGCTGAAAGCAATGGCATTAGCGCCTGGTCTAAGCCAACACACGGAATTGGGCAGCAACATGAGAATGGACCAAGTCAAATGGCGGTTACTAGCACATGCTGTGCACATGGCCAGCGGTTGAGCTTTGTTTATCATGCTGGCAGGAGTTAGCACGATTTGAGGGCCATGATCCCATGATCTAGACATGTCCCTAGTAGTTGAGGGTGTCAACTACCTTAGTGGCCGAGTGCCAAGCTGAAAACCAGGGCAACTATTGTACATGGGGCTGTTCCATGATCTATAAATGGACAGCACCCTTTCCTTTGTGACAGGGAACCGAGAGGGAGATTCTTTAGGCAGTAAAGTGTGAGAGAGCATACTTTAAGACTGTAAAAGAGTGTAAACGTGTGATAGTGCATGTTTACTAACTTAGGAAGAGTCCTAAGTCTTGTGAGGGTCAAGAGTGATCTTCATATTTGTACAAGGAGTGTACTTCGGAGTTGAGTTTCTTTGTATTCTCGAGTTTAATACAAAGTTGGGAAAGAGTTCCTGTAAACTTGTGTCTTGTGTTCATTTCTGTCCTTTTCGTTATACTTTTGTTGCCTAAGTTCAATTTAAACTTACCACGTTGAAAAGCTGTGCAAACATATTGAAGTCCAAAGTTGCTGAAACTTTGGTCGAGTATTGGTGAAGGCTGAGTCAAGTCGGTGCTTGGCTGCCGCACAGGTTATTTTAGAGGAGCTAAAATTGACCCCGTGACAATAAGTACCATGGAGACAAAAAGAACAAAAAGTGAAGCAATACTTTTTAAATTTGAAGAAACCAAAAATATAGCTAGGTAACAGTAGTTATACTTAACAACATCATTAGCAACACAATAATGTGACAAAAATCTCCATTTTGTGGAATTTGCTCTTGGTAAACTGCAAGTTAGTTAGATTTGCTGTCACATTATTATGTCAGGTACTCCTTCGTTGAAAAATAGAAATAAGCCATAATATATCCTTTGTAATGACGTTGAGACTACTTTGTGCATACTCTATTTATGCATCTTGAGCTCCTTATTTTGGATGAACATTATTATGTCGTTTATAGGCTTGGTTGAGACAGAGGCGGAGGTAGCACTTGAGGATTTTGCTGAAGCAGTTCGTATGGAATCTGAGAAGGCTGAGTTGTAATGGGTTGAAAGTAACAACTTTTGTGCAGTATGATAGCTAATAACTCCTTATCATAACAAAAGTATGATAGCAAATAAACTCCTCGTCACGAAAAAGAGAATTAATAGGCGGTTTATCTGTGGGATTTATGATGCCGAAGATGGGCGGGTTATTGGAGGTTGATGATTTTTTAGTTAGAAAAATTAGATTAATGATTTTCTGGCAATAAGATTATAAGGCGATAACCTTTTGTATAATTAACTCCGACATTTTCTTCTTTTTTTGTAATGCCTTAGAATTCTAAACTACCAGCTTATTGTGGCAGTGTGCCCTATTATTACTTCCATACTTTAACTATCCTCAGTAATCACGAACTCCACCTTCTCGATTCCATCGGAGAAAGAGCGCAGGGCCTCAGCAGAGTAGATGCAGATTGCAAGGGTCGGGCTTAAGAGGCGAAAAGAGAGTGTTGAAGAACAAAAAGACTGCACGTACAGCTTATAAGCGCAAGGACACAAGGAGAATTTTAACGGGCTTTGCCGTTAATTCTACCGAATATCCAGTTTTAGTGGTTTAACGTGCAATCATGTACTATGTCTCAGAAGGCATATCTCAAAGTTAACTTTCCAATACTTATTACTCACAAATGTGAGTACATTGAAATTTTGTATTGGTTAGCTTTTCTCTGTGGGAATTAGTTGTATTGTCAGACCTTATTTTCTTGGGAAAGATGTACAATATTGGCAGCTCTTACATGTGTATGCCTGGTTCTTTACCCTTTGCTGCATGCCTCAAGAATGAAGATTAATTTCATTTCTGCATGCGAAGACAAACTATCTTGTGTATATAGAGTATTCATAGATTTCTATTCATTACTTTCTAGGTTCTTAAAATATTAGATATAAGGGGGCTTTTAATAGTCTTGTCCATCAACCATGTATTTATTGTTTGCAGGAAACCAAGAGCATAAGTGGAGCAGAATTGCTGATTAGAGTAGGAAAGGAAAAATATAAAAAGCCTTGCGTAACATATGTACACAACATGAAGGACAAGGTAATCAAATGGAACCTTTGGGTCTAATGCCATATGTTACCCTATTAAGGTTTAAGTTGTAAAGATGCATTTCTTTGATGAAAAGGAAGTATACATTGATAAAGTGCTATGATTGTTACTTCATGTAATTATCTAGCTTTTGCATTTATATTTTGCAACCAAGTAAATGTTGAGTTGTCCCACATCGGAGGGATTTGAGGTATTTGGTCTTCTTATATGGCTTGGGCAATCCCCACCTCATAAGCTAGCTTTTGGGGTTGAGTTAGGCCCAAGGTCCATTCTTTCATGGTATCAGAGCCAGGCCCATCCCAATTATTGTTACCGATGTTGGGCCCCCATTTATGTTGTCCACGCTCCAGAGATCTGGGCGTGAGAGGGGGTGTTCAGTTGTCCCACATCAGAGGGATTTGAGGTCCTTGGTCTCCTTATATGGCTTGGGCAATCCTCACATCATAAGCTAGCTTTTGGGGTTGAGTTAGGCCCAAGGTCCATTCTTTTCATGGGGTTGAGTTAGGCCCAAGGTCCATTCTTTACATGGTATCAGAGCGTGGTTCTCCCTCTCGGATGTATCCTTTATCTCTCGGTTCTTCCGGTTTGGGTTTATTGTATTATCAATGGTAATTTCTGGATTTTTCAAGTTGTTGGTGATGATTCTAGATTTTTTTTTGATCTGTTGGTGAAATCAGAGATGGTTTTTTAATTATTCTTCAAGAGTGGTGTTAGGGTGAATTTCCGACACGTCTTGTGCTTCATTCCGCCGGCTTCTCTGAAAGCTAAGGTTTTCTATGAATGAAGCTAGGGTTTTCTCTGCAAGCTAGGGTTTTCTCTGAACCTTTGAAGGTCGTTTCTTCTCCGGTAGCGTAGAAGTCTGGTAATCCTATTCTCACTCTCGATTAGAGCTTGCATGTGTTTTTGTTGCTGGAATATTTGTTGTATTGTGTAGTTCATAGATATTGAATCACTTTCCTCTCATCATTGTTGTTCTGTTTCTGATGGCAAATATGAACCCTATTAATCCCCCACCTATTGACCCTACAAGTCCTATCTTTGTTTACTCTTCTGATGTCACCAGTGTTTCCCTTGTTTCTATTCCTTTCTCGGGTAGTGGCTATGGGGGTTGGAAGAAAAAGATGATAGTTGCCATGTCCGCTAAGAACAAAATTGTTTTTGTTGATGGTACCTGTCCTAGACCAAGTACTAACTTGGCTGAACAGAAATTATGGGACAGATGCAATAATATGGTAATTTACTGGTTGACTACCTCTCTGTCTCCTCAAATAGCCGAGAGTGTTCAATATTTTGTGACTGCACAGAGTATATGGGCACAACTCGAAGCCAGATATGGCATAGCCAATTGTCCCACATCGGAGGGATTTGAGGTCCTTGGTCTCCTTATATGGCTTAGGCAATCCTCACCTCATAAGCTAGCTTTTGGGGTTGAGTTAGACCCAAGGTCCATTCTTTTCATGGTATCAGAGCCAGACCCATCCCAATTATTGTTACCGATGTTGGGCCCCCATTTATGTTGTCCACGCTCCAGAGATCTGGGAGTGAGGGGGGTGTTGAGTTGTCCCACATCGGAGGAATTTGAGGTCCTTGGTCTCCTTATATGTCTTAGGCAATCCCCACCTCATAAGCTGTTTTGGAGTTGAGTTAGGCCCAAGGTCCATTCTTTTCAGTAAAGCATATTGGTATCGTAACTAACGTAAATAGTTGTTGCTGAATTATTCCACAATAAATCTTATCTGATTTTGCTCGAAGAAATTTTCTTCATTCTACGATGTGTCCAACTTTCGATGTATTTGACTAACCAGGCCAAATAGAAACAGAGCTACTGTTTATTTCTGTCACGCCCCAAAACCGAGGGGCGCGACCGACGCTCAACCGCGTAAACTCGACTGAGCAAGCCTGCTAGGTTTCATTTTATCCAAACTAGTTCATGAATAATGAGGGAATGTTATTCCATTTAATCAAAACACTAACAATCTTCCATTAGAAACTTTTATTTCATTTCCATTAATGACTTCATTCATAGTTTCAAAATATTACAAGTTGCAAGTTTAATAAAAAAACATGCTTGCTAAATATTAACATTTATGGTCCTGCAGCCCAACATCAACCACTACCCATAAACAGTCTACAGAACTTCTAAGTACAATAGAAGAGAAAATAGGGAAGTGCCGGCAACAAGGCTCTGGCTATACCTCAAAACATGATGAGAATGAAAAAAAGAAGTACGACATGACCCGGGGATACAGTGGGGCTCACCAGGTCTGTTGGGAAGAGAATGCTGCTATCACTAGCCGTCGCCTCTCGCTGTAGAAAAACCTGCATCATATAATGATATAGCGCCCCCGGCAAAAGGGATGTTAGTGCCGTCGAATAGCACTAGTATGTAAGGCTAAAAGTCCTCTTTTAGAATAAAATAACCATACAAGCAAGGGAAATACCAAACACCGAGCCAAAGTCAACAATATACTAGCATCCAACTTGAAACATGTTAATCTTCTAGTTTATGAAAATAATATGATATTTTTTGGTTGGGAGATCAATAGCACCGGTATAAGCTATACCACCGTCTTTGTTAATACGGAGCCCGATCAGGACACGATCGGCTAGGTCGTCCCCTTTAGAGAGATGTACCACAATAACAAATTTCTAGTGTTTATGATTCCCAGCACAATACTACCATGTGTACGGCATGACATCCGATCACGAACCGATTGGCTAAGCTACCTTCCCGCGTATGCCGTGTGGGTAAACTTTTTCTTTTTCAATTCACAGGTATTAGTTTCATCCCACATTGGGGGAATAGTCACAATTTTTATCAATATTTTAGTTTCATTCCAAGTCACACTCCACCCCCTACATCGGCACGTGTAGTTTCAGGTGTGGGCCTTGTGTCCTACCCTTCCTTGGTATTGCTAATGATACTCCCAAAAATATTCTTTTTATTTGTTTTGATATCGCACACAATTGTAGTATAAATGCAATTGTACAAATATAGCATGAATGCAATTATGCTTACCTCAATATTTTTCACCCCTTTTTATGGATTCCAATTAGCATATCTAGTCACCAACAACAATAGTATTTCCTTGGCTTATTTGTCCATTCAAAAGATTCTTTATTCCAGGCACAATGGTCGTATTTCATATTTCATATGTTTCACATCGATATCAATTTCAACAAGCCATGCCAATCAAGATTTCAAATACACATGAGAGAAACATGAATCGTGGGCATATAGAGTATTTTCGAAACCATACACCTTATGTTTATTAGCAATAGAACTTAAAATACAAAGAATTCTTCCAAAAGGTATTGGGGCACACCAACAAGACATAAAAACTAACATTGAAATCATTAGCAACAATACACCATTTTGTCTTGCAATACACCTTCTCGAAAATGACGATGCACGGTTTAAGCACATAGATATGTAAGACCTTGAATCACACCGAATATACTTATAAACCAAAGCAATGATGATAAATAGCCACTTATAGCCGTGAATTGAACACAAGAGCTCTTAGGCAATTATATCTTTGAAGTTAGTTCATAACTGTTGGGTCGAGGCTTATTACATAATCTTTAACACATTCCCAATTCACTTATTTTATTTTTCAAGCATCTTTATAGACTATCAACAACAACACATATTCAATCAATACACTTAGTACACGTAAGAGCCACTAGGATCGTTTAACAGATCGAAGTCTTCTTACCCAATTAATATACTATCCTTCATTTAAAATGTGACTCAAGACTATGCCATTTCTGTGGACAAACAACACTTGAACTTATAAAAGATTGTGGAATTCACTTCCAAGAGAGAAAATTTTGCCTACATACCTCGATTGAGCTTCCCTTAAGTCCTACTATACTTCAACTCTTAGCAATATCAATCTTTCAAGAACATGACAAATTGAACCACAAATTAGAGAGTTGATCATAGTTCTAGCTCCCTTGAGCATATTCTCAAGCACTAAGTGTGAGGCTTTTAAAATCATTTTGTAAAAGATCCTACAATCCCTCATTCCCTCATTAGCTCAAAACCTAGCCAAATGCTTATAAGAAATCATGCATGCAAGATATCCACTTTTATCCTCATCAATTACCATTCTAATGGTCTACCCTAATTATATCTAGTAATCAAGAGCTGGGGTTATAGAACCTTACCTTTTTAGAAGAAGACCTAGGTGCCTTTCTTGACCATTTTCAAGAATTCAGCAAAAATCTTTGGAGTAATTTGATGGAGAGAACTTTCCCTCTATAAGACCCCTCTCTCTCCCTCTAGAAATGCTCAAAATGAACTATTATACCGAATATAACGATAAGAGGGTGGAGTTAAAAATTAGAAAATTGGATCCTTGAGTCGGATCTGCGATCGCAGAGTGGAAATGCGGGCCGCAGATTGGACGCAGAAAAGCTCCCAAAATCTAGACATTCTGTTCTGGTATGCGTCGGAAATGCGGTCCGCATACTCGTTCTGCTGTCGCATAATGTACCGCATAACTGACCTCAAAAAATCCAAAGGGAATTATACGATGCCTATGCGGTCCGTATATCGGTTATGCAATTGCATATTTGACGGCATTTTGACCTTAATTTTAACGAACCCACTGACTCATTTTGTGGTAGACACGCGGTTCGCATACCTGATTTCGACCGCATTCTGGATTGCATAATAGCACTTTTCTAGAAAACTTAACTTCTTGACTTTTAATACATAGCTTAGTCCAAAAAGTCCGAACTTTATGAATTTCTAACATATATCCCTAACATAGAATTGCGAGACCTCGGGTTTTGAGCAAAAAATTTCACGAGGCCTTACATCCTCCCCCACTTAAGAGCATTTGTCCTTGAATGAGGATCATGGCTCACCCCAAACAGCCAACAAGACTTATTTCCTTCCTTACCTACCTCAAACTCCCAAATATCACATACCCCTCAATCACGGGTAGCGATATACTTATAGTATCCTACCGAGAACTGAGAACTATCTTACTCTTATTAAACCCTTTGACCAAAATAAGCACTAGACATCATCAATGGCGACAATAAAACTTAATCTAGAAGCCAAAGGGGGTAGAAGACATCTTCTAAGAAAAGTCTAATACATTATCGTCATCTTCCTCTTCCCCACCAGATTTACAACCCATTACCACCATCACAGTTGGTGTACTTGACATTACAATCCTTACTGTAGCCTCAACATTACTCTTCCTTCTACCAAGAACAACAATGGACTCTCCACATTGGTGGTGTCCCTTTATATAGGACTCGATTCTTCATTCATACCCCAGAAATTTCAAATTGGACTAACTCCATAAATTTTTCAGAAATTTCGGCAGCATCTCTTTTGTAACTAGGCCTATCTACCTGCCAGATAACTACCAAAACATCCTAAAAACTCATTCACAATGAAACAAAGCATCACATTGTACATATCAACGATACTAGTCTCACAATTACAAGCACCGCATTATCATGAGGATACTTGAATGGGCTGCACATTTTCTTTTAAATCACAACACCTATAAGGTACTTTCCAAATTAAAACTAATAGTTATACAATCAAGAGAAAATATTTTCTTTCTACGATGCTTTCGGCCTTCAAGGTGGCCTCTTCAATTTACAAGCTCTTGCCATAACACATTTGCAGAGACAACCCCAACCTCCAAACCTATCTAACAAGGATGACGACCAGATACCTCACATAAGCAAACTATCCATTGACTTTACCTTCAATAATTTCCATCGGAATGATATACCAATAATTCCCAATCACCTCCTTAGACATAGATGCTTGGAACAGAGGGACCATGGAGGGCAATGATACGATAGGGGAAATATCATACTTTACAACTCGACCTATCTCTCTCAAGGTTCCCTAAACTCTGAAGTGCACTACACCTACTTTACCTTTAGGAACAATTTGCCTACCGTCTCCCTAGAGGAAATCTTGAGGACAGTTTGCTTACTTTCTTTAACTCTAAATTTTTATGCTAGACACCCAGGTTGAACACTTAGCGACTTCTAACTATTATCCTGTGAGGGGCTATAATAGGTATGACCATAGAGTTCCTACCTAATATGATTAACCATGGAATGACACTACCCTTTGGACATGCTTGAACCTATACCCTTAATGGATTTACTACAATTATGAACAACAAGGTTCAAGATTGGACTGGAAGTATTTCAAGAATCTATCAATGTAGATGTGTTGGGCGGGGTTATGAGGTTGTATTTTAATTTATGAAATATAAAACTTACTATGGATTATGATGACATGATCAATCATTAAAATGAAATCATTGGTTTGAAGCAATGAGACATGGAGTTTAGATAGCATATTAGTAATAAAAATATTCACGGAGGGCTATTCAGTTACGTGCCACCAGTAGACTCGTGGAGTGTAGGAAGATAAATTTAGCAAGAATGGGAATACTCTAGCAACTTAATGAGATAGGGTTTCAAAAATATGAAGTCAAATTACGTTCCTAATATTAAATGACACAAGGAATATGTGCCACAATCCCATGAGAATGAAGTAGTAGTTAAACACTTGTGAGAGTACTATGATTCAAACCATTCAACCTTCCCCCGACAATTGATTCTATACGAGAGTACTAAGGATACGACAAATTGTCTTTCAAATTAATACAATTTGTGCCAAATCCATGACATTTAATATGATAGGACTCACTAAAATATGGAGGGGGCATCATGTGTTGGCTGGATAGGGAATAAACTCCTTCCTATGAGAATGACATGGTTCTGTCATCAAAATTCTCCAGAGGCGATACTTGGCCACTTCACGGGAAATATTAAGAATAAGGTGAGTTACTTATTACGGAATGGTTTAAGTGAGCACGAAAGTCATACTACAATGAGCAAGGAATAAAATTTCTTGTGGTGGATTTGTGAAAACCTCCCATTTCTCATAAACTTATATAGACAGGCGATCTACTTCCACTGATATGCACACATGTGATAGGAGCCGAGATAGGCTCTCATGTTACCAAATAGTGAAAATACTTCATGATGACATTTGAGGAAGGAGCAAGGTGATTGTTTGAACCTTAGAAACCATCTACACCAGGGAGGAAAGAGTGACTCGAGTACGATTACAACACCGACCTGCATTTTACACCACATAGGCAAATGTTACGACCGTTCATGCATAAGCACAAATGAGTAGATATTATCCAGTTGAACAAAATGACCTGTAAGAAGTTTATCCAATATAGTTCCTTAGTGAGGTTCTAGGAAAGCAAGTGGAAATAGTTACCCTTGGATTCAGACTCCATTCAGGAAATCATCATAGGACTTAACTCCTCAAGGGATTGCAAGTAAGATATTCGTATTAAAGAGGCTTCATGATTAATACATCTCGTTCAAAAAGGAGATGCACACGGTAGACCATAAGGTCTCCCTGAATCTATCCCAAATTCCATAACAATATAAGGATTGACGTATGATAAAGAGAACTCGGTATCAATAAGAGCATACACCACGAGATTGAAAAGTCAATATACCTGTAACCATACCCGGAAAAGCCTCCGACCTTTGATGCATCCTCAAATCATAGGACCTGATGGTCCCTTCGAAGCTCTGAATACTAACCCCAACTGCACCATGTACTAAAGGCGCTATAGATGAAGTAGCTGCAGAACTGGCTAGCTGTGCCACGACTATGCCCATGATCTGGTGAGATGAATGAAAATCTCTTTGAAGGTGACCTGGCCTACCACACTTGTAGCATGCATTGGTACCATACGACATACTCCCAGATGCCATTTTCCATATTTCACACAACGAGGACAAGGTCCACTAAACTGACTCGCCCTACCGACATGATAATCACCATCTTTGCATACATTATGAACTTCCCCCTTGTCCTTCATCCAAGCTTCCAATGCGGGAGTACTAGTTCTAGTGTTTGTTTGTTGCGCGGGCCATTGGAATTTCCCTGATCTACCACCCCAAACATGTTACTGGGCATACTCACAACACGTCGTCAATTGTTCCTTCCCGCACACCGGGTAGGCCGGGATAGGTGTACCCAACCTAGGGAATTTATTCTTTTTGTTCCCCTTCTTTCCATTACGCTAACATACCTCGAGAGTCATCCAACATCTCCCCAAGTGACGCTTCTTGAAAACTGAACAATTCGGCTCATTAGCACCAACAAACCTCTTTCGTTTTTTAGATTCTCTCACCAAACTCTCTGGTGGTGCGGCGACATTAGCAGGGACAAGGGCACTTCCCTTAGCAACAAGTTCTTCCAATCCTTCCAAAGCTTGTCGCATCCTCGCTACGAACTCATGCGCAATTTCCCTCAGATTCAATGGCGGGGTTATTCCGTCCCTACTGCTTTGGACTCGTGATTACTCATCTGGAAAATGGGGCATAACAAGGAAATTAGATCTCTATCTTGAGCTCTATAGCATGATCTGGAATATCAGAGAAAGGTGAAATTCCTAAATGTCCAAATAGCATCCAGGTTATAGATGTTATCGACAACACACCGATAAGAAGGACTCTACTAGACACGGCTCTGAGACATCCAATGACACTTTAAAACCTTAGGCTCTGATACCAAGTTTGTCACGCCCGAAAACCGAGGGGCACGACAGGTGCTCAACCGAGTAAACCCGACTGAGCAAGCCTCCTAGATTTCATTCTACTCAAACTAGTTCATGAATAATAAGGGAGTGTTATCCTATTTAATCAAAACACTAACAATATTCCATTAGCCACTTTCATTTAATTTCCATTAATGACTTCATTCATAGTTTCAAAATATTACGAGTTGCAAGTATAATGAAAAACATACTTGTTAAATATTAACATTTATGGTCCTGAAGCCTAACATCAACCACCACCCACAAAAAGTCTACGGGGCCTCTAAGTACAATAGAAGAGAAATAGGGAAATACAGGCAACAAAGCTCCGGCAATACCTCAAAAATGATGAGAAATGAATAAAAGATGTACGACATGACCCCGGATCGAGTGGGGCTCACCAGGTCTGCTGGGAAGAGAATGGTGCTATCATTGGCTGACGTCTCTCGCTGTAGAAAAACATGTATATACAATGATACAATGCCCCCAGAAAAATGGATGTTAATACCGTCGAATAGCACTAGTATATAATGCTAAAAGTCCTCTTTCAGAATAGAATAACCATACAAGCAAGGAAAATACCAAACAGCGAGCCAAAGTCAACAATATACTAGCATCCAACTTGAAACATGTAAATCTTCTAGTTTATGAAAATAATATATATAATTTTTGGTTGGGAGATAAATAGCACCGATATAAGTTATACCACCATCTTTATTAGCACGGAGTCCGATCACGACCCGGTCAGCTATGTCATCCCCTTTAGAGACATGCACCACAACCACAAATTTCCAAATTTTTTATGATTCCCAGCACAATACCACTATGTGTACGGCATGGAATGCGATCACATCCCGATCGGCTAAGCTGCCTTCCAACTTATGCCGTGTGGTTTGGCTTTTTCTTTTCCAATTTACAGGTATTAGTTTCATCCCACTTTGGGGGAATAATCACAATTTTTATCGATATTTCAGTTTCATTCCAAGTCATACTCCACCACTACACAGGCACGTGTAGTTTCAGGTGTGGGCCTTGTGTCCCACTCTTCCTCAGTATTGCTAATAATACTCCCAAAAAGATAATTTTTTTGATTTGATTTGATATCTCACACAATTGCAGTATAAATGCAATTACACAAATATAGCATGAATGCAATTATGCTTACCTCAATATCTTTCACACTTTTTTATGGATTCCAATTAGTATCTCTACTCACCAACAAAAACAGTATTTCCTTGGCTCATTTGGCTATTCACAAGATTCTTTATTCTCGGCACGGTGGCCGTATTTCATATTTCACATGTTTCACATCGATATCAATTTGAACAACAAGCCATGCCAATCAAGATTTCAAATACACATGAGAGGAAACATGAATCATGGGCATATAGAGTATTTATGAAACCATACACCTTAAGTTTATTAGCAATGGAACTTTAAACACAAAGGATTCTTCCAAAAGGAATGAGGGCACACCAAAAAGCAATAAAAACTTGCATTGAAATCATTAGCAACAATACACTATTTGTCTTGCAATACTCCTTCCCGAAAATGACGATGCATGGTTTAAGCACATAGATATGTATGATCTCGAATCACACCGAATATACTTATAAACCAAAGCAATGGGGATAAATAGCCACTTATAGGCGTGAATTGAACACAAGAGCTCTTAGGCAATTATATCTTTGAAGTTAGTTCATAACAGTTGGGTCGAAGCTTATTACATAATCTTTATCACATTCCCAATTCACTTATTTCATTTTTCAAGCATCTTTATGGACTATCAACAACAAGACATATTCAACCAAGACATTTAGTACACGTAAGAGCCACTAGGAGCATTTAACAAATCAAAGTCTTCTCACACAATTAGTATACCATCCTTCATTTAAAATGTGACTCAAGACTATACCATTTCGGTGGACAAACAACACTTGAACTTACAAAAGATTGTGAAATTCACTTTCGAGAGAGAAAATTTAGCCTACATGCCTCGATTGAGCCTCCCTTAAGTCCTACTGTACTCAAAGACTCTTAGCAACATCAATCTTTCAAGAACATGAAAAATTGAACCACAAATTAGAGAGGTGATCATAGTTCTAGCTCACTTGAGCATATTCTCAAGCACTAAGTGTGCATTATGCTTTTAAAACCATTTTATGTAAGATCCTACCATCCCTCATCCCATCATTAGCTCAAAACCTAACCAAATGCTTTTAAGAAATCATGCATGCAAGATATCCACTTTCATCCTAATCAATTACCCTTTTAATGGTCTACCCTAATTATATCTAGTAATCAAGAGCTGGGATTGCAGAACCTTATCTCTTTGGAAGAAGATCTAGGTGCCTTTCTTTACCATCTTCAAAGATTTAGCAAGATTCTTTAGAGTAATTTGATGGGAGAAGACCCCTCTGTCTCACTCTAGAAATGCTCAGAAAAAATGCTCAAAATGAACTATAATATCGAATATAATGATAGGAGGGTCGGGTTAAAAATTAGAAAATTGGAGCCCCGAGACGGATCTGCGATCGCAGAGTGGAAATGCGGGTCGCAAATTGGACCACAAAAAGGCTCCCAAAATCTGGACATTTTATTTGGGTATGCATGGAAATGCGGTCTGCATACCCATTCTAATGCACCGTAGAACTGACCTTCACAAAATCCAAAGGGAATTATGCGACGACTATGCAGTCTGCATATTGGTTATGCGATTGCATATTTGACCGCATTTTGACCTTAAATTTAACTAACCCACTGACTCACTTTGCGATAGAAATGCGATCCGCATACTTGATTTGCGACCGTATTCTGGACTGCGTAATAGAAGTTTTTTGGAAAACTTAATTTCTTGACTTTTAATACATAGCTTAGTCCAAAAAAGTTCGAATTTTATGAATTTCTAACATATAATCCTAACCTGGTACTGCGAGACCTCGGGTTTTGAGAAAAAAATATTCGGGCCTTACAATATCGTTGCTCTTTTTTTAACGGAGAGAATAGATAACATCAAAATTTGCCCATAGTTTGTTTAAAGAGCAAGATGGAGGAGTGGAATACAGAAAGTAATAGTCTAGGACTAACAGGGAAAGGCTCATATGCCAATCAATTTGAGTGTCCCGGACGAGATCTAAGCTTCTCTGTCATATGTGATTTGAGGTACATATGGTGTGAGCAACAACGTAAATGCTCCAATAATTGATCTCCGAAGTTTGTCTCACTAAGAACATGAGATCTCAATGATTAGTTAAAACATTATCAGAGACGATGAACTTGCAAATTGCAATGGAGTTAATATAGCCTCGTTATTTTCTGTATATGTTTTTTTAAATTTTTTTTCTTATTTTACTTAGAACAATTAATTTAATCTCTGTCATTCATCTGAAAAGTTTCACTATAACTGAAAAGAAGAGGTGATATTACTAATGTGTTAAATAATCATGCCAAACTATGCCTTATAAAAGGACATGCGACCGTTGCAAATATAACCTGAGTATTTATGTCATGAGTCGAATCCACATAGAATTAACCTATCAATCACTTTTGTTGGACGTACTAAATTTTTTAGAATCAACTTCCTCAAATGGTGGAAACAACAGTTGATGGTATTTCTAATAACTAAGACTGAAAGTAAATAAACAGCTGTAAACTAAATATGCTTGAGTTGTAAACAATAATGAGAAGGTTCTAAGGCAGTGATTTCCCTTATTGATGGAATCCCTTCCGGTTACGCTTCATACAGATTCACCAAAACATCTTTATCAATCATGAGCACTCTTTTTACCATAAACTCACGAGTAATCACGATAAGTTACTAGACGCACTCTTCCGAGATACGCTAGCTAACTTTGTTTATTACAGCTCATTTTGGATTGCACCCAAGGTTTTGTTATCCTTAATCTTGCCTTTAAACCCATAGTTATAGATCCCTCTTATACCTTGGGAGTGGTATTGTTCAACAATTACCTAAATATGCACTATCTTCCGAGTTATGCACAGCTAATTGAGGATCCTGTCAATTAACTATAACAAACATGTAGTTGAACAAATAGAGATTAACTGGCAAACTATAATAACATAATCAAGAAGTTCAACCTTCAATAGGTTCCATCAAAACCTTAGCCTAAACTACTTAGCTACTCATAACAATGTAAAGATAAACTACGAAAATATTCATCATGGAAAAATTGCAAGAAAAAGAAAGATAAAGAACTATGATATTTTTTGGGTGATCTCTCACACTTGTATATCTTGCAAAAGTAATATCCAAAACAAGTCTGTCCTAATGTATCCGAATTTCTACATCTTATAAGGGTTTTCCACCAAATTTTCCCGACTTGACACTTTGGTCCCTGAAGTTTTTCGCGTTCTGCCGCGGTCCCACTGCAGTTACGCCAGTACCGCGGCTAGAATGGTCCTCTGAATCTTTGGTAATGTTCTGCCGTTGTCCTACCGCGGTTATGGTCTGACAGCAGCAGGCTGGTTTTGTCCCTTCACTTGGTGCACTTCGTGGGAATTATTTGATTGACCTCCTTTTCTCCGGAATTGATCCCAAAGTGCTCCACTGATTTCTTTTATTGGATATACCTTGCAAAGCATGAAAAGCACTAATCAGAGCATTTTGTTATCACTTTTTGCTATAAAGCTATACAAATATATGATTTTTTAGGACATAATTATAATCTAATTCACCTATTATCATTAAGCATAATCTTGTTGCCCAAAAAAGACAGCCACAAATAGAAGTGCACAAAACTGAAAAGACATTGCTCTTTATTTAGATCCAAAACATATACCATATACTTTTAAGCGAAAGACCTAAAAATGTTACTCAACTTTCAGAAATGCTCTATCCATGTCATCCGTTAAAAAAATGCTCATTTCATGCCACTACCGTTAAAGAAATGACCCATCCATACCATTATTGACTAACGGCTCAATTTTTATTTGGCACATCCATGCCACTGCCGTTAGTCAATGGGCCCGGGCTCAACACGAACCACCCTCCAACTACGTATGAGCCCGGGCAACCCTCCAACTACGTAGTATTTATATAAAGGGAAATAGCAATTCCGTGCTTTTTGTCTTTGTCGAAACTCGAAATCTGATATGTTTGTTTCTTTGCAATTTCCAGTTAACAACATTTGTCTAGTCTTCATTTAACTTGTTCCTTCATCATCAGTTTTACTCTTTTCATTCCCCTTTGGAATTCATAAAATATTTTACCAACTTATCATTGAACTTTTCACCTTCTCGTATGAATAAATTTCCCAAAATAGTGAAGATAAAATAAGAATAAATAATAAAAAAATAGACTGACACATTTTATTCTCGTCTAAATTGATTTTTCTTATTCTTTTTTTCCCCATTTGACTAAGCTCCTCAGGATAACTATGGTGTTATCAACTACAACAATGGTGTTATGGATGAAAATTTGAACAAGGAAAAACTAATAGTAGCAAGGAGTGTTGCCCCATGATCCTTCGAAACTCAATAAAAGGACATTATGATGCACTAAGTTCCCGATATATGCATAGTTCAAGAAATGGTCTAACTATATTGGTTCCATTATACGCAATAAAGATATCTGAGTCATCCGATAGAATTTAGTTGTTTTGGCAGCTTTTTGTTATGTGTTTTCATGTTTAGGGCCAGAGATCTTGTTTGGAGGTAGGTGGCGTTCCTGTAGCATAGATTAAGGTGATTAAGGACATGTATGGTGAAGCTAAGACTTGAGTGAGAACTGTGAGAGGAGACTCAGATTATTTTTCAGTGATGAGGGGGTTGCATCATGGATCAACTCTTAGAGTGGTGGGTTGACAGACAGTCTAGAATTCCGCCGTGTCTTACCAGTAGTATTAGTAGTAGTCTTGTATTTTCCTATTCCTAATCCCTTCTTTTTATACTGTGGGTCGTTATTATCAGTAGGATTGACACTATTCTTGTAGTTTTGTATCCCTGGATCTTTGTTACTTATTGTACCATTTTCCATTGCCTTTTTACCTTGTTGTTGTTATTGTTTGTCAATTGCTTCATTTTCACTGTTCTTGAGCCCATGACCTTTTGAAAACAGCCTCTCCACTTTCATAAGGTAGGAGCAAAGTCCGTTTATACAATATCTTACCCAGATCCCTACCCCTACACTATCCTATTCAAACTCCACTTGTGAAATTTTAGGGTTTGTTATTCTTGTAAAGTCTTACAAAATATGTGGGCAGCCAGGCTTCTATTTTTGCTTTGTTATTGTGGTGCTCTTGTTCTAATCTTGGAACCAAACTTCAGACTAGCACAATATGTGGGCAAAAGTGACATCTAAACCCAATTAGGGAAAGTGATACATACCCTCAATGTTTTGTTTAAAATGTCACTTTTCCAACTAAGGAGTCAAAACATTATTACCTCACAACAATTCCAATTTCTGTATATGTCACAGTCCAGAACAGATGACAAGAATTGTAATTTCACTTGAGAGGTAAAGAAATCATTTGCTCCATTTCAGACAAAAATCAGGATATCAATATACTGGAAGAAGGGATTATTTGATACATTTTGACAGCTATAAGTGGCAACTAGAACTGCTGAAATCAAAAGATTGATCAAGATTTGTACATAATATATGAATGGCAACTGTTGTTCCCCCAATATCTACTTGCATCTACAAGAAAACACAAAAAATATCCTCATGTATTATTGGTTTCTTCTGGATTTCACCCGTGGACGAACTTTGTTAGGCAACTGTAGAGCTGGACAGTAGATAAAGAGGCCCTACAATTTGGAAGTTAATAAGTTCCTTAACTCCTTTCTAAGAATCTTTCCAGCTGCAGACCTAGGTATTGAAGCTTTGAAGTAAACCCTTCTAATCTTTTTGTATGGTGCAACCTAATATAAAGATAAAAAGTTATGTTAGAAACGGAGACGCCTACATACCTAGAATTCACGGTGCATCATACACATGTATTCTTGATCATAAAAACAGCCATATCATACAGCAGGGAGTGAAATGACTTGCTGCCAGATGAAGGGAATAACATAACATACGGAAAAGCTGATACCTGCTTAAAAACAAAGTCGATAACATCTGTTTGGGAAAGTGCACACCCATCTCTCTTGACAACAAATGCCACTGGAATTTCTCCAGCTTCCTCATCTATGGCTCTGAAAAATCAAATAACAATAAAGTGGATGAGCTCCAGCTACCCGACCATGCTGAAGTCGCACAAAAAAATGATTGTATGCAATCCTTCAAGGATCAGCATGGAAGATTTTGGTGATAAAGAACCAATGAGTATTTTAACTGACCTTCCCCCCCCACCCCATTTACCTCAAATGCTAGAATAAGGGAATCTCGAGGACCAATAAAAGTTTACTGTGCACGTGTTGCGACTACTTAATACAACATATTCAAAGCCAATTAAAAGAATTAAAAATCCATCATCTGGTCATGTTAGTTCAACTCATTTTAATTATATCTCCATAAAGGAAATAAGTGAAGAAAATTCTCCTTTTGCTATGGTTAGACAATTCTCATAGTTCAATATCTTTCAGGAATGTATAGACCAGTGACACTATTCATTCCACGTACAAAGTGATGAGAGCATAACATACTACATCAGTCTAGACACCAAAAAGATGTGCAGGAGTTCCAGATATACTATGACCCAAATTGACGTTAGCAGCAAGGAATTAAATTTCTTTTGTAACTCAAGCATGAGCATCTATTGCCAATGAATTTTAGAAGTTCTTTATAATGGTTGACCACATGAAGGAACTGTTATATCTGATAGAAAAATCAATAACCCCCCCCCCCCCCTTTTTTTTTTGTGCTTCTACCTTGCATCAGATGCTGAATATCCCATTTTAGTAAGTCACCTTTCTTCTGATATTTTCATATTTGACATTCCCTTCCAAGGAATGAAGTTCAATGTCATGAAAATTGCATTTATGGAGGATGAAGCATGATTTGTGTTAAAATTGCATGTATTCTTAACAGGTTTGCATCAATATCTGAAGCACTGGTCAAGCTTACCCCATTACTGCAGCATCAACGATATCTGGATGAGAGACCAATACAGCTTCTAAATCAGCAGGAGCTATCTGCGGAATTATACACAGCAAGAGAATCCATCCATCATTCTCAACAAAAATTCAAAAGAATAATTGAATCAATACTACAAGCCTTAGTTCTCGTAGTGAATTCCCTGATGCTATGAAGCACTTAGAAGAATTTGATCAATCAGTTAAAATTCAAATCTCTAATTTTGAATATAAAATATCAGAAGCTGCCTAAATGTGTTAGACGACAGAAATGGGCAAAGAAATCCGATAAAAGAAATCGAAAAATCTACCTGAAACCCCTTATATTTGATAATCTCTTTCTGTCGGTCAATGACATAAATATATCCTTCTTCATCAAAATAAGCAATATCACCAGTGTGGAGCCAACCATTTCCATCAATTGTATACTTAGTAGCCTCTGAGTTATTTAAGTACCCTGGAAATTGATGTGCCAAATATATAATTCTCTACTTGTTTAGAGAGCAAATATCAGAAGCCAAAAAGACATACTGTTGGAACTAACTTTTTGCCGGGCTTTCTTAAGCGTTAGCTCAAAAAATATAACACATGTCAGAGATGATGGCCATATGAGTTAAAAGTTTCACAGTTTTTCACCTAACAAAAATGAAAAATCAAAGGATGCTGCATATCCACTAGAAAATCCATTACATAATTTAGTGGTTAAGACAATTCTCTGGGTTTATTACCATAAAGAGTATTTCAGTAGCTTCAGATAAATAGCAACAACAGCTTTGATAAAGCTAATTACCTTTCATGACACCAGGTCCACAAAGCCAGAGCTCGCCCATGCAGTTGGGAGGTAAGGGTGAACCTGTGATCCAATCCACTACTTTAGCTAGCATGTTTGGAGCTAGAAGCCCTACCGAAGAATAATTACGAATCTTTTCAGTATTGTAACCACGTGTTCCAATAGCAGCTGACTCAGTCATGCCATATCCCTGGACAACAAATTATGACATATATTTCTGAAAATTGAAAGCAAAACATACAACGGATAAATTTGCAAACACTTCCATCTTTCCGGATAAGTAATGCACTTTCCAAGTTTGCAATATTCTAACACATTTTAAATTGGCTCAGGGGACAGCGTAATCAGAAGAAGAAACAAATATTTTTTCTCGAAGGTTTCAACTGAGATAAACGCTTCGATTAGGCCAATATCTAGAGCTAACATCATACAACCCACTATGGAAGTTATGCAGATCAAAGGGCACAAGTAAAGAATGTCTTCTGCTTAGAAATACCTAGCAACCTTGTCTATTTCCAAAATAGTAGCTATCTTGTCATATATGGTTTAAGCTGCATCCAGTGGGTAGTCACTGGTTTAGGACACAGACCTGAATGAAATCAACATCTGGGAGAGTGCGAACAAATTCTTCAATAGATTTTGTGTTTAAGGGAGCTGCGCCACATGAAACCTGTTTCAAGCTCTTCATACTGCTAGAAGCACCATCCTTTGCTCTTCTAGTCAATGCCATCAATAATGGTGGGACAGTGGGGAAGTGGGTGACGCCGTATCTTTCAATAGCTTTCACCATCTCATCAGCATCAAATTTTCTCATCACAACAACAGTAGACCCCAATGAAAACAATCCCATCACAAAGAGAGAGAGCCCGTACACATGAAACATTGGTACAACAGCCAAGTACACATTCTCAGTACTCAAATATTCATATTGTGAAGCTTCAAACCTCACAAAAAGTTGTACCATGGCTATAAAGTTCGCATGAGTCAAGACAACACCTTTGCCACTACCAGTAGTACCCGACGAGTATAGAATTGCTGCTGTATCTTGCTGACTTATTCTAGGCCTTGAATCCCAATTGGGATCACTTGAAATCAGCTCATGAAAACCAGAACTTTGACTACAATTTGAATAAGAAACCAAATTTTCTGACACCCCTATTACAGGAAAACCTAATGCAGCCAATTTATCAACTTTATCATCAGTAGTAAATGCCAGAGTAACACCACAATCAAGGGCTTGTTTTTGAATCTCTAACAAACTACTGAAGGGATTCATAGTGGTTGCAATTGCACCAAGGCTCAAAACACCTAACAAAATAACAGGGAAATAAATGGAATTTGGGAGGAGAATTAACACAACATCACCTTGTGAGACACCCCTTTGGTGAAGACTACTAGCCATGGACTTAACCATTGAGTAAAGCTCTGAATAGGGAATTGAAATGCCAGAAATGGAATCAACAAGAGCAGAGAATCCACCATGTTTGTGTGAGAAAATGAAGGTAACAACATCGAGAAAAGGGTCTTCTGGCAGTTTAATAAAAGGGTGCTTACTGTTGTATATTCCTGTTTCAGCACAGTACCAAAAGGGGGTTTTAGAAGGGTTTTTCACAACTTCACCCTCTGTGGCATGGGAGTTCAAATGGGGTTTCAAGAATGTTGCCATTGATCACAAGAAAGGGCTAATTACTGATGTATTGAAGAAAACTCGCTGTGTTTATACTAAAAAATCTCATCTTATTTGCATACATAGTAGGAAATTAAATTCATAGTCACCTGAAGAAACAACTGATGGAGCCAAAGAGTCGGACACGCTTTTGCCAGATTGTCTGGGTATTTTTTGGGAATAAAAAGAATGATTGTCTTGGTATTTAGTTGCAAGCCACAAATACTTTGCTTGCCCTTTAAATAACTTCGAACTGAAGCCACAAATACTTTTCTCTTTAAAGTAACATTTGCATCCTGACTCCTGAGGTGGATGAAACATGTTTGCTGGGTTGATCCAACCAACTATTTTATGATATAGTATATTCTATGTTAAAAGCAGAAGGGCCTTAATAAAAATATTATTTACTTTTTTATCCTTTAAAATAAAAGTCCACATTGAACAAAATAGTATTTTTGTTATAAAATATTCTATTTAAGGTGAATGTCCATATTTAGAGAGATTCTAGGGTTTACTATTTGGTGGCTAAGTCACCACCTCCCTATAAATAAAGGGGTTCTATTCCATTATAAATCATTCCAAAGTATCAATAAGAATACTCCTCTCTCTACTTTTCTCTATATTGTTCTTGTTCTTGTATTATTGTTCTTGTTCTTATATTATTTCATAACACGTTATCAGCACGAGTCTCTAACCAATTGAATTTGATTTCTTCCTTCTTCCAGAATTTCTATACGGAAAAATAGAAGAGGAAAGACAACGAAAAAAAAGCAAAAAAAAAAGGAAACGGAAAAGAAGAATAGAAGGAAAAGAGAGGAGGAAAAAGAAAGAAAAGAAGAACAGAAAGAAAGAAGCCAGAAGACAAGCCGCTGTATTTTCTGTTCAAGTTCAGGCGGGTTTTCATTGTTGGGGTCCATCTGGTGCCGATTCAGCCGTTGTAATTTCACTGGAGAATTTCTATACGGAAAAATAGAAGAGATGGTACCATCAGAAAGTAATGCAACGGGATGGAAACTCAGGAGGTATATTTGATATCACAACATTTATTACCTTAAAGGTAAGTAATTTACTTTTCCCTTTCAAATTCTTGAAATTCTACGATTTGATTTCATATACAAACATAGACAACAAAGTTTGATTATAACTCTAATGGAGTTTGTAAGGAATTATAACCACGTGAAGTGGTAAAAGTTCTATGTCTTGCCATGATTAAATTCATGTATGATTGTGGGCAAAGAATTGAAAATCCGTCCCATTGAATTTGCTTCATTCTCATTCCCTTTAGAGAATGTGATAGCAGTATGTGATAAGTCTGAAAGAAGACAAAATTATTACCGTGAAGGTATCAATGGATGTGGACGTGGCAATAGACGGAATTATAATCGTCATCATTGTGATAATGAGAATAATAAAGATTCTCAAAATAATCTTTCACTTTATGAAAGTAATATTTGACATGAGATTGTATATAGCACATACAGATGATTATGATCCATTCCCTGAAGTGAATGTGATAATTGTAATAAAGCCCGTAAGTAGGGACACGCTCTTGATGTAATTTTGTTTTATGTCTGACATTATGAAAAGAAAGTTCGTTGCCCTTGAAATTTTGGGCAAGAACTATATGACATGGGTGTTGGATGTTGAAATCCATTTGGATGCAATGGGTCTTGGAGACGCCATTAAAGACAGAAATAATGCATCCACCCAAGACTATGCTAAGGCCTTGATTTTCTTGCGCCATCACCTTGATGAATGTTTGAAACTGTGCTAAGGCCTTGATTTTCTTGCGCCATCACCTTGATGAAGGTTTGAAACTGTGCTAAGGCCTTGATTTTCTTGCGCCATCACCTTGATGAAGGTTTGAAAATTGAATATATCACAGTCAAAGATCCACCTATCTTGTGGAATGGCTTAAAGGAGAGATATGACAACCTGAAGTTGGTCACTCTGCCACAAGCACGATGTGATGAGAATCCAAAAGCAAATAGTTCATAAACTATATATTATCGTTGCGGTGGAAAAGGGCACTGGGCGAAAATTTTCCGTGTACCAAGACATTTGGTTGAGCTTTATCAAGCATCTCTAAAAGGTAAATGCCCTGAAACCAATTCTGTCTCTGACGACAATTTTGACATCACCCACTTGGATGTGGCAGACTTCTTTGAGCACCCTGAGGGGAAAATAGACCACTTAATTGGTGATGGATCTGTGATGAAGGAAGATGGAATTGTTTGATTTTATTTTACTTATTTGTATTAGTTAGTGAATAAACTAATAATCATTAGTATCAGCTCGTATTAGTTAGCTTATGATATAATGTTAGTATTAGTTCTTTAGAATGTTTCAATATGCTTAAATTTCAAAGATATTTTTATTTTCCAGTAGAGTTAATCGACCAACCTAACAGTTAGTCGATTATCTAATATTTCGCATTAAAACTGGATTTTTCCGCAAGCTAAGTTAGTCGACTATCTGATTTAGATAGTCGACTAACCTGATGACTGTTTACTAAGTTAGTCGACTATCAACTTAGTTAGTCGACTAACTAATATTTCGCATTAAAACTGGACTTTTCCGCAAGGCAAGATAGTCGATTATCTGATTTAGTTAGTCGACTAACCTAATGACTGCTTCCCAAGTTAGTCGACTATTAACTAAGTTAATCGACTAACCTCAGCAGATTTTGAAAATATTGTTTAATTATGAAGCAACGGATTAAATTTGTTTATTCTCATGTTCGTATATCTCTTTTGATTAATTGATTCATGTACCACACATACGATATTCAAAGAGAAGAAATATTACTCTCATTTAAGTATGTGTAAGGCAGATGTTACTACAATTTCTGGTAGTAGTAACTTGATTAAAGGCTCCGGAAGAGCAACTATAACTCTGCCTAAAGGAACAACATTTTAGAGAATGCAATGTTCTCCTCCAAGTCTAAACGGAACTTGTTGAGTTTTAAAGATATCATTCAAAATGGATATCATATTGAGACAATAGATGAGAATAATCTTGAATTCCTCATTTACTCATGAAAACGAGGCTGCCCACTTCGGTTTGGGGTCACGCCATTTTGCATGCAGCAATGCTAGTTCGTCTCAGAACGACGAATTATCACAAATATTCCCCGTTGCAATGAGTTTTGGGTCATGAACCTAATATATCCCACTTAAGAATTTTTGGATGTGCAGTATATGTGCCTGTAGCACCGCCATATTGCACCAAAATGGGTCTGCAAAGAAGGTTAAGAATATATGTTGAGTTTGAATCGCCCTCCATTATTCGCTACCTCGAAACATTGACAGGGGATTTGTTCACTGCACGATTTGCAGACTGTCGATTCGATGAGACACTTTTCCCAAAATTAGGGGGAGAAGTTGGTGAAACCAAACGGGAAATTTTGTGGAAAAATGCATCATTATCTCATCTTGATCCACATACCTCTACTTGTGAAAAAGAGGTGCAAAATATTATCCATTTGCAAAGAATAGCAAATCGAATGCCAGACGCATTTACAAATTTGAAAAGGATAACAAAATCACATATCCCCGCAGTGAATGTGACAACATCTGATTCACGAATACATATTCATTATTGGAAGAATATGAACATGAAATTGGTATTGAATATACCACACTCACCCCTAGAAGGAGGTTTGAGATGATATATGAAAATAATGTCATTATTATGGCATGAATGGTCATTGGTCACGTACCTATTGTACGCCAAAATAATTTGTCAATGTGATTATCAAGGACAACAATAATGCAAGAAACATATCTTGTATATAATTTTGACATGACCATAATAGAGATATTCACCACATGGATGTTGATGAATTTGTGGTAGTACAAAATTAATTAAGAGCTCTAGAAGAGCCAATTATTATTATGTTGGAGAAACACAATTGATTACCAATAAGGTATTGTGTTGTAGTAAGTCTCAAAGAAACTTATTCAGTTTCCAAAGTATATGCGAAAGCGATTGATTATATTGAGACTATAAATAAAGGAAAGATTTGATATCTTCTATTACTACAACTTGTAGCGGGATAATTTGTATATGAAAAGCTACCCGCTTTATTCTCCAGTTTGTACTACACAAACAAAAGAATGCCACAATAAAGTGGATATTTATTGGTATAAAAACCCATACCATAATAAACTTGAAGTTTATTGATAATTGCACATGTCATGGTGTAAATTTGAAGTTTATCAATATTGATAATTTATTCAGTTGGCATTCGGGTTAGCCATATCATTTTAGTATGATGTGCAGTAATAGAGAATTCACATGGGTAAATATTAAAGAACTAGAAAGTTCTTTACGAATTCTCTTGTATTACTTGTTCTCATTAATTAATTGACCAACTAAAGAGTTCGGGTTGAATCCCATAAATTCTGGAAATATCAAAGGTGAATATGGGCCCATTCACCTGCCATGTATACCACATATGATGCATCTATGATATGGTTACATGTGCGATTGTTATTAACCCGCAGTCTGGCCGGTTCTTGCGAGGTAAATAGCTCAGTAATATAACTTCGAGCATAATTTCCAGATTTTCTATTCAAGATAGTTCATCTTGATAAGTTGGTTTATATCATAGTTGGTTTAGCAAGATAATTATTGAGTGCCTCCACTTAATAGCTAAACTGTTTCTTATGAGAACAAAGTTATATATATCAGTTTGATATACGTTGTATACGAGAGTATATTATATTCTCCCCTCACAAGTGGTTCAGGGTCAGGAACCAAATAATTTCATCTTATTATTATTGATGTGCGGTGTATATTTTCATTAACACCATAACGCACAAAGATGGACTCTCAAAGTTGAGGAAACAAGTTAGCTTTTCTAACATGAGGGGGAGACATGATAAACACTTGAGAAAAGATTACATGGGATGAATTATCATTTGTATATATAGATCCTCGAATATCATAATATGAACCTGAAGTTCATAAAAGGATAATTCAATTGCAACATATTGCAAAGCATGCTATACGCATTTGCTGACCCAAAGAAAGTAACTATATTCTCACTGCAAATGCTCATATTAAGTCCCAGAAGGACAAAGTCTTTGATTCGCTTAAAGCGTATAGACAAATCGGTTTCAAAATAACTTCTTAATAAAGAAGATGAGCAAATGATCAAAGTGATCATAATGGGGAGGCAAATGATCTAGAAGATCACATGACATAACACTTCACAAAATCTCATGAGAGATTCAGGTACCTGAATATATGAATAAAGAGATCTCCATGTTATGTCTTTATGAAAATTTACTGGAACCGATATAAAATGTTCGTCGACGACATCTATGATAGCGCTAAATATCGATGAGGATCTTATGTTTGTCGAATACAAACAAAATATTGGCTAAATGGAAGAGATACAATTCAAGAAGAATTAATTCCATATGAAAGACATGTAGTTTTGGGCATGTAGTTCAAATACTTGAAAGTATAAAGCCAATGGTATGGTATGTGTAATCAGTTTTCGATATCTTATTTGTTTAGCATGACATGAAAACTTGATATGCATCTAAAGTCTATTATAGCTTATATGACTTGACTTGAAAGATTTAAGTTGCTTGAAGCATATACAATTCTTGGTCCTGAAGTACCACATCCTAAGTGCAATTTGTGTACATATGTATCTTGCTATAACTATAAGCATGATGGCATTGAGAATACCTCTATGGAGATATTGAAGAGTCATTCCACGACATTATATGAAAATGTTTATATCTATCAAGAATGATAATTTCAAGGTGCGGAATATTTATCAAATCAATATGGCTGATTTATTTATCAAATCTCTACAAAAGATCGTTTTGAAGATGGTGCACAAGATTGGAATGCAAATGCTTAAGGATGTGAATTGATGCTCTTTTCAGGGGGAGTTAATGTGCGTTGCACTCTTTTTCCCTTACAAGGTTTTGTCCCAATGGGTTTTCCTTGCAAGGTTTTTAACTAGGCAACCAATAGGCGCATATTCAAACATGTGTACTCTTTTACCCTTTTTATAATTTTTTCCCCATTGGATTTTATTTAGTTAAGGTTTTAACGAGGCACATTATTGAATAGACATTCAAGGGGGAGTGTTATAAAATATTCTATTTAAGGTGAATGTCCATATTTAGAGAGATTCTAGGGTTTACTACTTTGTGGCTAAGTCACCACCTCCCTATAAATAAAGGGGTTCTATTCCATTGTAAACCATCCCAAAATATCAATAAGAATACTCCTCTCTCTACTTTTCTCTATATTGTTCTTGTTCTTGTATTATTGTTCTTGTTCTTATATTATTTCATAACAATTTTATTATTTTTCGAATATTTTGAGGTTTTGAATTAAAAATAACATTTAGCTTACCAAATTATTTTATATTTAGATTATGCTTAAGAATTCCTAACGTTTATGACTAAATCTCTTTAAAATTTTTGTATATAAACATAGAACACTTTAAAAATAAAATTCTTATTAACTAAAGTTACAATTTTCTTAATAAAATTTTTCTTATTTGAACGAATATGTAGGATCTCCTAACCTTTAATAATTTAAAATTAATTAATATTCCATCTTACATTAATTTTCTTATTTGAACACATTGAAAATAAAAGTTTTATTCGATAAAACTATAAATACACTTTAAGAGTTAAAATTTGAGATGATTTAAAACTAAAAGTATCAAAATAATATAAACTTGAATACAAAACATTTATCATCAACAAAGTATGAGTAAAATCAATCCTAGAAAAGGATAAAGAATGAAAGTAAAGATCATTTTTAAACTTTTAATCTCTTTGTTGTAAAAGTAGCCAATGAAGGATTGTGTATAGATATTCATAACATGTAATGCAAGATAATAACAATCCTAAAAAGATATTTTTATATTTAATATTTATTTATATATCAAAGATTGGATCAAAGACGTAACTGGTGATGAGAGTCTTGTTTCAAAATTTCTTCGATAATGCGAAGACTTTATGTGTATCCACACCAAGACCGATCCTTGTTATCAACTCTTTGATCAATGAAACATGTGAATAAATTGAATAAAAAACTTATGCTGAATTTTTTTTCAAAACTTAAGCACAACAGTAATAGGACAAGAAAAAAAATTCCATATTAAAATATCTCTCACGGTTGTCCGGTTCGTAAATGCGTTGTCTCTCGTCACGTATATGGTGATATTTATATATCACCTCAAGTAATCCTTTTTCCAGTAGGTTAAGAAAAGGCTAAAAGGCCGTGACTTATTTTTGAAGTCCAATCCTAAAATATTTTCTTAATAAAATATTATATTAAGCTGCCGACATCCCAATTTACGCCAATCCAGTTCAACATTGGATTTAACGTATACGTCATTTAAGCACTTTACAATTCCAATTCTAATTACGAATAAATTAATATTAAATATATAACTTTTATATATTAAGATCAACTACGAGTACTTAATATATATCACATGTATATTTTAATTAAGAGATATAATTTAATTTTATATTCTAAATAGAAAACTTCAATTTGTTCACAATATTAATTATATTCTCTGTGCTAGCAAAGAATATAATAATATTTTATTTGAACTAATAATTTATTTATTTGACTAATTAAATTCTTTAATTAAATTATCAAATATTAAAGTAATTAATCCTTTAGTAAAGATCAAAACACTCGTTAGTGTGCGACCCCATAGGTTCAATACTAAGCGGTTAATAAATTGATCACATCATATACTAATCAAGGGTGGCGTCTAGCAACATTTCTTAATGACCAGATAGAATGAAATATACAATTTACTCTCAAGAACAGTAGAAAAATAATATAGTAATTCTTTATGTCTTTATAGCTCTGGATCACCCTAGGATATGGTTCAACTGTCAAATCTTAATAGGCGACCAACTATGTACTCATGTCAAATATAATAGACCACTAAATGACCTAAGAAACTCATTTCTACTTTCATTCAATTGCCCTGACCAATGTCTTAATTTGGTCGTTTATAATTCATGACAACATGGAGCTTAAATTCATTACCAAGAGTTGATAGATTCCATCTTGATCAATCACTAATTCTACAAGCATTTAATCATACCCAATATCCTTTCAACTATCACCCTAGGGTCATAGGTGTCTGGTATCAGAGCACAACAAATAATTTGTCAATTACTATGACGATCTCAGGTCAAAGGAAACTTCTATATCACATTCTTCAATAGAATATCCTATTGACAGTTTATGATAATTCTAACCATTAGAAATTATCCAATGAGTCGGTTCAATGATCATATCTCTATATGCATCATCTATCTATGTAATTTAGTTAATAATATCAACTAATCTTTATCCCCTAAAAGCGATCACATAAATATTGATCTAACCGGATTACTAATGTCCAAATTAATAATCCTACGATCAAGAACAAATTTAGATTAAATTATAAGAAACTTTACTCTCATTATCATGATCTCCATTATAACGTTAAGTCTCAAAATTTAATCAAGGATCTTATCTAATTAATCAAGCAATTAACAACAATGATAAAAGAATATCAAATGCCATATATATATATATATATATATATATATATATATATATATATATATATATATATATATATATATATATATATATATATATATATATATATATTATATCAAATAACGTTCACAAAAAATATGTTCAAATCATCAAATATGATATTAGATCTAGGGCATATCTACTATATTCCTAACAGCTTAACCTCATTTCCTACACATAATAACTATTTTAGAATCTGATAAATTAAAATTAAATATTATTGTCTTTATACATGCTTATTTCCTACTTTGTAAAAGCAGAAAATAAGTATGGTATTTGTGGGTTAAGCATGTAAAAGGTATGAGCAACACAACAACACTTAAATAAAGCTCAATGACACAACAATAGCATCAAGTCACATCAGGTCTATAATTATGAAAATAATAGTTCAAGGTAAAGATATGAACGTATACACGAAAAACTGATATCAAACATAATGTATGTCCCTCATCCTCGCCTGCATGGAAACATCCATCGTGCCATGACCTCACGATTGTTGAAAACACGTTCTCAAAGTAAACGTGTGTTGATCTATGTAGGTTTTGATAAATGCCAAACCAACCAACGAGGATGGAACATTAACAGTCAAGTACAAGAGAAACAGTGCAAGACCAAGAATCGCAAAGAAGATTATTGTTGCGTTTATTATTTTGTGATCTTGATTCAACAACATAATCTAAATATTGGCTCTCGCATAAAATCAGTTTTCATCATATCATGCATCTTTTAAGTTTAAATAAATAAGTTGCATATTAGCCAAAATGATTTTTAAACACGTCTTGTGATTTTTAACTTCAATAATCGATTGTCAGTGACCAACAATCGATTGTCAGTAAGGCAGTAAGTTCCCAAAAATTGTTTTTAAGGCAACAATCGATTGTCAAGGTCCAACAATCGATTGCCACTAAGACTTTCCAAAAGTTTTGATTTAAGCCAACAATCGATTGTCAAGTTCAACAATCGATTGTCAGAGAGGCAGTGTGTTTACAAAGGCTGTCATTTAAGCCAACACTCGATTGTGAGGTTTAACAATCGATTGTTGGAACGTCAGTTTTTCAAAAATAAATTTTCAAACTTCTTAAAGTCAAGATTTGGTTGTTGGAAAATTATTTTTACAAAGTCCAAGACTCAATTATTGTTCAGAAAATCACTCCTTCAATTATAGATCTTGTTGTTGAATTTTTTATTACAAAAATCTGATATTTTCAAAAGACTAACCGAATTATTTTGAATATATGAACGACAATCGATTGTGAGGGTTGACAATCGATTGTTAAGGCTGCAAAATCCCAAACAGATTTTTACAATCAATTTGGTTTTCAAAAGTCAAGATTTGTCGGTTTGAATATTTATTACACAATCTATTAAATTCAAATCTTTGACAGAAATATTTTGAATGTGTACAACAATCGATTGTGGTGGCTAACAATCGATTGTTGACTTGCCAATTTCAAACCATATTTATTACAACCGATTGTCTGAAAAGTCAAGATTTGTCTTTTGAAAAATGGTCCAACAATCGATTGTGAGTTTTGACAATCGATTGTCAGTGCATAATTTCAGAGATTTTGTTTGAAAATTAAGCAACGGTCAGATTCTCTTTTGACAGTATTAAAACCTGTCTGAAACTTGTTTTTAAAGAACAACAACACACCAGAAAGATTGAAAAGTTTACATTATATTATTGATCTTCAATTTCATATCATACACATTATTTTTGAGAGCCAAATATTGATTAAGTTGTTGTAATCTTGAGCTGAATATTTTGTACTCATATCCACTCTTTGAGAGAGTAATTGTATAAGTGAGTATTGAGTGTTTTGTATACACTTGCTGCAAGAAGAAATACTTAATTTCTTCTTGAGAAGTCTTAGGGATAGGTTTCCTTAAGCAAGGTTGTTTGAGGCTTGTGTGATTCAAGTTCTCAAGTTGTAACGGTTCGTTAGGCACCCGTAAGCTTAACAGGGAAGTCTTGGGGTGAGGTATCCTTAAGCAGGTGTTTGAGATTTGTTGGATTCAAGTCTCAAGTGTAACGGTTTGTTGAGCACCCGTAAGCTCGACAGGGTTTAGTGGAAATCTCGAGAGAGTCTCTCGGGGACTGGACTAACCACAGGGTTGTGGCGAACCAGGATACATCGGTGTGTTCTTTCCTTGCTCTCTTTAATTTCCGCACTGATTTAATTCCTGCAGTATTTTAATTCCGCATAATTTTTGTAAACGCTATTCACCCCCCCCCCCCTCTAGCGTTAAGCACTCGTTCTAACAATTGATATCAGAGCCTAACTCTCTGAAAGACTTAACAGTTTGAGAGGAAAGTTTTCTATGGCTTCTAGCAGTGCATATGCAGGAATGGGTGAAGGGACTTGCACCACAAGACCGCCATTGTTTGATGGGACAAACTACACCTACTGGAAGGAAAGAATGAGAATATTTGTCCAGGCCAATAATTTTCAGATCTGGAAAATTATCAAAAATGGTGAACATATCCCTACTAAAAACGAAGGTGAAATTTACGTCCCAAAGCTTGAAGAAGAATATACTGCGGACGACATTAGAAAAGTGGAGAATAATGCCAAAGCTATCAACATGCTGTTTTGTGCTGTCAATCCCGATGACTATCGGAAGATATCATGTTGTTCCACTGCAAAAGAAATGTGGGACAAATTGGAAATAACATACGAAGGCACTGACCAGGTTAGAGAAGCGAAAATTGATTTTCTAACCCATGAGTATGAGTTATTTCGTATGCAGGAAGGTGAGAAAATAGATGACATGTTTGAACAATTTTCTAAAATCGTAAATGATTTACACGCCCTAAAAAAGACATTGACGGATCGAGAACTTGTCCGTAAAATTCTGAGAAGTTTAACTTTGGAATGGCGTTCGAAGGCTGACGCAATTCAGGAATCAATAGGCGTCAAATGTCACTATCGACGGTTTAAGAGGTAACCATAAAACATACAAATCTACTATTCTTAACCCTTCTTTAATTGATCAAGGGAGAAAGAAAATTGCCTTAAAGGCAAACACGGCTCAACCCAAAATTGAGGAAGAGTCAAGTGACGAAAATGACGAGCTTGGACTCGTTATTAAGAGATTCAACAAGTTCATGCGCAAAAAGTATGAACGAAGAGGGAAGCGGAACAGCGGACCGCTAAAGTGCTATGAATGTGGAGAATATGGGCACATCAAACCAAACTGCCCAAACTTGAAAAAGGAGAAGAAGCCCGAAAAGAAACGGGCATACATCTCGTGGAGAGGCGACTCAGGAGACGAGTCGAGTGACGGAGATGAACAAGCTGCAAATTTGTGTCTTATGGCACAGGAGGAAGCTCAAAACGAGGTAAGTATTAATTCTGAAAATATTTTTTCTTTAGAAGAAATGCGAGATGCCTTTGATGAGCTTTACGTTGAATTTATTAATGCTTCAAAAATTATAAAAGATCTGAAAAATCAGCTTTCCATAAAAGAAAAAGATTCTGAAAAATTAAATTTTGAAATTGAGAAATTGAAAAAGGAAAATCATTTTTACGGAAAAAGAATTGCCGACAAACCGGAAAGCTCAAGCAAAGGATGTTCTTCCTGTATTTCTTTAAAAGAAGAAGTAGATAGTCTTAAAAGCACTTTGCACAAGTTCAATTCTTCACACAAAAACCTGAATGTCATGCTTGATAATCTGAAATCAACTAGGCACGGAATAGGTTTTAAAAATGAAGAAAAAGTTGAGTCCATTCATAAATCGCCTAAGACTCAACCTAGGCAAGGTAAAACAAATCCACCTAGAAATACTAATCATATAGTGAATAATTTTTCTAAAAATAATAATAGAAGAAATATTGGCATAATTAGATCACCTAGACATGAATCTAGAAAAGTGCATGAAAGTAGTTTTCATACCAATAGAGTAAATAGATTTAAACCCTCTAACTATTATCATCCTAAACGTATGCATAATCCAAATGTCATATGCCATTACTGCAGTAAAGTAGGGCATATAGCCCCTGTATGTTTCACTCGACATCGGCACATCAACACGAGACAATCATACTACCATACTGCACCTAACGTACAAGGACCCAAAATGGTTTGGGTACTCAGTGATTTGTTTTGTAGGTATGTTTGAAGGGGCCAAGTGTACTTTGGTACCTTGACAGTGGATGCTCCAAACACATGACCGGGGATACATCTAAGTTCATTCAACTAGAACATAAGGAAGGAGGAAACGTTGTTTTTGGAGATAATAACAAAGGAAAGATTATCGGCATTGGATCGGTCGGTAAGGATGAATCTTCCTCTATTAAACATATATTACTTGTTAAAGGTCTTAAGCATAATCTCTTGAGCATAAGTCAATTATGTGACAAGGGAAATCTTGTGTTATTTGATTCAAATGAATGCTTAGTCTTTCGTCGCAGTGATTTTAAAATCATTCTTCGTGGAATTAGAGTCGATAATATTTATATGGTTGATTTAGAAAAATCTTCATCAAATTTTGTAAATTGCCTTATGAGTAAGGAAGACGACATGTGGTTATGGCATCGAAGAGTAGCTCATATTAATATGAAGTTGTTAAACAAATTAGTTTCCCAAGATTTAGTTATTGGTCTTCCAAAAATCAGATTTGAAAAAGATAAAATTTGTGAACCATGTCAAAAAGGGAAACAAACAAAAGCTTCTTTTAAATCAAAGAATTTTGTTTCAACCAGTAAACCTTTACAACTTCTTCATATGGATCTTTTTCGACCATCAAGAATTGAAAGTCTTGGTGGAAATCGTTATGCTTTGGTTATTGTTGATGACTACTCTCGATTCACATGGACTCTATTTCTTGCCCATAAGAGTGATGCTTTTCATGCCTTTAAAATTTTTCTCAAACGTATGCAAAATGAAAAGAGCACAACCGTCACTTCCATAAGAAGTGATCATGGAGGAGAGTTCGATCATAATCTCTTTGCGGATTTTATTGACGAACTCGGTATTGAACATACCTTTTCGTCTCCACGTACACCACAACAAAATGGAGTGGTGGAACGGAAAAATCGTTGCCTCGAAGAGATGGCTAGAACCATGCTCGATGAGTCAAAGATTTCCAAAGTCTTTTGGGCCGATGCAGTGAGTACCGCTTGCTATGTTTTAAACAGAGCAGTCATTCGACCGATACTCATGAAAACTCCATACGAACTCTATAAGGGAAGAAAGCCTAATATTTCCCACCTTAGAGTTTTCGGTTGTAAATGTTTTATCCATAATAATGGAAAAGAAAATTTGGGAAAGTTTGATGCTAAATCTGGTGATGGTATTTTTCTTGGCTATTCGTCACATAGCAAAGCATATAGGGCATTCAACAATCGTACTAAAACTGTCGAGGAGTCCCCTCATATTGTATTTTGTGAAAATGATGCTCGCTTGGCGAGAAAGGATTTTTGTGATCATCTTGCAGAATCTTTAAACAAGATGAATATTCAAGACAAGGAGCATACGGAAAATAAAAAGGAAATTGAAAATGAAAATGTGGAACAACCAACGGAAGAAGCACCACAACAAGAGGAAACATCCGAGATGCCAAAGGCTTGGAGGACGTCTAAAGACCATCCTCTCGACAAGGTGATTGGGAATATCGAGAAAGGGGTAAGTACTCGAAACCTTCTCAAAGACACCGTAGGTCAAATAGCTTTTGTTTCACAAATTGAACCAACTACTGTTTCCGAAGCATTTGGGGATGAGCATTGGACCTTGGCAATGCAAGAGGAGCTTAACCAATTCAAACGCAATGACGTTTGGGAATTGGTGCCGAGACCCGATAATCATACCATAATTGGTACGAAATAGGTTTTTCGCAATAAATTAGATGAAAATGGTATAATCACTAGAAACAAAGCTAGGCTTGTAGCAAAAGGCTACAATCAAGAAGAGGGTATTGACTATGAAGAGACATATGCTCCCGTAGCTAGACTAGAAGCTATTCGTTTATTGCTTGCTTTTTCCTCGTCTATGAATTTTATTTTATATCAAATGGATGTGAAAAGCGCTTTTCTAAATGGTATTATTCAAGAAGAAGTTTATGTTGAACAACCCCCCGGTTTTGAAGATTTCAAATCTCCCGATCATGTTTTCAAACTCAAGAAGGCTCTTTATGGTTTAAAACAAGCTCCCCGAGCTTGGTACGAAAGATTGAGTAAATTTCTTTTGGAAAACAATTTCATTAGGGGGAAAGTTGACACCACTCTTTTTGTTAAACATAAAAACAATGATATTTTATTGGTTCAAGTATATGTGGATGATATTATATTTGGTGCTACTAACATGTTTTGTGTAAGGAATTTTCCGACTTAATGACAAACGAATTTGAGATGTCTATGATGGGTGAGTTAACATTCTTCTTGGGATTACAAGTAAAGCAAATGAAAGAAGGTACGTTCATTTGCCAAGCCAAATATTGCAAAGAATTGCTGAAACGATTTGAAATGAGCAATGCAAAAGCAATGGCTACTCCCATGAGCACATCCGATCATCTAGACAAAGATGAGAAAGGTAAGGAAGTCGACACTAAAAAGTATAGAGGTATGATTGGCTCTCTTCTTTATCTTACTGCTAGTCGTCCGGACATCATGTTTAGCGTGTGTTTATGCGCCTGTTATCAATCGTGTCCGAAGGAGTCTCACCTTACTGCGGTAAAACGGATTTTGAAGTATCTTGTTGGTACTGTAAATGTGGGTCTATGGTACCCCAAAGGTTCCTCATGCAACTTGTTGGCTATTCCGATTCCGATTTTGCTGGATGCAAATTGGACCGCAAAAGCACTAGTGGCACTTGCCATTTTCTCGGTAGCTCTCTAGTTTCTTGGTTTAGCAAGAAACAAGTAAGTGTTGCGTTGTCCATAACCGAGGCTGAATATATAGCCGCGGGGAGTTGTTGCGCCCAAATCCTATGGATGAAACAACAACTCTTGGACTATGGCCTAAGTCTCGATCATATCCCTCTTAGATGTGATAACACTAGTGCCATATGCTTGACGAAGAACCCCGTTCTTCATTCGCGAACAAAACACATTGAAATTAGACATCATTTTATAAGAGATCACGTTCTCAAGGGAGATGTCGACATTGAATTTGTTGAAACCAAAAATCAATTAGCCGATATCTTTACCAAATCTTTAGAGAAAGAGTCCTTCTTCCGAATTCGTAGTGAACTCGGGATTCTTGACTCCACGTTGATCTAAGTCATGCATTGCATTTATCATTTGACATGATTTCTAACTTGAGCGTCGGAGTTGTCTAACAAATTTTTGCAGGTATCGCCCTAAAGGCAGGGGGAATTACAAAAACACAACGCACAAACAGCCCATTTTTGAGAGTCTTATTGATTTCATTCAATGAAATGTTTCTTCTTGCACTTTTTGTTAATGTCAAAAGGGGGAAGAAACCGGGCTATGCATTATATTATATTTTGGCTATGCACTAGAATATATGTTTGCATATATTTAGGGAGAATAATAAATTGAGGGGGAATACTTGTCAAATACTGTTTCTTGGACTGTTATTAATATGCATATCCCGATACAGGTTTGCCATTATCAAAAAGGGGAAAATTGTTGAAAACACGTTCTCAAAGTAAACGTGTGTTGATCTATGTAGGTTTTGATAAATGCCAAACCAACCAACGAGGATGGAACATTAACAGTCAAGTACAAGAGAAACAGTGCAAAACCAAGAATCGCAAAGAAGATTATTGTTGCATTTATTGTTGAGTCGTTTTATTTTGTGATCTTGATTCAACAACATAATCTAAATATTGGCTCTCGCATAAAATCAGTTTTCATCATATCATGCATCTTTTAAGTTTAAATAAATAAGTTGCATATTAGCCAAAATGATTTTTAAACACGTCTTGTGATTTTTAACTTCAATAATCGATTGTCAGTGACCAACAATCGATTGTCAGTAAGGCAGTAAGTTCCCAAAAATTGTTTTTAAGGCAACAATCGATTGTCAAGGTCCAACAATCGATTGTCACTAAGACAGTGTTTCCAAAAGTTTTGATTTAAGCCAACAACCGATTGTCAAGTTCAACAATCTATTGTCAGAGAGGCAGTGTGTTTACAAAGGCTGTCATTTAAGCCAACAATCGATTGTGAGGTTTAACAATCGATTGTTGGAGCGTCAGTTTTTCAAAAACAATTTTTCAAACTTCTTAAAGTCAAGATTTGGTTGTTGGAAAATTATTTTTACAAAGTCCAAGACTCAATTATTGTTCAGAAAATCACTCCTTCAATTATAGATCTTGTTGAATTTTTTATTACAAAAATCTGATATTTTCAAAAGACTAACCGAATTATTTTGAATATATGAACGACAATCGATTGTGAGGGTTGACAATCGATTGTTAAGGCTGCAAAATCCCAAACAGATTTTTACAATCAATCTGGTTTTCAAAAGTCAAGATTTGTCGGTTTGAATATTTATTACACAATCTATTAAATTCAAATCTTTGACAGAAATATTTTGAATTTGTGTACAACAATCGATTGTGGTGGCTAACAATCGATTGTTGACTTGCCAATTTCAAACCATATTTATTACAACCGATTGTCTATAAAGTCAAGATTTGTCTTTTGAAAAATGGTCCAACAATCGATTGTGAGTTTTGACAATCGATTGTCAGTGCATAATTTCAGAGATTTTGTTTGAAAATTAAGCAACGGTCAGATTCTCTTTTGACAGTATTAAAACCTGTCTGAAACTCGTTTTTAAAGAACAACAACACACCAGAAAGATTGAAAAGTTTACATTACATTATTGATCTTCAATTTCATATCATACACATTATTTTTGAGAGCCAAATATTGATTAAGTTGTTGTAATCTTGAGCTGAATATTTTGTACTCATATCCACTCTTTGAGAGAGTAATTGTATAAGTGAGTATTGAGTGTTTTGTATACACTTGTTGCAAGAAGAAATACTTAATTTCTTCTTGAGAAGTCTTAGGGATAGGTTTCCTTAAGCAAGGTTGTTTGAGGCTTGTGTGATTCAAGTTCTCAAGTTGTAACGGTTCGTTAGGCACCCGTAAGCTTAACAGGGAAGTCTTGGGGTGAGGTATCCTTAAGCAGGTGTTTGAGATTTGTTGGATTCAAGTCTCAAGTGTAACGGTTTGTTGAGCACCCGTAAGCTCGACAGGGTTTAGTGGAAATCTCGAGAGAGTCTCTCGGGGACTGGACTAACCACAGGGTTGTGGCGAACCAGGATACATCGGTGTGTTCTTTCCTTGCTCTCTTTAATTTCCGCACTGATTTAATTCCTGCAGTATTTTAATTCCGCATAATTTTTGTAAACGCTATTCACCCCCCTCCCCCCCTCTAGCGTTAAGCACTCGTTCTAACAACGATAACACACAATCATAACAATGTAAATGAAATGGTATGGCATCACCCCTTTTTTAGTCTCAATAACATGGCATGATATCGCCCTTCGTGCCTTACACTCTTCCTCATATAATAATGAATATAAAATTGTATGGTATTGCCTTCGTGCTTCACACTCTTCCTCACATGATAATGAATATAAAATAGCATGACATCACCCTTCGTGCTTTACACTCTTCCTTACCAAGCATATGAATATCAATAAAATGGCAAGGCAATAAGAATAAATAACATCGAGGAGAGTGTTCAAACGAATGTTCCAAACAAATTCTCAATCACTTATTTTCAAGCCAACGATGATTCAATGAACCCTCAAGGTCCATATAATTTAAGTACTTTCACAAATCCCACAATTTATTAACAACACAAGTATGGAACCTAGCATCTCATAATATCGACCATAGCAACGTATTAATGATTATGTATAGAAATGACCGAATTCGACACATCAATGTATTCTCAAAATTCTATTAAATTTGATCAAGTTATATTAGACTAAGTCTCAATTCTATCATTTAATACTACGTTCTTACTATCTAGGAGTCAAGTGAGACATGAAGCAAGAAGGTTATGTAATTCTACAAGGCGCAACTATAACATAATCTATCCCTAAACATGATTAACCCTGGCAATGCATATACGCTCATCACCACATATATGTATCACCCTCGCATATAGCAAACAATGACAAATAGGAGGAAAAACTCCCTAACAAATTTAGAAAAAATACTTACCTTAATTCGACTAACTCAACACTCAATTTTTGTTTTTCCTTTATAAATTTACCTCCGCTCAGCTCAATCTAGCCAAAGACGACTTGATTACATCACACGTTGCAAGAGGAAACAATTTCAATTAATAAATCTGTAAATTTTATTCAGTTTCTAAAAGGTCAACAAAAGTTAAACACTCAGCCTGCCCGGTAAAAACCCGGTTTCAAGGGTAGGTCTGGACTACACATAGCCTAACGAGTCCAAATATGTGTTTTGTTTTCAAATTCGAGTCCTCTTCAACTCTTAAATTCTAAATTTTCATTTTCAAAACTTTGTCAAAATCCTCAAACTTGTCCATAGATTTCCCATGATTTTGAAGTTAAATCTTGTATAAAGTCATGAAATATAGTTGGAAATTAATTAGAGATACTTACCCAATGATTTGGTATGAAAATTCCTTCACATAATCGCCTCACCTCCAAGCTAGGGTTCAAAAATATGAAAATGAAGCAAAAACTCAAAATTTCAACACTTAACTTGTTGCAGATGTCGCAGTTGTGACATGGGGTTAGCAAACGCAAACCCTGCAAATGCGAAAACTTCATAGCAATTGCGAACCTACAGGATTCTTGTCATAGTCACATTTGCGACCAGAACATCGCAAATGCGAAGATCGACCTTCACAAATGTGGTAAGACTCATCGTAAATGGGAATAGTTCCCAACCGCCCAGGCTTCACAAATGTTAGGCTTCTTCGCAAATGCGATGGCCACATTTGCAACCAGAATATTGCAAATGTGAAGAAACCAGAACCAACACTCAAAATTCATGAAAAATCATTCTGAAACTCAACCGAGCTCTCGAAACTCTACACAAAACATGCATACAAGCCTAAATACACAGCACGAACTTGCTTGCATGCTTAAGTCATCAAAACAACTTCTAAAACCACGAATTGGGAACCAAAACGCATGAAGATCAACTTTGTCGCACCCCTTTTTCCTCACGAAATCGAGTTCATGATACTTAAAGGGACAACTCGTTCGTATTGGAAATTGGGTTTTGCATTTGAAGAGTCACCACCTAATGATTAAGGTGCATTAGGACACCAATAGAGATTCAACTCTGAGTTTGGTTTGAATAACCAGAGATTTGGTAAGGGCTTGAAGTTATTCTAAGTGGAAGGTGTTAGTCACCCCTCAGGATCCACTAGTGTGGTTTCTCGCCGGATAGTTATTGTAAGTTTAGCAAATAGGCAAGTATGGGCTCAAATATTAGGGGATTTAAACACATAAAGGAAATAACATTTGAAAGAAGAGTTAAAAAAATAAAAAAGTTTTCAAAATAAAAGAAAAGAGGTCCTAGGTTTGTATTTAATATGGATCACCCCACACAATGTCCGATAATCACTCATTAATGAGGGACTATATGTGACATTATCGTGTGGTCATCATATCCATATCTACCCTTTCCACCCCATTAAGGTGTTTAAGTGCAGATTGGTCTCGATTACTTATTGCATGTTGTTACCCGTCCCATTCCTATTAGTCCCGGAGGAGCTTAGACTACAAATCCTAAACGGGAGGAATATTAGGCTTATTTGGAGTTTCAAAGGTAAAAATTCTAGGGCGACATACAAAATTTATAAAGACTGCACATTAAAGGGGAAACACATAAACACATAAGGCTGAAGTATACCTCCTCCAAGCAAAACAATGCAATAGAACGACTTAAACAAACGAGTAAGGTCTGACTCTGAAAGATATACTTGAAGGAAGAGGTGATCATTGTATTGCAGTAAGCCTTGCTTCATACGTGACTCGGTTAGGAAAAAGAATCGGGCCTACATGCTGATTGTAACAAATAACAGAGGCGAGTTCAGTTTTATTTATATTGCCTAAGCTTATCTAAGTGTTTGGACGGGTCCTATAGGTATGATATCTACTTAGTCCAGAAGGTGATGAGATAGTAGAACTCAAAATGAATTGTTTGAAATCCTATAGGCAGGCTTGATAAACCTTGTTGAGCAAGGGAATCAGATTCTTACAAAAAAGGTTCAGAATGGATAAAATTAAATTAGACTGGTTACAGGTTCTACAGGTGATAGTATATACTATTGCTTATTTTAATCCCTAGAAGCATGATATCTAATATTGACTGTGAATGAAGCGAACCAGATTTATATAAGAGTCCCTATAGGCATGATTTCTATGCGTTGCTGATTTTAGATCCTAACATTACATGTAAGTAGAAATGAACAAAATTATACTTATGGACATATATAGGCATGATTTCTATATGTTACTGATTTCAACATGCTACTGGATTATAATCAATTGGGTCCTAAAACATGATATATTCGGTGACAATTGTGCAGAATTTTAGATGATTCCTACAGGTAGGTTAGCTAGATATGAAGTTGATCGTTAAGTCCTATAGACATGGTTTCTCAATGCAGTTTGCAACATTAAATTATCCTGTAGGAATGGTTTCTAAATGTAGTTTGAATATGCAGAAATTTAAAATAGTCCTATAGGCATGGTTTTTACCTTTGACATGCATAAATACCCAACCCCTTTTCACTAGCCAGCCCCAAACGTTTACTACAAATTATTACAAACCAAGACTATTATATTACATCAATATACATAAAAATACAACAAGAGGAGGTACGATTCTTGGTTACTCCCTGAGCTATGGAATACTGCCTTAAAATGCCATTCTTCAACACCTTTCACAAACTTGAGTGTGTTAGAGTTCCCTAAGGGCCTCAATAGGACCCCGGGCAGTGGTCACACCCAAATTACATCACCAGAATATAGGGGTGTTCAAAACCGATCCGAAACCGAAAACCGATCCAAACCGAAGCTTAACGGCTTATTGGTAACGGCTTAATGGATGGGGAACGGATTGAATTTTTTTATTAACGGCTTATCGGTTTGGGGATGGATTATTCAATTTTCTTAACGGCTAATCCGTTAACCCGTTAAGAATATAAAAAAAAAATATATATATATATATATATATATATATATATTTTAGTGATAGAATTGAGTTTTTTAATACATATATGGTTCTATGTGTGTCATGGAAAAAGAAGAATTGAAAGGTTGGTTATGACTAGAGGAACGACACCCCATGAAATAAATTTGTGCATTTTGGATGATTGCTTGTGGAAAATGGAGAACGATAGTTATTTATAGAAGAGGAGTGTAGAGAGTAGAATTTACCAGAGCACTTCAGTTTCTAAAAGTTCATTGTGGGAGCTGAATGGAAATTTGCGCGACAGATTTTTTTGGTTATATCCGAAGCTTATGAGTACACATGTAGTGTGGCCTCTAACAGAAGATAAGTTCTGTTTTATTTTTCTCGATACTGAACTAGTAGTGAATTTATCTATTTTATAATCTACATGCTGATGGCGATTGTTTCATTAGCTACATCATATTGCCTCTAAAATATTATTTTTTATGGCAATTCATTATTTCTAAGACGAGGAGAATAAGAGATATTTAGTGAACATGTATGTTAGGCCGATAAATCGCCCATTAACCGCCCTATAAGAGCTAACCCGATACCAATCAGCCCGATATCTTATCGGGTGGCTAACAGATTAATACATTTAAAAGCCGATAACCGTTAAGCCAAACCATTAAGAGTAAAAGCCGCCCAATCCGCCCGATGAACACCCCTACCAGAATAGGGACAAGTGCAGTATGAAAATGCCAACCCTCATGTGTCCAAGTTCAAAGGGAGCTCATGGGTCTAAAGGCAAGGCTCGCATGAGGGGAGTAGGACTTAAGTCTAAGAGAGAGTAGAAGTGCAGAACCTGAGTTTCAAAGGCCGAGAGAACAAAGAAAAGGGAAAAGGGTGATGGGAGACAGTTATTAATACATCGAAGAATTAATAATTTCACACCAAAGAGGTTAGGGGCTTAGGAATCTATTGCAAGGGCCTATATACTTAGGCATGATTTAATTCAGGGCATGCACACCAATAAGGGGTGTTGTGATACTTATAAATCAACTGGAACACACAACATATAAAGGTGACATGGAGGTTATGATCCTAAGAGGACCAACTTTGTGTCATATTTAGCAATATTCGATGTTGTCATGCTCCAAACAAACCATAAGTATCAAATACATTGGGATAGGGATGTAGGATTCATAATACATTTATTCAGAACAGGAGAAGAGAAATTACATCATCCTTAATAAAGGGGCTGAAATAGATACAAGTAGTAGGCAAACAAGAATGCAACAACATTAAGTAACCATGTTGTTGTTGATGTTGAAAACTTAATTAGAACATACCGGTTCAAAGAAGTAAAATATAGTAAAGAAAGGTAGCAGGAGCTTGAAATATAACTTTCGCTTTCAGCCAGTTAAACAGGCCTTAGCACAAGTAAAGCAGGAGAGAATTTTTTGAGTGTAAGTGTGAGTTCAAAACTAACAAGTGTTCGTGTTTGTGTTAATGAGAGAGTATGTATATATACTAGTTCAAAACCATGTAAAATAAGGGAAGAATTACAATTGTATAGTAATTATGGAACCAAGTACCAATCAAAATCCAATCAATGCATGTACTCATTTAATCAAGGGGCAATCAACCAACGGTAATGGGCAGAAAATATTTAAAGAAAGAAATCAAGTAGAGCATCATGTATGGAATGGACAATTAGGGGTAAGTACATTGGGGTTCAGTTAAGGAGTCAACAAACAAAGAATCAGTAGAATACTTGGTTAACCAAATAAGGTAAGAAAACACAATAAAGTTGTGTCACGAACTCAGCTCGCCCTCCGTGAACATGTCGTGATGGCACCTAGTTCCTATGATAAGGTAAGCATAAAAATGCGGAAAGAAACCTTACAGAATAATTAATTAAAAACTAAGCAACTAAAAGAAGCTGTATATAAAGGCCGTTCGACATATACAACTCAAAATGAAAAAGTCTACAATATCATCCCAAAACGCGAAAACTCACGCGAACATAAGCTAATGAATAGTAGTACATGGCTCTAACTCTAGAACATCTAAAGCAAAAGTACAGAAGAAGTCTAAATACTGCAAATAGAGTAAAGAAGGAGACTCCTTAGTCTGCGGACGCGGCAGAAGTACCTCAAAGTCTCCGTAGCTCTCTTAGCCTTAAGGATAGTGTGCCTAATATGAACTACCTAGATCTGCACATGAAAAACATGCACAGAAGAGGCATGAGTGCACCACAATGGTACTGAGTAAGTGCCAAGCCTAACCTCGGTGGGTAGTGACGAGGAAAGGTCCGAGCCCTACTGAGATACAACATAATAAATAATAAGATGATGAAATAACAGTCTAGATAAAGTGTATAGTGAGAAAAATAGGACAATACTAGTAAATACTACTCACAATAGGAACCACAACCAGGGATCTCTTAGTATCCTCAAATCTTAAAATTTCATGTGCCAGGGATCTCTTGATATCCTCAAATATTACGATTTCATGTGCCAGGTATCTCTTGATATATCGAGGATATCTTGGTATCCTTAAATCTTACAATTTTATGTGCCAAGGATCTGTAGTATCCTGAGGAACTCTTGGTATCCTCAAATCTTATAATTTTTTGTGCCAGGGATCTCTTGGTATCCTGAGGATCTCTTGGTATCCTCAAATCTTACCATTTCATATGCCAGGGATCTCTTGGTATCCTCAAATCTTAAAATTTCATGTGCGAAGGATTTCTTGGCATCCCGTACCCTCAGTCCATAACATATCAAGTGCAGGGGGATCTCCTGGAAGGCCAACCCATAGTCCCAATTTAAAAACACATAATAGCAACCCAAACATTAGGGAAGATACTAACTCAGGACAAGAAATACAAAAATACTTGCCAAACATGCTACACGGAGTACAAACAAGACAGTTTAAGCACATAGGCAAGTAAGTCAATGAACATGCTTCTCTAAGCTAGCATAGAATAACCTTACAATTTAAAATGAACAGGTAAGCAAGAGAAGTCAATTTAAATACCTCAAGTAAAAACGGATGTCCAACAGTTTTCTCACGTACGCGCTCGTCACCTCATGTACGAGCCATTCAATTACCAAACATCATATCCTAAGGGAAAAGTCCCCCACACAAGGTTAGACAAGCCACTTACTTCAAACCAGCTCCAAAATCAACTTGAAACCACACTTTTGCCACGAGTATCCAACTCCAAATGGCCCAAATCTATTCAATCCAATTACATCTCGTAAATAACACCTCAAACAACTAATTTCACTATTTAATTTAAATTTAAGATGCAAATTTAGGGAAAATAACCAAAACGCCCCTCAGGCCAACGTGATCAAACCCGGGGTTCGAACAAAAATACAGTTACCCATTCCCCACGAGCACAAATATATGCTTTATCTTGAAATCTGACCTCAAATTGAGGTCCAAATCCCCAATTTTTTAAAAATTCTAGGTTATACCCCCAAACCTCCAATTTCACCCATGAAAATCATTGATTTTATGTTGAAATCATGTTAAACAATGTTAAAGATTGAAATAAATGAGTAAAAACTAACTTATAAACGATTTAGAAAAGGTCTTGTTCTTGGAAAATCGCCCAAAGGAGTTGTGTTTTGAAAATGGGGTGAAAAATGTCCAAATTCGACTAAGTATTGCAAGTTGATGATGTCGCAATTGCGAACTGGGGTTTGTCACACCTCCTTTTTGGCTACTACAACCCGGCGAAGGGCGTAGATAAGGGAGTTTTCCAATTAAAGGATAATCGAAACGGGATTCAATTATTTAAAAGAATTTCAGAGTCGCCACTTGGGAGATTTATGGTGTCCCAAGTCACCGGTTAGAATCCCAAATCGAGGAAAATAATGTCTATGATTAACAGCCCGCGAACCAGAAATCCGAGAAAGAAATTCTGTTAACCCGAGAGAAGGTGTTAGGCATTCCCGGGTTCCGTGGTTTTAGCACAGTCGCTCAACTGTTATATTTGGCTTACATTATCTAATTTTATGCGATTTTGAACCTAAGTGCATTTTTAATCTTTTATTTACTTTTATTATTAAAGAAAATTACAACGTCATTGAAACATGTCTCGAACCACGTCACATAAATGCACCCGTGGATTTTGACACATTTCAACTTCGTTGAGATTTAGATCTAGGTCACATAAATGTTCACCCGCATTTAGGAAAGGTGAATAATTAAAGACGCGTCCTAAGGCGACTAGCGCATTATTATCTTTGTGAGAGACCATAAATATTCGTTAAACAGCTCGTTTCAAATTCTTAGTATTTTAAACTCAATATTTTACAAGAAATAGCCCAAAGGATTGTTTGTTACTAAACGTGATTCTAAAAGCTGACCATGAGAGTTTAGTGTTGATGCCACATCTGAGTGCCCTGAATTCATATATCAATTGGGCCTCAATGGAACCCAGCTTGACAGCCTTATCCTTTGGCCCAATTGTGACCTTTTCACTTAAACCTTCAATTGAGACGGGTCACTACTTATTTCTACTTTTTCGGGCCCTATCATGAGCCCAAGCTGAACTGCAGTGAATGTACATGTGAACAACTGAAGGTGGTAGGCCAGATAGTCCAGTCAGCCCAAACAGGTTTGGCATTGCACAAATAACTGTTACCTGTTTGCTTATGTCACGAAATGGAGGTGACCGAAATCACCTTCTCAACTTCAATTCATTCAACATAAACCACCTATCAAACTCAAATCTAGCTAACACTTGAGAAATCTCGGATGAAATTACATTACTAACAAATAATCATACAATGAATTTTCACAGTCCAATTAGTTCTCAAATTTGTCCAACCCTTAGGAAACCCAGAACCAAAATACAACTACTAACAATTATATAACTAATCTAACAGTCCAACAGCCCCAGATTTATTTACATCCAGAAAACTTAACTAAATCAAGGAATTCACTCAAAATGTAAGAACAATAGACAACAAATTATACCAAAATTTGCAGCTGACTTCATCTGAAATATCAACTGGATTTCTACATTTGCATCAGGCTTAGTAAGTGTACCTGGAAATCACAAGGCAATAGAAAAAATGGTGGTCAGCAGGTTCAGCCACAGCAATGCAACAACTGAAGCAGCCTATACCCAGTTATATACCCCAAAGACCAATAGAAAAACCCCAACAACTTCAGCTTTCAATTTTTGACCCTAAGAAAGCAATGCAACAGTGAAATAAGGAAATTTCAAACAAGTTGGAACCACAACAACTTCAGAACCAAATTTCTATCAGCCATACTCGATTATCTCTATATGACTGAGTCAGAGATGGTCTCCCAAACATGGTGTAATCAAAGGCTACTATGATGAGTAATGGAACAGTACAATTTCTGGATTTTAGCTTCAAAATTTTAAGAGAATTATAGGGATGCCCTTTCCAGATTTTTTTCAGCCCCCTTTCAGTGATTTCAACCCCTTTTTATAGCCAAAAGCTAGGGCATCATTTTCTATTATGTTTTTCCCTTAAGTCCCTCTTTAATTTTCAGATATTACCTATTTGAACCCTCATTGATGACTTGTTTCCCAAGTTACTGCAACAATATTGCTGATTTTGTATTAAAGACCCCATTCTAGAAGGGTCTAAATTTTTCTACTATTTTCTACCCTTTAGATGCTACATATATTATCCTTGTTTGTCCCAAATATTACCATTAACCTGAAAGGTCCATATTGCCCTTGATTGTCTTAAAATTATCAGAAATGCCTGTAGAAATCATGTGCTACCCTTTTATTATTTATTTGGATTCTAAATTAACTCCTAAGACTAATTTCCTAATCCTAACAGCTATGATTAGTCCAAATGATACTACTCAAGGACAAATATTCCAAATTCATCAATCAACTAGAAATTCAAACCCATTAAGTTTACTCAAAGCTTAGAATATGGTTCCTCAAAACATGCTAATTATTAATCGACCTTGTGAACTTAAAATGATCAAGAAATCATTAATACTAATGAATATTTACTAGAACATTTCAGACCCTTTTTTACTTGCACTCAATTTCAAAGGTCGAGCATGGTATTGCTGGCATCAAACAAAATCTATCACCCAATTCCATTATCACCCATTCAGCAATTAAACCAAAGATGAAAGGTCTAGGATTTGTTAAGACCAAATAATTTAACATGGAATAAACTGATTGCTAACAAGATCAGCAAAAACAAAATAATAAAAGACGAAAGGGGGAACAATGGACTCACTGACTCCATGATAACTCTAATAACATTATTGATGAATTAGGCAAAACTATTTACACAAAATAGCTGAATATTTGGATTATGCAAACAACGACATGGAATAAATTTTTTTGTTTCATATGATTTGATCTCAGGAGCAAACATGCTATCACTGACTACGGGGCACAATCATGAATGAAACTTACAATTCAACCTATGTAATCAAAATTTTGCTAATACCAATTAAAATTTCCCTAACAGCCCTAACTTGTTCGGAACAGGCAAAAGAAAAAAGGGAAACAATAACTAAAACTAAAAGAAGAATGTGGACTTATCAGGTTTCTTCAGTCTGTCATTTCCGGAGTCAATCAAAATCCTCGAATGATTTCCAATCTTGGATGTGTCTTCAATTGGTTGGTGTCGATACTAGAGGAATTCTGGGACCATTTGAGTGAGTTTAGATGGGCTGTTGGGTGGATGAGGGCTAGAGGAGGGTAGGGTGTGGTGTTTGAAGGGTATTGGATGGCAGCCACCGCCGAGCATGGCGGAGCTGCCATCTTCAGGCGAATATTTTGCGAGTTGTGGCCATGTTTGAGGGTAATCACCGACAAGGTTAGGGTAAGGATGGTGAGCAGGTTCATTGGTGTTTATTTGGAGGTGGTTTGCCACCGGCCGCTGCCGTAGACAGCGGAGCTGCCGTATTTTAATCGAATATTCGAGCAAATCGGCGGTGATTCGAGGGGTGATCTTTATGGGATTGGGAATAGGAGAGTGAGGAGGTTCTATGGTTTAAATCTTTGAGGTATTAGGTTTATGCCGCCGGCAGCAGCGATTTCCGGCTGGCGGCGGATGGTGGTGGTGCGGTGGTTCGATGGTGGTGTTACATTGTCGGTTGAACTGTACGAGGAGGGTTGGTTTTGTCTCTAATGTTATTACACAATGTTTGGACACTTTTATGTCAAATGCTAGGCTCCACACGAGCCGTTGGATGGTTGATGATGGACGGTCAGGATTATATGTCCCTCAAACAACGTCGTTTGGGTAGGGGTTGGTTGGACCGGGTTGAGGGACGGGTGGACTGGGTATATGGGCCCGGGTTTTATATTAAGATGGCCAAAAGAGTATACATTTGAATTTTCAGGTTTCCCCTTCTCTTTTTCTTATTATTTCAATTTCAAGATTATTTAATACCTAAAAAATCCTAATTAATCTATAAAAACGTAATTAGCCATACATTAATTATTATCACATAAAAAGATTAAAAGGAAAAAAATTTACTTAAAATCAGTCTTAAGTGCATATTAAGCTATTTATTTTAATTTGCTTTCCCAATCACTAATCAATTTCGTAAGAACGCAAAATTACTCCTAAGTGCACATGCCTCATGTATTTTTGTATTTTCATTAATTTAAAAATGCACAAAATGTAAAATATTAACAAAACAATGCCACGAAAAATCAAAATTGCGAATAAACAAACAAAATTATTTTGTTTTGTATTTATGGGAGTAATTCGTATAGGGTAAAAATCACATGCTCACAGGGTTCTCAATTGCGAATCCCGGCCTTGCGAACTAGGGAATTGCGAGATTTTTGTTCGCATTTGTGAACACTAGCCAAAAATGGGGGTTTCACATTTGTGACCAAAAGAGTCACATTTTCAAAAAGCCAAGTTTCTGCATTTGGAAACCACTTGGTAGCATTTACGAACCCAGCACAATCTCCCCTTCCTCGCATTTGCGATGCCAGGCTCCTATTTGTGATGCTTGCTTCGCAAATGCAAAATTGCAGAACTAAAATGTCAGGTTTTCTCTAAGTTCAAGATACACTCTGACACCTATCAAAAATTCACCCGAGCCCTCGGGGCTCCAAACCAAATATGCACACAACCTCGAAAACATCCTACGGACTTATACGTGCGATCAAATTTCCAAAATAACATCATATGCATCTAATCAAGCCTCAAAACTCATAATTTCATCAAAATTTTTATAAAACATAAAATTCCCATTTAAGTCCGAAGCACGTCAAATGACGTCCATTTTCAATCAAACTTTACAGAAAATGCTTAAATCATATATAAGACTTGTACCGGGTGCCAGAACAAAAATACGGACCCGATACCATAGCCTTCTAATCATATTTCCTTTCCAATTTCATTAATTATTTTCAGAAAATAATTTCACACAAAAATTCATTTCTCGGGCGTGGGACCTCGGAATTCGGTTCCGGGCATACTCCCAAGTCCCACATTTTCTTGCAGGACCCACAAAACTTAGATATGAATTCTGTGAGAAAAATACTAAATTTTGATATTAAATTGAATTAATTTGATTTCTCACAGAATTCATATGTAAGTTTTCTGGCTACGCACCCGAATTGCCACAAAATCGAGGAAACCCCAGATGACGTTTCCAAGGCCTCGGAAGTACAGAATAGGTAAAAAAAAGTGATGACCCCTTTGGGTCATCACATCCTCCACCACTAAAACAACCGTTCGCCCTCGAACGGACAAAAGAAAGAAGTTCCTGAGTCAGGAAAAAGATGAGGATAACGGCTCCGCATCTCAGACTCGAACTCCCAGGTCAATGCCTCAGGAGGTTGAACTCTCCATTGGACACGAACAGAAGGAAATCTCTTGGACCTCAATTGACGAACCTGCCGGTCTAGGATAGCTGCCGGATCCTCCTCATAGGTCAAGTCTTTGTCCAACTGGACAGTGCTGAAATCTAACCCCTGGGCTGGATCACTGTGATACCTCTGAAGCATGGATACATGGAAAACTGGATGCACGACTGATAAGCTAGGCGGCAATGAGTCTATAAGCCACCTCTCCCGCTCGATCAAGAATCTCAAACGGACCAATGTACCTAGGGCTAAGCTTTCCCTTCTTCCCAAATCTCATCACGCCCTTCATAGCAGATACTCGGAGCAATACCCGCATACCAACCATAAATGTTGTATCTCAAACCTTGCGATCTGCATAACTCTTCTGCATAGAGTGAGCTGAACGAAGCCTATCCTGAATGATCTTGACCTTGTCCAAGGCCTCCTGAACCAAATCCGTACCAAACACTCGAGCCTCTTCCACCTTAAACCATCCAACAGGAGATCGACACCGTCTACCATACAAGGCCTCATAAGCAGCCATCTGGATGCTCAACTGGTAGCTGTTGTTGTAGGCAAAGTACGTTAAGTGAAAGAACTGATCCCAAGACCCTCCAAACTCAATCACACACGCACAGAGCATATCCTGAAGAATCTGAATAGTGCGCTCGACTATCCGTCGGTCTGGGGGTGAAAAGTTGTGCTCAACTCCACCCGAGTACCTAACTCATACTGAACAGCTCTCCAGAACCAAAACGTAAACAGAGTACCTTTGTCTGAAATAATGGAAACTGGAATACCATGCAAACGGATTATCTCCCGGATATAAATCTCTGCCAACTACTCCGAAGAATAAGTGGTACACAAAAACGAAATGAGCGGGCTTGGTCAGCTGATCCATGATAACCCAATGGAATCAAACTTCTTCAGGGTCCGTGGGATACCAACTACAAAATCCATGGTGATCATCTCCCATTTCCACTTCGAAATCTCTATCTGCTGGAGCAATCCACCCGGTCTCTGGTGCTCATACTTCACTTGTTGACAGTTGAGGCATCCAGCTATATATCCAACTGTATCCTTCTTCATCCGCCTACACCAATAGTGCTGCCTCAAGTTCTGATACATCTTTGCGGCACCCGGATGGATGGAATATCGCGAACTATGGGCCTCTGCTAGAAACAACTCCCATAGACATTGCGCACACAAACATGCCCCTGCATCGTCAACTCCCCGTCATCTCCAATGGTCACATATCTGGCATCACCCCATTGAACCTTGTCCTAAGGGCAAGTAAATGGGGGTCATCATACTGCCGCTCCCTAATACAATAAAATAAGGAAGACCGGGAAACCACACAAGCTAGAACCTGACTGGGCTCTGAAAGATTTAATCTCACAAACTGACTGGCTAAGGTCTGAACATCCATCGCCATAGGCCTCACTAAAGCTGGTATATATGCCAAATTCCCCAAGCTCTCACCCCGATGACTCAAGGCATCCGCCACCATATTGGCCTTGCCCGGGTGATACAGAATAATAATATCATAATCTTTCAGAAACTCTAACCACTTTCTTTGGCGCAAATTTAGATCCTTTTACTTGAACAAGTTATGCAAACTTTGATGGTCAATATAGATCTCAGAAGGCACACCGTACAAATAATGACGCCCGATCTTCAAGGCATGAACAATAGCAGCTAACTCAAGGTCGTGGACAGGGTAGTGCTTCTCATGTATCTTCAAATGTATTGACGCGTAGGCAATCACCCTACCGTCCTGGATCAACACCGCTCCAAGGCCAACTCTTGAGGCATCACAGTAGACAGTATAAGACCCCGAACCAGTAGGCAATATAAAAATTAGGGTTGTAGTCAAAGTTGTCTTGAGATTTTGAAAGCTCGCCTCACAGTCCTCTGTCCACTGAAATGGGCACCCTTCTGGGTCAATCTAGTCATAGGGGCTACAATCGATGAAAACTCCTCCACGAAACGATAGTAATTGCCTGCCAAACTAAGGAAACTACGAACTGAGGACGGCACGAGCCAACTCTGCATGGCCTCTATCTTCCTTGGATCTACCCAAATGCCCTCGCTCGAAATCACATGGCCTAAGAATGACCTTGAATCCAACCAAAACTCACATTGTAAGAACTTTGCATATAACTTCTTCTCTCTCAGGATCTGAAACACGATTCTCAGGTGTTGCTCATGATCTTCCCGACTGCGGGAATACACCAGAATATCATCAATAAAAATAATAACGAATGAGTAGAGATATGGCACAAACACACTGGCATCAATTATATTAAGGCTGCTAGGGCATTGGTCAGCCTAAATGACATAACAAGGAACTCGTAATGACCATTCCGAGTCCTGAAGGCAGTCTTCGGGATGTTTGGCTCCCGAATCTTCAACTGATGGTAACTTGAGCAAGTTAATCTTAGAAAACACATGTGCGCCCTGGAGTTGGTCAACAGATCACTAATACTAGGCAAAGGGTAACAGTTCTTCACTGTAACATTGTTCAACTGGCGATAATCAATAGATATACGCATATAACCATCCTTCTTCTTCACAAACAAAACAGAAGCACCCCACGGTGAAACACTAGGTCGAACAAAACCCTTATCAAGCAATTTGTGCAACTGATCCTTCAATTCCTTCAACTCAGGAGGAGTCATATGGTATGGAGGAACGGAAATGGGTTGAGCGCCCGATAATAGGTCAATGCCAAAATCAATGTCTCTATCGAGCGGCATGCCTAGAAGATAAGCTGGAAACACATTGAGATAATCCCGTACCACTGGAACTGAATCAACAGAAGGGGTATCAACACAACCTCTATTATATAAGCTCAATACGTGGCACACCCCTTCTCAACCATATGCTGAGATTTAAGAAAAGAGATAACTCTACTGGGAGGGTGATGTAAAGTACCACTCCACTCAACACGCGGAATACCTGGCATAGCCAGCATCATGGTCTTGGCGTGACAATCAAGAATAGCAAAATGCAGCGAAAACCAGTCCATGCCCAAAATAATATCAAAATCAACCATACCGAGTAATAATAAATCCGCTCTAGTCTCAAAACCACGAATAGTAACTAAACATGACCGACATGCACGGTCTATAACAAGAGAATCTCCCACATGAGTAGAAACATAAACGGGGGCACTCCAAGAATCTCGAGGCACACCCAAATGCGGAGCAAAGTAAGAAGACACATAAGAATAAGTAGAGCTCGGATCGAATAGAATCGATGACTCTATGTGACAAACCAATATAAATACATGTGATAACAGAATCGGAGGCAATATACTCGGCACGAGCAGGAAAGGCATAATATCTTGCCTAGCCTCCCCCTTGAGGGTGACCTCTACCGCCCCAGCCTCCACCTCTAGGTGGATGAGTGGGTGGGGCAGAAACTGGAGCTGTGATCATGGCCTCAGAACTCTACTGAGCACGGTGTGACTGAGAAGGCTGTGGGGGTGCTCTCCTCCCAAGTCTAGGGCAACCCCTCACCATATGGCGGGTGTTTCCACACAAAAAACAAGCTCAGGGAAGGCATGGTGGCTGTGACCGACTAGGGCAAGATCTACTGGATTGACCTTTGGAAATACCCCACGCAGGAGGCGCGCTAGAAACTGTAGGTGCATAGTAAGACTCCTGAGGTATAGGTGGAGCTGGAGCACTGCTGGCTGCTGGAAGATCTGAATGAACGGGGCGACCCATAAAACCTCTACCATGGTGACCTGCTGCTGGGGTACGAGTACCAGAGTAGTGGCACGACTCTCGAGACCTCTTGGCCTCTCTCTCCACTCGCTCCCTGGCGAGCATACTCTAAATCCTCCTAGCAATGCTCACTACTTGCTAATAAGGAATGTCCATCTCCAACCCTCGAGCCATGCTAGATCTTATGGGTGGGATAAGACCCTCGATGAACCTACGAACTCTGCGCGCCAGCCTTCCTTGAGACTCTGCGGGACAAACTCTCTCATAAACATATCCGAGAACTGGTTCCAAGTCAGTAAAGCAGCCTCGACTGGACTATCTATCTCATAAGTGCGCCACCATTCATAGGCGGCTCCCCGAAGCTGAAAAGCAGTAAAGGAAACCCCACTGGACTCTACTATGCCCATAGTGCAAAGAATATGGTGGCACTCCTCTAGAAATCCCAAGGCATCGTCTGATGCTAATCCACAAAACACTGGGGGATCATACTTCTTAAACCTCTAAAATATCCGCTGCTCGTCCTCAGAAACACCTGCCCATCCACGGGCTGAACTAGCACTGCAGGCGGAACAAGAATGATCTCTAGGACTTGCTCAACCAGCACTCGCTGCTCAGGAGCGCGGATGGCGGGAGTTTGTGCTCCTCCCACGGCCTGGGATGTGGCTGTAGCGATGGAAAACAACCCTGCCTGAGCCAAGGTGATATACATAGACATGAACTGAGCCAACGTCTCTTAAAGGGATGGAGTAGTAGTGGCAGTAGTAGGCGTGCCAAGTGCCTGGGCCCTGGCTGGATCTTTTGGTGGTGCCTCCGCAGCAGCTCGTGCAGGTGCTCTAGCTGCACCACGTGCGCGTCCTCGACCTCTACCCCGGCCTTGGCCTCTGATGGTTGCAGTAGGGGGTGCGGGTGCCTGATCATCCCGAGTAGTGCGTGTCCTCACCATCTGTGAGAGAATGGAAGGAAGAAGTTTAGAATTTTTGTTATGTCAAAATATCGAATGACAAGGAAATAAATAAAGTGGAAATTTTCATAACAGTTACATAGCCTCTCGTAGATAAGTAATGACGTATCCATACCGATCAGCGAGACTCTAATAAACCTGCATGTGTCCCGTGACTCCTATGAGACTAGAGTTGTGATACCAACTTCTCACGACCCTAGTTCCCCCTCCGTGAACAAGTCGTGATGGCACCTCTTTTCTATGACTAGGTAACCCTAACAAAGCGGAAAGCAACATAGATTGCGAAATAATTAATTAAAAACTGAACAACTAAAAGAAACTGTATATAAAGGCCGCTCGACATACACAACTCAAAATGCAGAAGTCTACAATATCATCCCGAAATCCGAAACCTCACGGGAACACAAGCTAACGAGTAGTAGTACATGGCTCTAACTCCAGAACATCTGAAATAAAAGTACGGAAGAAGTCTAAATACTAGAAACAGAGTAAAGAAGGAGACTCCTTGATCTGCGGGCACTACAGAAGTAACTCAAAATCTCCGCAGCTCTCCTAGCCTCAAGGATAGTGTGCCTGAGATGAAGTACCTGAATCTGCATATGAAAAACATGCACAGTGGTGCTCAGTAAGTGCCAAGCCTAACCTCGGTTGGTAGTGACAAGGAATGGTCCAAGCCCTACTGAGATACAACATAATAAATAACAAGATAAAGAAACAATAGTATAGATAAAATGTACAGAGAGAATCTAAATAAGATAAATACGGAAACCGTAATAGAAAGCAGAAAAGCAAGACAATACTAGTAAATACTACTCACATCGGAACCACAACCGAGGATCTCTTGGTATCCCGAGGATCTCTTGGTATCCTCAAATCTTACAATTTCATGTGCCAGGGATCTCTTGATATCCCGAGGATCTCTTAGCATCCTCAAATCTTACAATTTCATGTGCCAGGGATCTCTTGGTATCTTCAAATCTTACAATTTCATGTCTTAGGAATCTCTTGGTATCCCAAGGATCTCTTAGTATCCTCAAATCTTACAATTTCATGTGCCAGGGATCTCTTGGTATCCCGAGGATCTCTTGGTATCCTCAAATCTTACAATTTCACGTGCCACAGATCTCTTGATATCCCGCACCCTTAGTCCAGAACATATCAAGTGCAGGGGGGTCTCCCTGGAGGCTAACCCGTAGTCCCAATTTAAAAACACACAATAGCAACCCAAACATTAGGAAAGATACTAACTTAGGACTAGAAATACAAAAATACTAGCCAAACATACTACACGGAGTACAAATAATACAGTTTAAGCACTTAGGCAAGTAAGTCAATGAACATGCTTCTCTAAAGTAGCATATAATGAGCTTACAATTTAAAATGAACAGGTAAGTAAGAAAACTCAATTTAAATACTTCAAGTAAAAACGAATTTCCAACAATTTGCTCACGTACACGCTCATCACCTCACGTACTAGGCATTCAATTACAAAACATCAAATCCTAAGGGGAAAGTCCCCCGCACAAGGTTAGACAAGCCACTTACCTCAAACCGGCTCCAAATCAACTTGAAACCACACTTTTGCCACGAGTATCCGACTCCAAATAGCCCAAATCTATTCAATCCAATTACATATCATAAATAACACCTCAACCAACTGATTCCACTATTTAATTTAAATCTAAGATGCAAATTTAGGTAAACAATCAAATCGGCCTCAGGCCAACGTGATCAAACCCGGGGTTTGAACCAAAATCTGGTTACCCATTCCCCCTGAATCCAAATATAATATTTGTATTGAAATCGGAACTTAAATTGAGGTCCAAATCTCCAATTTTTGAAAAATCCTAGGTTTTACCACAAACCTCCAATTTCACCCATGAAAATCATTGATTTTAAGTTGAAAACATGTTAAATGATGTTAAAGATTGAAAGAAATGAGTAAAAACCAACTTACAAACGATATGGAAGAGGTCTTGTTCTTGAAATATTTCCCAAAGCAGTTGTGTTTTGAAAATGGAGTGAAAAATGTCCAAAATTCGACTAAGTATAACAATTGCAGGTTGCAGATGTCGCTATTACGATGGGAACCCCGACCCTGCTAACTTGGGAATTGCGAGATTTTTGTTCGTATTTGGGAACACTGGTAAAAAATGGGGGCTTTGCATTTGCGACCAAAGGTGTTGCATTTTCGAAAAGCCAAGTTCCACATTTGTGAATCACTTGGTTGCATTTGTGAACTCAGCACAATCTCCTTTTCCTCGCATTTGCGATGCCAGGCTCGAATTTGCGAGCTCACATTTGCGAGGCTTGCTTTGCAAATGCGAAAATTGCAGAACTGAAATGCCAGATTTTCTCTAAGTTCAAAAATACACTTCGACACCTATCCAAAATTCACTCGAGCCCTCGGGGCTCTAAACCAAATATGCACACAACCTCAAAAACATTCTACGGACTTATCTGTGCAATCAAATCGCCAAAACAACATCATATACATCGAATCAAGCTCAAAACTCATAATTTCTTCCAAATTTTTATAAAACATCAAATTCCCATTTTAAGTCTGAAGCACGTCAAACGACGTCCGTTTTCAACCAAACTTTACAGAAAGTGCTTAAATCATATTAAGACTTGTACTTGGCGCCGGAACCAAAATACAGACTCGATACCATAGTTTGCTAATCAAGTTTCCTTTCCAATTTCCTTAATTATTTCCAGAAAATAAGTTCATGCAAAAATTCATTTCTCGGGCTTGGGACCTCGAAATTCGATTACGAGTATACACCCAAGTCCCATATGTTCCGGCGGACCCTCCGGGACCGTCAAATCACGGGTCCGGGTCCATTTACCTTAAATATAGACCGAAGTCAAATTGATTCAATTTAATATCAATTAGTATTTTCCTCACAGAATTCATGTTAGTTTTCTGGCTACGTGCCTGAACTGCGCACGCAAATCGAGGCAACCCTAAATGAGATTTTCAAGGTCTCGGAAGTACAGAATAGGTAAGAAAACAAGTGATGACCCAAGGGCCATCACAAGTTCCAGAATATGGAGACAATCGAAAATCAACACATGGTAAATCTGGGAATCACAAAATTAAAATTATTAATTTAAGGAGAGTAACATAGGTTCCCATAAATAAGCAAATAAACCAAGTTAAAATAGGAGAATCAAAAGTCAAAAGAGAAGTTTTTAAATCAAGCCAAGAAACAGGGAGCTCAGAGTCAATCAAAGAGAGAGCATGAGACATGTTTTAGCATATGAATAGAGTGAGACATGAGTAACCAAACATAGCAAGCAAGGAGGCAAGTCATGACCAGTCAAGACAAACACAAGCTCATAGAGCTAATGTAAGTTAGGCATAAGAAACTCGGTAGAAACACATTTGAAGCGAGATTGTCACAGAAACTCAAACAAGAACAAGCCAGTCACAAAATCAAACGAAGAAACCTAGAAAAATTAGGGCTTTCAACATAGGCGAGTTAAAGAGAAGATAGAAACCCAGAATTAGAAGAATCGTACAAAAAGGGAACAAGAGATTTCGAAAAGAACCTCTACACTTAAACGAACGGTCTTAGACACAAAAAAATGAGATTTTCCACAATAAAAGGTTTTTAAAAAGAGTATAAATAGACTGATCGGACAAAAACTCAAACAAGCAAATATTCATTTAATAAATAGTTAAAAGAAATTAGGGATTTTAATATGCAAACTCAGAGAGAAGAATAATACAAGTAAACACAGCAAAATATATCAAAAATCAAAGAAAGGTTTCGAAATAACTTAACAAAACCTTAATCAGAAGGATGAGGAGAAGGAGTTTTGAAAGCGGAGTTTGAAAAGGAACTTCGAGATAAACGCTTAAAAGTTCAGAGCAGACATAGGTTTGAAACAAATGTTGCACCCTTTTTTTTTACAAAAATCTCACTAACCCTCTTAAAAATATATAAAAAAGATCTGTATAGCTCAAAATATTTTCCATTAGAAAGTGACAAAAGACGGTGTTCAAATGGATTAACTCAAAGTCGCCACCTAGTATTACTTTTTGATGTGCCAGGTCGCTGGAGATGTCACACCCCCTTTTTTGACAAAAACCTCACTAACCCCCTAAAAATATATAAAAGAGATTTGTAAATCTCAAAGGGTTTTCCATTAGAAAGTGACAAAAGACGGTGTTTAAATGGATTAACTCAGAGTTGCCACCTAGAATTATTTTTGGTGTGCCAAGTCACCATTTTAGAAAATATTTTTCTTTTCAAAACACTTTAGACTCTAAAACCAAGTCAGCACCAGAGATTAGGGTAAGGGGGTTCATTTGACTCGGAGAGAAGGTGTTAGGCATTCCCCGAGTCCTGTAACTTGTACGGTTGTACACTCGATCAAGTTGGCTTTTAAGACATTCAAATTTTGAGGGAAACAATCAAAAGTGGCTCGAGGCCGTCCCTATCTAATAAAAGAAAAATAGAATACTACGACTTCTACTATCGATCTCCAAGTACAAATATTTCAGGGCATGCCCCGGAATAAAATATATATAAGTCCTTCGGGACATTCTTCGGATAAATTTAACTAAGGGAATGACCTCTCGCCTCAAAAATTAACAGATGTTCTAAGGCTTGCCTACCCAAATGTGGTCGGCCTAAGCATGCTCCTAGCGATTCAAAGATAAGAATTAAATTAAATAAAATTCATTTAATACTCACTTTTCTTTTAACTTCTTATGTGGTGCATTTGACCAAGCCCAATTCCTAAATATGTAAGCAAATTAACACTAACGGGCCAAGTCTTTTTCCAACTCCCACATCCCAATAGTTATATGAAGCCAGTATATCTATGTATAACTAAGCATGTATCCCAAACAAATAGACAATCAACCAACTGAATCAATCAGGTAGGCAAGTTAATAGAAAGATAAAAATAAAATGAAGAAGGTAAGATCCAAACATGATAAAGCCCTTTGAGTACTCAATAATCTCACAACCTACTCTTTTCAAAAATAACCTTCTCATTGCCAGTCAGATAATTAGTAGGATAAACCTCATTAATCTCACCATATTCAAATAAGCACGTGTGTACCCACTTTATGTTCTAGATTATGCAAAAAAACTCAATTTTGGGATTAGCGTATACTTTTTACAGCAGCCAAAAGAAGTCACAAAATAAGCATCCAATACATGCTAACTTAAGCAGTCCATTCCAGGAATCTCACATGCTTTAAAAAGGCAGTTATTTAAATGATAGTTATTTGAACCAACACATGGACTATGTTTTCAGTAGAGGGATCCTCAAACTTCCATGAAAACTAAAGGAACTAACATATTTGTTCACAACTAGAACTAATCGATGACGCGATTGATACTGATGAGATAATTAAACGAGCTTAAGCAAATATCTTTGGTCAAATATCCACTTAACAAACAGGACATCCATGCAAATTACCAATAAATTCATACCCATGCTAGCGATCAAAAAACAGTAAACAACATGCAGTGACAGATTTATCAGTAGCGCGCCAGTCCAGTTTCAGCCATATGATCTACACCTTATGTCAGTTACTTGCCCATAATCGCTATAAAATCCAAACAGAGGACACCAAACACCCTTATAACAAGATTGAATTCAATCAAAAACCAATAGGGAACTCAAATTCATTCTTCACACTCAAACTGTTAATTTCAAAAATGAAACAACAAGGTAGGCCCACGCATATCATAAGAGAAGAATCTTATCATTTTTTATCAAAACATGAGCAGTTGGGTGCTCAACAAGACTTAGAACTTCACTTTATCGAAGAAATTCTACGAATGAAACCTCCCAGCTTTTAAGCTTTAATCAATACTACGAAATCTAATCATTTGATCCTTCATATCAGAAATAGCCAGATTTGAGCAAAAATAAGCCACAAAACACATAGAAATCTAATTATGACCTCGAAAAGTTCAAACGACATGGTTCTGGATTAATCTTCTTTGAGTTACCTCTCCGACACTTATTAGGCGAATTAAACCGCAGGTCTTATCATATTAAGATTAACACCAATAGATAACAGTAAGAGAGAAATAGTCGGACCTGAAATTGAGTTTTCAATTAACTTCGATGTCGACAAGTTCGAACAGAGCGACAAGCGAATGTAGAACCACGAGCTCGAACTACAAACGGCAACCAGGACTTCAAACGAGCACCACCAGAACTCAATCACACGCAATGCTTAAATCAGAACTGGAATTTTAGAGAAGAAAATGAACTAACTTTTTTTTTTGTGTGTTCTTATTTTTAGTTTTCTGACTTTTGCAACGAAAAAAAGAACAAGAAAGAACCAATTTATTTCGAAATGAACCCAAACTCAAACAAACTTAAACTCAAATAATTTTTTATATTTTTATTTTTCTGAAATACCAACCCCACATGAAAAGAAATCTGAGAAGACAGAAAAAATCAAGAACCTTAGTTTTTTTTCCAATCCGAAATTTCTCCAAATTTTGTTTCTTCTCCATTCTGTCCAAAAACCCAAATATATATCCCTCTCTCGAAGCTTCTCCTTCTTCAACAAGAAATCCCCCCGAAAACCCGATTTTTTCCTTCAATAAATTCCGAAAATCCCCTCTCACAAAAACAAAATCAGAAAAATGGAGAGCTTGGACAAAAATCTTCATCCTAAGGTTCCCATTTCTCCAAGATTAATTCAAGGGTTTCGGATTTGCTTCAAATCGAATGAAAAAGAAAGGAAAATGCGTGAATCTCATGGATATGATGAGGCTTGTACAGAGTGTGTGATATGGAAGAAGGAGAGGAGTGGAGAGGGGGGACCATAGGGGGACCAACGAGCGAACTCGGCCGATTTCGACGAGTCTGGATCGGCAGAGGCAAGAAAGTTTGGGGGGGGGGGGGGGGGGGGAGGGCAATTTGGGGGGGTGCGGGTTTATCAGGGCTAGAGATTTGGGTTATAAGGTTGTATTAATACGGGGGTGGGAAAAGACTTAGCCATTGGATTAATTGGGATTGAAGACTAGTATTTAAAGTAGTGTTGGGGCGGGTCTTGGGTTTAGATAGTTTAAAGAATGAGATTTTTACGTAAATATGCCATATAGCATACCTTATTACCAATATTGTGCCTTGTTTGGTTATTACCCTCATATTTAGGGGGGGGGGAAGTCAATTAGGGTGGTCTCTGGTTTATCAGGGCTAGAGATTTGGGTTATAAGGTTGTATTAATACGGGGGTGGGAAAAGACTTAGCCATTGGATTAATTGGGATTGAAGACTAGTATTTAAAGTAGTGTTGGGGCGGGTCTTGGGTTTAGATAGTTTAAAGAATGAGATTTTTACCTAAATATGCCATATAGCATACCTTATTACCAATATTGTGCCTTGTTTGGTTATTACCCTCATATTCCATGTTTTCGTTACCAAAAATGTATCAAACGAAATCAATCTGATTTTGTAGCCTACAATAGCGACTGTTTTTAAGGCTCCCAATTAATTTTTGATTCTGTACCAATTAAATGGTCAATCAAAAACGGTAAAATCTCTTAACCAGCGTGCATCTCTCCAGTTTTCTGTTTCGAAAATCAGTCATTCTTCCACATCTTACATCGAAAATCAGAATTTGTAGTTCTTCCAGATTTCAGTTTCGAAAATCAGTCATTCTTCCACATCTAATACCGAAAATCAGAATTAACAGGGTGATAGTCAATCAAATTGTAGTTCTTCCAGATTTCAGTTTCGAAAGTCTTTCATTTTTCTACATCAAATACTGAAAATCAGAATTTACAACGTGATAGTCAATAAGTTGTAGTTCTTCCAGATTTCAGTTTCGGAAATCACTCATTCTTCTACATCAAATACCGAAAATCAGAATTGAAAGCGTGATATTCAATCAGTGCGGAGCTTCTACAATGTCAAAAATCCCGATAATGCTGAAATCTAATGGTTATTGGGATAACTATGGCAGATTCCGAGATTTTGAAGTTGATGCCATTTTGGTTGATGATAATGCAAGCTACGGAATTCTCCAGTCTACAATTGCAGAACAATTATCGATTGATAAATTGGATAAAATTGTAGAAATAAAATACTTGTAGTAAGGCTGTAGTTAATTGTAGTCAGTTGTAGTTGCTTGTCGTCAGTTTTATAGTTAATTGTAGTCAGTTTGTAGTTACTTGTAGTCAGTTTGTAGTTAATTGTAGTTAATTTGTAGTTAATTGTAGTCAGTTTGTAGTTAATCGTATTCAGTTTGTAGTTAATTGTAGTCAGTTTGTAGTTAATTGTAGTGTTTAATAAATATGTCTGAAAATTGAATTTTTCTGTAGCTACTGGCTTGTTTGTGTACCTTAAATCACCTAATGTGAATGTGTAGTTAAACTGTATTTCAATTTATTTATATGCAAATGTAGTTATATTGAATTTTACTTAGCAGTAGTTCACTTTTTGTAGTTATATGAACTTTGTAGCTAATTGTAGTCAGTTGTAGTTAAGTGTAGTATTTAATCAATATGTCTGACTAATATATTTTTTTGTATCTACTCGCTTGTATGTGTAGCTGAAAACTGCAAATGGCATTTATAGGCAACGTCAATTCATTATTCTTCATTGTTCAAGATAAGAAGTTTTAGCCGAAAACACAACAGCTGCCGAATGGATGAAACATTAGTTCTTTTTGTAGTTATATGAACTTTGTAGCTAACTGTAGTCAGTTGTAGTTAAGTGTAGTATTTAATAAATATGTCTGACTAATGTATTTTTTTGTATCTACTCGCTTGTATGTGTAGCTGAAAACTGCAAATGGCATTTATAAGCAACGTCAATTCATTATTCTTCATTGTTCAACCAAAATGATCTAATGTTTACATTGTTTTACAATCCAACTATCAAATATGAACAGTATAGTCTACTTCTTCTTTTCAGAATCAACAACAGCATATGCCAAGATAGAGAGAAAATGATTTTATAGAGGGTTTCGGACTTTGTTACAATAGTAGGACTGAAAATATGGCGGATGAAATTCTCGATATGAAACAGTGCAACCTTCGACAATGGCGGATGAAATTAGAGGAGAGAGAGAGAGAGAGAGAGAGAAATCTATTTTGGTAAACAAACGTGGGGGAGGGTAATTAAAAAAGGGGAGAAAATCATGGGGTTTGTTTATAAGAGAGAGAAAAACGTGTAGAATAAAATCTGAAAAGATTTTCAGTTCCACAAATCAAGGCTATAATTAATAAGTTGATATTTAAACCATAAATATAATTTTGGTACATAAATTGAAAGGTGGTATACTTGCAGATCACAGATAAACTACATTGTTACAGAATACATGAAACTACATTCTAACGACAACTTATTTTACTAAAAGCATAACTAAAAATTACTTTACAAGTGACAAATCAACTAGACTGTAACTACGTATATATCATGTCTTCTAATCACAGTTCCAAACAACACCATAAAATTGCAGACCACATATCAAGTACATTGTGACAGACAACATTAAACTACATTATAACTACAAGCAACTATACTGTAACTATATATTTATTGAGCATGTACAATGTAACTACTTTTATACACTGTATTTTTATCACAGTTCCAAATAAAAAGTACAGTAAACTACATTAAACTACAAAAACTATAATTAACTACAAATTTGAGTCAACAGTCACAATTCCAAATAAAAAGTACATTAAACTACAAAAACTACAATTAACTACAAATTTGATTCAACAGTACATTTTGCCAAGTAACTACAAATTAACTCCAAAATACTACAATTAACTACAATTTGTATAAACAACCCTAGTATGCAATAATACAGTACATTTTGACAAAAAATACTTAAACACCAAAAAACCACTTGCATTCTATTTTTTGGCAAAAAAATATTAAACTACAAAACATTAAAGCAGAGAAATTAAAGCAATGTAGCGGACTTTGATGCAACCATAGGACTGAAAATATGGCGGATGAAACTCTCGATCTGAAACAATGGCAACCTTTGACAATGGAGGATGACAATGGAGGATGAAATTAAAACAGAGAACTAGAGAATTCTGTTTTGGTAAATAAACGTGGGGGGGGGGGGGGTGGTGTAATTAAAAAATGGGAGAAATGCATCGGTTTTGTTTGGAAGAAAGAGAAAAACGTGTAAAAAAAATATGAAAAGAATTTGTTCCACAAATCAAGCCTGTAATTAATAAGTTGATCATTAAACCTTAAATATAATTTTGGTACATAAATTGAAAGGTGGTATACTTAAATATAATAAACACAAACCTTAAACATGTGTGGTTATAAGGTTTGCTATATGGGATGTATATGTAAAAATCCCTTAAAGAATTGCTTATTGGATTTAATAAGATTGGGTTAAAGAAGCAAATGGGCTGCCCGATTTTGGGCCTCTTCTAGTTCAAATTGGGCAAGAAAAATAAGACTAAACTTTCTTACTTCTTTAGAATTAATCAACATTAATTAAATATTAAAAATATAAAATATCAAATGACCTCAAATTATATTAAGATGGAAATATTGTTCATTTCAATATTACAATAAAAGTAAATAAAATAGGTTAGAATCATAGTAAGATTTAAAATACTGTCCTTGTAGAAATATTAATAACCTAAACTAGATAGAAATAAGATAAAACATGAAACTATTTTTGTATTTTTCAATTTTTGTGCTTTTAAAGAATTAAAATTAATAGTAAAGGAAAATCACATAGAAATAAGCTCAAGTAATATTGTAAAAATACTATGACTATTAAGGGTAATTGTAATGCGCTTGTCAAAAATTACATATCTACAACAAATCTAAGAGAAATTGAGTGAACCTTGAAGGTTAGGGTTTCAGAGGAACCCAAGGTGGTGAGAAAGGCATTGAAAACCATAGCAGGAGAGTCAAAAGTCAGACTCGAATAACCATGACTGCTCGGATAAAGGTCAAAGACCACCAGAGAATAGCCGTAAACTAAAATCGACCCAAGTCTGGACTAAGCTCTTTCAAGATATACCCTTGAAACCATAATAATTGAACGCGTAGAAGCCATGGGAGATGGATGCAGGCTTCCAATGACCTTGGAAGCCATGGATTTGGGAGTTGTTTTAGGGTTTTCGTTGATGTCGGCGGCTAGGGTTGGAGAGGCTTTGAGAGAGCCTTGAGAGAAAGGGGATTCAGAGGCGGCGGGGTGTGTGAAATGGTTAGGGTTAGGGGATAGTTTATGATTAAGAAAGGAAAGGGTAGTTGTTGGCCGTTGATCTGAATGATCAACGACCTCGATTAAAACGGGCGAGTGGGCGGGTTATGTAGATGGGATTGGGTCAGATTAAATTAGAATTAGGTCGGGGGGTCCAAATTGTTTCAATTGAGTTCAATTGGGGTGCAAAATCAGACTAAAATTCAAATAAAATGGGGATAACATTTAAATAGCTACTTTTCCCTGTTTGATATACAAAAATAGTAAAATAATTTTTGGAAATAAATTAAATATATTAAAATAAGTAATAGCACATAATTAACTATTAAAATACCAGACCTGATTTTTATGAATATAAACGTAATTAATCATAAAAAGGCTAATATTATAAGTAACTAATCATAAAAAGGCTAATATTATAATTTCATTCAATTGAACTTTAAAAATACTAAACGACCTTGTAAAAATATGCAAAAAATATATTAGCCATATTCTAGTATAAATATCAAAATTTAATAAATGAACCACCAAAAATGATAATTTTGAGAATAATTGTTGGGTTTTAGGGATAAAATAGGGCAATACATTGATTAAAAAATCTTCAAAAACTAAGGAAAATAGTAAAATATTTGGACATATTTATATATACATTCACATGCTATTTTTGAAAGTATTTTGTATATTGAAACAATATATGGAAAAATTGGGTACCAACAGCTGCCACTCTTTACCTGGGAAGGATGAACGAATTTTCAGGTAAAGAAATGATGACCAATTTTGACCAAACGAAACGGCTCGAGGAGGCTTAGGCGGTGCCCTAGCTTTTGAGTTTCCTACTTATCCTTGGCTATGCAGGAATTAGGCCATATGAGTTTAGAATCCGTTGGCTGAGTATGCCGATGGAGACTTTCCAAGAATGGATGCAATTTCCAGGTCGGGAAAATGGTTATGATCTGACATGGCTGCTGGAACTGGAGCGGTATAGCTCTTGCCGAGACGGTTGTTGCTCGCTTGTTTACCTGTAAATAAGCAATACAAACATATATTGTGTGTAAATTCAAACATGATACAATTTCCCGTCGGGCCATGAGGATTATCTCCGGACGGTTAGAATAACGTCCTTAGACCATGATGTCCTGGGCCATGAAGCATACAATAAGGATTTGGAGGCTATGAAATGATGCTCTCAGACTATGAGGATGATGCCTCCAAACCATGATGACTTTGAATAATGATATGCAAAAGATTAAAGGGGTCCTCAGTCTATGGCATGGTGTTCTCAGGCTATGAAAATGGTGCCTCCGAACAATGATGCCTTTGGATGATTTGGCGGTCTTTCAGCCCATGAGATATAGTAGGCGGCGATCTTTCAGCCATGCAAATGTAAATATGGTGGCGATCTTTCAGCATGTCAATGTAGAGGTGGCGATCTTTCAGCCATGCAAATATAAATAAGGTGGCGATTTTTCAACCATGCAAATGTAGAGGTGGCAATCTTCAGTGATGCAGATATAAATAAGGCGGTGATCTTTTAGCCATGCAAATGTAGTGGTGGCGATCTTTCAGCCATGCAAATGTAGAGGTGGCGATCTTCAGCCATGCTGGTGTAAATAAGGCGGCGATATTTGAGCCATGCAGGTATAAATAAGGTGCCGATCTTTCAGCCATGCAAATATAGAGGTGGCGATCTTTCAGCCATACAAATGTAGATGGAGATAGAGCTCAACCTTGGAAGGCAGAATGGTAGCCTTAGGAAATGCAAAAAATGCAGATAGAGATGACGTTTAGTCTCGAAAGGTAGAATGGTAGCCTTATGTAATGTAAAAATGTAGATGGAGACAATGTTTAGTCTCGGAAGGCAAAATGGAAGCCTTATGCAATGCAGAAAAAATGCAGATGAGACAGTGTTTAGTCTCAGAAGGTAGAATGGTAGCCTTACGCAAGAAATAAAAGGGCAAATGGTGATAGAGATTTCTTAGCTGATAGCAGATTCTGGTATTGTGACACACGGAATATCCCCGGCGTGCGTGGATAAAAAATGTTGGTAATTACGACAGTTCTGAGAATTGTATTTCTGAATAATGCTTTTCTTGTTAGTCTATAGCATGCCTGATGCCTTCGTAATCCTAGTGCCTGTATCCAAAGAAAAATCATGAGTTTTGTAGAGTATGTAGGTTAGTTCGCATCCCCGCTGGCTCTACTTGACCTGTTCGTCTTTGATATGGTAATACTGTATGTATCATTGGGGGTAGCATTGCTAAACAAGACTATTTCGATAATAAACATCCATGAATTTTTAAAAATATGGCATAAGTATATGATTAAGAAACAACTTTTAGATGAACCGGCGATTGTGACGTGGCTCAAGAAACTACGACCTCACTTGCTATGGAATTTTGAGGGTCCTCCTCAAAATTACGTCATAGTTTAATGGGTTGATACTTCTGACGGTGGCGTGCGATGATTGGCTGAAATTACTTTAGAATTTTGAGGGTCCTCCTCAAGATTCTGCCCCAATTTCCAATTGCTTGGGGAAATGACAATTTTATTAAATTGTGACCAAAGCCATTACGATGCCTACCTATCCCCTTTTAACAGGAATCAAGCTATACATAGTTCAATTACATCATATAGGAAAGCATATGGATTACACGTAGTAACGCTTTACTATATTTTAGTTGATTGGCTTCGGCCAGACTTCTCCGTCCATTTCTACGAGTATGAAGGCTCCTCCTGTCAGAACCCGGTGAATCATGCATGGACCCTACCAGTTTGGAGAGAACTTCCCTTTGGCTTCATTTTGAGATGGAAAAATTTTCTTTAACACCTGCTGCCCCGATGTGAACTGCATCGGCTTGACTTTTTTTTTTAAAGGCTCTGGACATTTTGTTGTGATAAAGTTGATCTTGGATAATCGTTCATTTTCTTTTCGTCTATGAGGGCTAGTTTCTCGTCGATCTCAGTTTCCTATATGATCCTTAAGGAAAGAATTTCTACCTCAGTGGGAATGACTGTCTTTGTACCATAAACCAGCATATAGGGGGTTTCCCTGATTGACGTGCGGATTGTGGTGCGATATCCTAACATAGCAAATGATAGCTTTTTGTGCCATTGCTTATGCTTCTCTATCATCTTTATCAACATCTTCTTGATGTTCTTATTGGCGGCTTCTACAAATCCATTCATTTGAGGCCTGTAGGCTATAGAATTCTTGTGTCTGATCTAGAAGGTTTCACACATAGATTTCATTAAGTCACTGTTGAGGTTGGAGCCCTTGACCCGCAGGAGGATTTATTCAATCACATAGTTTGGGCTCCTAGAATATGGCGCCCTTGGGGCTTTCTATTTGACTGTATCGAAAGGCCCAATGAATTGGGATTTCCCTATTGGTCCAGGTCATTTTGGGACAAGAGGATCATTATTAGTAATGATAGACTATGGAATCCCGAATAGACAAACAATACGGTCGCGGACAAAACCTGCCATGACTTTCTTAGTCATTTCTCTGTAGGATGCTGCTTCAACCCATTTGGTGAAATACTCGATTGCTACTAGGATAAACCTGTGCCTATTAGAAGTGGCAGGTTCGATTGGTCCAATAACATCCATTCCTCAATCGGCGAATGACCATGGTGAGCTTGTCGCATTGAGCTCATTTGGAGGTACCTTTATCATGTCTGCATGTATCTGACAGCGGTGGCATTTTTGGACATACTGGATGCAGCCGTCTCCGTAGTCATCCAAAATTAAACGGTCAGGAGTATCTTCTTTGCTAAGACAAAACTGAGCCAATAGTCGAAATGATTTGTGAAGATGAGTAATTTAATTCGGCATTGAAAGCCACTACAACCATTGCCGGGATAGCGTAAAAGCCAACAGATGAGGAATTTAATTTGGCATTGAAGGCCACTACAACCATTGTCGGGATAGCATAAAAGTCAAATAACGGTCACCAATCCTGCAAGTTTCCCTTATCAAATGGAAATCTTGGTAGCCAGTCTTGCTATCCTTTTTGCGTCATGATTATCACTGGGTGCTATTCAAGTGTTTTACTTTATTTTCTTACTTTCAGATGTAAAGCTTTCTATCTTTAAAATTTTTAAAAATAAAATAAAAAGATGAATTAAAAAATCAAATAAAATTCTTCCAGGAATGTCTCTTTTCTTAATTTTGTCATTTTTATTCTTTTCAGTTTTGTTAAGTGTAGATTTTAATAATATGACCTGCTTGCAGACTTCATAACCATATACTAAAATAGTGTCAAACCCTAAAATGACGAAATAAGAATTAGATTGCAACGAATATAAGCTTAAGGAAATAAAATAAAGAGTTCAAACAACTAAGGAAAATTTACTCCAGATTGGAAAGATTCATAAATGTTAACTAACAATAGTACTTCCAAAGAGAGAGTTGCACCTCAGAAACATCGAAGGACATGTCCCTGTATCATTTGTCTATGTAAATGCAACCAAAAGATACTATGTTTAATCCTCCATATAGTATTAATATTCTCTGGTTAGGATGAAGAATTCTTTCTTTCTTATTATCTAAATATTAAACCCCCTGCAAACCCTTTGAGCCGGTTACTTTTCTTTGATTACCCTCTTTGAAACCTAACATTATCATTGAATAAAAAGACAAAATAAAAAGGAAGAAAGATAAAAAGACAAAAAAATATTGGAATGAAAAATGAAAAAAAGTGAAAAAGAAAGGGAGAAAGAAAAAGAAAAGAAAACAAAATAGAAAAAAATAAAAGAAAAGCAAAAATAAAGTTCCTTGAACTATGTTCAGCTTGATTCCGAAAGAATACGTAGGCATCCTCTCTCTCGGTTCAATTATACCAAATACAAATCCAAATTCCGCCAAAAGATGAAACTAGGGCATAAGTTATAATGCTTTGGGGATGGTTTCACTTGAAAGGTTCGAAAGTTGTAATTATATCCAAATTCTTTTTATCCCAAATGTTGTTCAGGTACTTTGATTTGTCACGACCAAACCGATGGGCCTCGACGGGCACCCGGTACCTTACTTAACAGAGTACCAACATAACATATCTCTTTTAATGTACTTTTATTGACAAATGGGCCAAACGGGTCGTCATGGGCTAACAAGAATGACATAGGGAAACACTCAATATAGGACGATCTAACATGATATATATAAAAAATATATACATGTGACATATGGGATAATAAGGCCAACAGATCTCAAAAATGGGACGGCAAGGCCATACAAGCATCTGTATACATGACATTTTTCTTCAAGCCTCTAAGAGTAAATACTTATCATAAAGGTTGGGACAGTACCCATCATACCAAATAACACAGGTCTAAATCATACTGACCAAACAAGCAACTCCGGAGTAATTGAAGTGCACCAACATCTTCCGCATAGCTGATAGCCTACTTGGAGGACTCTCGGCCTGTTTATCGAGACATGTGAGCACGAAACGTAGCGTCCTCATGAGAAAAAGATGTCAGTATGAATGATGTACTGAGTATGTAAGCCACATAAATAAGTACATAAAGACATGGAAGAAATAAAGAGTACATGACTCAACATGTAAGTCTTGAAAACTCTATAAATCATGAAATATATATATATATATATATATATATATATATATATATATATATATATATATATATATATATATATGTGTGTGTGTGTGTGTGTGTGTGTGTGTGTGTGTGTGTGTGTGTATAACATTATCTGTTCATGGGCCAATATACATGTACAAATGAATGCAATGCGTGAGAAGTACGGCAGTAAAACTTTCCGTAAAGTCAAAAACCATTATGCCTTTGATTGATATCACGAAATAAGTTTTATCAACATATGTACTCTCTAATACCCGTGAACATATGATAGAACAATATGACACATGGGTAATCAAGGACATAAGCATCTCTAGAATATCTATGAATATAGTCATATATGGAGTTGTGTATTTGCTCGTTTTATTTGTTTTGTATGGATCATGCCAAAAGAAAAGAAGGGATATATACTTGAGCAGATTCTCTTGATATTACCTCTAACACACATCTTTTATGATAAAATATGTAACAACGGATCGAGTTAGGAAAAATCCATAATATATTCTTGAGAAAGATGGCACCGTATTCCTTAAAATTGTAAAATGTCACGCTATATAGTATAATATGGTCTTTGTATGAAGTGTTTTGAAACCACTACGTCGCTCATGCAATTCAATAACCTTGTTGAAGTTTTCCTTCATAACTTAGTATATGACAACAAAGTATTTTGGTGAATTAGAAGGGTTATCTCAATCCTTTAGTTGTAGGTTCCAATAGGGTGACTAAGCTTTGGCCTAATAGCTCCTAACATGAACCTTGTTTTGTGATCTAAGAGTCGCTTATTTGAGTAAACCTTGTTTCCATGTTTGTTCGTCCAACTTTATCCACCAGACTTTATCCACAAATTTCCAATTACATGTTAATTTCCCATTAAATTTAATAATTAACCAATTATAAATATAATTAAGAATTATATCAAATAACATAAAATACTATTCATGTTTAATACTCTTTATACACCTTACTATCATGGGTATACGGTATCTTGTATGTCACTATTCCATATTACCGAGTATTTTAGACGGGGCCATGTTTTATCCCAAAATATAAAACTTTGATGAAATTCATTTTCTTTGATTTGCTTACCTTGTCACTTTTAAGAATTTTCTCTTCACTTGTTTGAAATAGCATAATGCTTATAATTTCAAAATAATCTTATTTCCTGAACTTACGTCCATCAACTTATGATGAAACTTTAACGTATGAAAATACGAGATATAATATCTCATTTATGAGCTTTCATCAATATACTTATATAATACTTCTACGTACCCTTCGGTATATTCGACCTCGAATGTTGACTGACACGCTTATCGTTATATCAAATAACATAAAATACTATTTATTTTTAATAATCTTTATACACCTTACTATCATGGCCGTATGGTATCTTGTATGTCACTAGTCCATATTACCGAGTATTTGAGACGGGCCATGTTTTATCCCAAAATGTAAAACTTTAATGAAATTAATTTTCTTTAATTTGCTTACCTTGTCACTTTTAAGAATTTACTCTTCACTTGTTTGAAATAGCATAATGCTTATAATTTCAAAATAATCTCATTTCCTGAACTTATGTCCATCAACTTATGATGAAACTTTAACGTATGAAAATACGAGATATAATATCTCATTTATGAGCTTTCATCAATTTACTTATATAATACTTTTACGTGCCCTTTGGTACATTCGACCTCGAATGTTGACTGATACGCTTATTGTTCTAATAGACTATAGCTCTTGCGAATACTTTAATGCTATTCTTTCCATTTAGGAAACTATTCTTTGAATAAATGCAGAAGCTAAGGCATTCCCCCTTTTAGGCCTCTTTTTCACACCACGACTTGTATTTGGAATACATCTAATGTCGTAACTTTTATTACCTTCTTTCATGCAGCATGTATGACTCTGACCTTATGAGTACACCTATGCGACTTTTTTCTCCTTTTTCCACTAGCTTTTAGCCAATCTTATACAAAATTATTACAATTTATCCCTCTAGGCATCATTAGCTTTACTACATCTAAGTAGGCCATACTATACCTTTAAGTCTTACTTCAATTTATCGTTACTGAGGTCGTTACCGAACTCTAGGTTATTCTCGTTGCTTATCCTGTGTAAATCTAAGTCCTTAATACTTCTTCATTATTGTTCATCTTTAGATTTTGAAATGATTTAGCTCAACCACCTGAGGCGATACCATGCTTCTATAATCGTATTTCATAGTATCCCAATGTGATTCACCTTACGTGGGTATTTTAATCCTATACAATTTATGAAATCTCTCCTTTTTTCTTATTCAAATCATCACTCAACCAAAGGGCTAAACATCATCCTTTATCTATCACAATTATACCTTTAGTCTACTATCAAACTAATATTCCTATCTTTTCTAAATGCTACTAGTCTTAGACTCCGTTGAGTTAATTCAGACTATACTAAACTTTCTATAAAATAGAAAAAACCCTTAACTCTCTTATTTTCATGGGCTCAATTCTAGGGACTTATCAATTCTCGTTACCTTCTCCCCGTCTTTCCTTATCCTTACTCATGTCTTCCTAAAACCTTGTCGCATAACCATACTATAGCTTGCGACCTGCAGAATTCTATTAATATTACTCGCAACCTTCCTTCAACTTGCTTGTTCCATAGATTTTCTTATGTTATTCTAGAACATCAAGCGAGGCATCACATTATCTCAAGCTCTTCTTTACTCTCTTAAGCAGAACTCTCTATACCTAGAAACCATAGGCTGGAAGGTATGCCACTGACAACACCGCTATCATTCCTAGATACTGAATCCACGTGCTTCTAACATTTTTCGATGTATGGACTATTCACAACCTTTTTCACTTTAGTATCTCGTACGTTGTAAACCTTTACCTTGCTTACCTTAAATGATCACCTAACCTCTTCTACTCCTTTCATAACATCCCTTCTACATATGTATAATTTTCCTCCATACTTTAAACCCTATTATAATACTTGCACCTCTAGTGCATACACAATCTGGTGGGAACTTCATACTGACTTCTTATAAGGGTGGTACTTTTATGACTGGCTTTATCGTAGAGTCGTTATAGAATGTGGCTATTGTACTATCTCTCTTGTACCCCTGATATTAAGAGTGATACTACAATGTTCTCAATCACAATTTCTACTAATTGTTTGGGTCCAATAATTAGACACCAAATTACTTGTTGATGTAATTCTTTAGTTCCTCTTCCATATGATCAACTTTTTGTTGGCTTAAGCCATCTTTCGATCTGTGGTTCATGGTATTACTTTAGCCTATCCATGATACCATAATCGAACAATTCAATCCTTTGTCTATAACCCAGACTCAATTCTTTTTTTCAACCTATACTGGAGTCTCCTACTGCTGTATGAAAGTCAACATGTATACTACATGGTTGTTACTGTAAAATCTTTTGCATGTTCATAAGTAGCTAACTCTAGATCATTGATCGAATAATTCCCTTTTTTCCTTCTCATCTACCTTTAAATGTAAGCTATTACTATTCCAGATCTTTCTGCCCCTTGTTGTGTGCATACTTAAGCTTGTCTTAGTTCATATGCACATTGGAATTCCATACAAACCATATGATCTTGAATATCACCTTTTGACTTTTTTTCTTCCCGTCCATTAGCCACGATATGTTCCACTTTCTTATGGAGTGCGTACAATGTTATTGTAAGACTATTGTTACAAGACCATTTTCTCTTTAGGTCACTATGCTTAGGTTGAAGCCTTCTTCCTTATTTTCCCAGCTAGCCTTTCATTGTAGTACTTAGGAAAGACCTTATGACCCTTCTAATGCTGCAAGCTTATTAAATCATATACTTGACAAATTTTTTGATGTCCTTCCTCATCTATAATTATCCGTAATTTCTTACCTTCAAGCCCTTGTGCTTGTAGGGTTGCTCCTAAACTGATATTTTCACTTATTTTCCATTCACACCCTCTTTTATTTTTGTAGCACTCATACGGTACCTTATGTACCCTAACTCTTATCTGAAGTTTCCTCAAGGATCATGACGTCATATCTGCAAGAATCAATTCCCCATGTTGGGGTTTACTATGTTTATCTTGCACGATCTATTGATTTGTCTATATCATATTATCTTTCCATAAGTAGGCCTTTTCTATATGAACTACTATCTATTTGTTGGCCCATTCTCATATCAATATTCCGCAAAATCATTCCTGGGTTCTTCCCTTTGTCTTCACTTACCTCTTACTTCCTTTCTGTGACCTGTGTTTCCATAATGTTCTTGAATCATAGCATATCTGTACGATTTGAGTAAATACAATCTCATTCCTTTCTCATTTATTTTGCATTCTTCCTTTACCATTCCATAATTACTAAAACCACTTAATTCTGACTTAATGCCACATCACTCCATATTCCCCCTTTAGTTTTGTACTAAGATTTAGTGCTGATCTACTATAGATGTCTTACCTCTTCATATTTGGCATCTTTTCACATCATCGATGAACCTTACTCATTTTGCGATAATTTTTCTATATCAAGGATTACAAATTCCTTGCTCACCAGGGAGACACCTAGTGTAACTTCCACATACAATCCCTTAAGCTTAATTTTGCTCACATGGCTTGCTTTAGGGAAGTGTCTTCCTGAATGACTTTTAAAGGTTATTCTTCTATCGACCATTCTATTATCGGCGAAATGCAATCTCATAAATTCTCATGATGCCAACAATTGTTAAATCACTCAATTCCTAATTCATGTTTAGTTTATCTTGTTAACCAGCCTATACTGATTTCCATTACTCTGGACTCTAACTTTTCTTTCTTGTAGTCGTGTTAGAGTCGCCAACTCACTTCTCAAAATGGGGATATGACTGTATTACCTATACTCTTTGTTGTCTTATGGCATGTCACTTCTCACCTCTTCCTTCACTTGACTATAGACTTCATTTTTTGATCTACCGTTGTCATCTATGTGTCACATTGGATTCATAATACTTTATTATCTCTCTTCTTATCTCCCTGCTAATATTTCAGTCTATCACCTTATTCAGAGAACTCGAACAAGACATTCTTTTGCTTTTAGATCCGCTTGATCCATCCATTGGCTCTTTGAATTTCCTAACATTCTTTCTCTACTAGGGACGAGAGCCATAGTAAGGTAAAATTTATCCCTTCAAGGCTTCTAGTGCCTATCTTTGTAGTACTCATATATAGATGTACTATTTAATAGTGCATCATCTAGGTGTATTATAAGGAGATACATTAGCATATTTGCAATATCCTACGGAAATGTCTAACTAACACAAACAATCCATCCACTAATTTTGGGTTATTCTAACCCATGCCGAATCCTGATATCCAGTCCTTCTCTTAAACCATATATGTTAGCTCCCATAGGGCACAACTGAGATCAGTGTGGCAAGTTGTATTTACCTTTGTTACTGTGGAAGGTAACTTAAAATGCTTATATTTTTCTGTTTGAATTGTAAATACTATTAATCTTCATTAATTGGGTATCCCGTACCCTTCTTCACCTTGCTTCTTTTACTTGTTGAAACTTGTGTCTACATTCCGATTCTCTTATATCTTACCACCGTAAGAGTGGATAGAAAGTATTCCCTCAGGGATCCTTATCATGAAGCTTACACATCTAAGAAACATATGATCTACTGAATACCTCATATTTATCCATCATAAGCATGATGCAAAAACCGAGTTCCTATTACTCAACTGTTCCAAACTATATCTTTTACCAAATGTCTTTATGGATGTAGGCATCGTCATATTATGAATAAGATAGAGTTTAGAAAATTGAGTTCTTACAAGTGAGCTCTACCACACGATCTAGTTTAAGAAGAAGGAGTGATAGTCCTAAAAATTGTTTAGCCTCCTACTTATAAGTGTGGTGCAAAACACACTCATAAACAAGAATCTACTAGACACGACATGTCCCTAGGATATAACTCTTTTGATACCACTTCCGTCATGACCCAACGAATGGGTCGCGACGGGCACCAGGTATCTTACTCAATCAAGTACCAATATAACATATCTTTCTTATTGTACTTTCATGTGTAAATGGGCCAAACGGGCTGTCATTTGCTAACCAGAATAGACATAAAGAAATACTCAATATAGGACGATCAAACTTGATATAAAAAAATTATACATGTGACTTACCAGGCTATAAGGCCAACATGATCATTCATAAAGTAAAACCATTGGCCGGAAAGGCTATTCAAGCATCCTTATACATGACATTTGTCAACAAGCCTCTAAGACTAAATACTTATCATAAAGGTCAGGACATGGCCCTGCCATATCAAAAAATACAGGCCTCAATCATACTGGCCAAACAAGCAACTCTGGAGCGGAGCAAATGGAGTGCACCAATATTTTTCGCTAAGCTGATAGCCTACTTGGAGGACTCTCGACCTGCTTATCGGGACCTATGGGTATGAGATGCAGCATCCCCTGGCAAAAGGGAGTACGAATTATGTACCGAGTATGTAAGGAACATAAATAAGTACATGAAAGACATTGAATAAAAATATAGTACATGACTCAACCCGTAAGTCTGGACAACTCTATAAATCATAAAATACTTATAGTGTCATGCATATGTGTGCGAATATCATGTTATTAGCATAGTTATATCTGTTGATAATATCAAAAAGCTTCCAAGGGCATCCAATCATATCATCTCGACCATTGTGGGAAACATTATCAGCGTGTACCAGGTGATCAAGTGGAATTGCATATATAACGCTGTAACCTTTTTCCATATTTCATATACATATATATACTTACATATACATATGTATATATACATATATAGCTCTATCCGGTCATAGGTTAATGTACATGTATAAATAAATACAATGCATGAGAAGTATGCCATTACAATATCTCAGAATGTCGTAAGACCATTGTGCCTTTGATAAATGTCATGAAATAAACTTTATGGTCTTACGCGTTTTCTGAGACCCGTGATAAGATGATATAATGATATGCCACATGGGGAATCAAGAACATAAGCATCTCTAGCATTTCATGAATAGAGTCATATATGGAAGTTGTGCATTTGCTTGTTTCATTTGTATCATATGGATCATCCCAAAAGGAAAGAAGGTATAGCCTTAACATATGTAACCTGATTCTCTTATACGTCTTTTATGATAAAACATATAACAACGAATCGAAGTAGAGAAAATCAATATGATATTCTTGTGAAAGAATGCACCGTACTCCTTAAAATTGCAAAATCTCATGCTATATGGTACGCTATATCGTACAAAATAGACTTCGTATGAAGTGTTTTGAAACCACTACGTTGCTATTGCAATTCTAGAACCTTGCTAAAGATTTCCTTCCTAATTTAGTATATGAGAGCAAAGTATTTTAGTGAACTAGAAGGGTTATCTCAATCCTTTAAGTGTGGGTCCCACTAGAATGACTAAGCTTTGGCCTAAAGGCTCCTAACATGACACCTTGTTTTGTGATCTAAAAGTCACTTATTTAAGTAAATATTGCTGCCACCTTTGTTCATCCAATTTTATCCACCAATTTCCAATTACATGTTAATTTCCCATTTAAGTAGTGAAACTAAAATAAGAGAGTCTTGTTAGTAAAAACTCGCAAAAAGCACTACAACAAGTTGGCGAGAAATGAGAGATATCAGCTCGTGAAAACCCTTAAAGGGCACCATTGATCGAAAAAGAGTATTCATTCACCAATATTGACACAGTCTGAGAGTAGGATAAATTGCAAAGATCCGGCATCCAGTCCAAAAGGCATGCCATGTTCATTGAAGTCCGCATCTACTCCAAATAAGTGCCTCTGTCCTTTCCCCGAAAGGGATTTCTTTTGGTTAAATTCATTATCCTTTCCATTGTTTGGTTTTTTTTATCCCCTTCGGTCTAACTCTATTTCAAAACTAAGACAAAGAAAGGATAGTAAGACTGATTTACAGGGTTCCCCTTCGATACACGCTAATACACAAGGAGATACCCAGCTTCGGCAAGGGCATCAAGTCGACATTGACCGACAATGGTGGCTGATGTTTTGAAATCGTAAATTGTTGGAAGGAGAAAATCAAATTGAAGTGCCTATAAAGGCAAATGAAGTAGACAAGGTTGAGTCCTATGTGGATAACAATCTTGCCAAGGTTCAAGAAGCCAAGATACCTTAAATGCTCTAAAATTAAAGTTGGAAGAAAATACCAGAAACGAAAGGCCTATGGAGGCAAAATAAAGTTTGAAACTGTTAAGTCCTACGCGACTAGTCATTGTAGAAAATTTTGAGGAGCCAAATGAAGTTTCGATGTTAAAAAATTTTTTTAAAAAAATGAAAAAAAACAACAAAACAAGTCAGAAGTAAAAGGCCTACAAAGGCAAAATAAAGTCGAAAAGGTTGTGTCCAACATGATCAACCGTCATGGCAAAGTTTAGAAAAGCTAGAGATTCTCCAAGATCATAAATGCAATCGGTATTCAAGAAACAACCAATTGCAATTAAAATGGCCGAGATCAAGAGAGTGAAATAATAAAGGCCACACAACCAGCCACCATTTCAAACTGACAAATTATTCTTTGTTGAAAAAGAATAGGAAATAGGTGCAATTCAAAAGCAACTTGCAAGAAACAAGTGCTACAAAAATGAAACCATGCAAAGGCTAAAAATAGCTTTGCAGCAATTACTCCAAGAAGAGAAGTCTCCTCCAAAATTCTTTCCTGTATCTACTCATTCTCTAAAATAAAAGAAAAAAAAGGAAAAAAAATTGATGATGAAAATGATATTTTTTCTAAAAGGGGTTCAAAGCGTGGTAGTATAAGATCTCTAATCCCTAGCCGCATTTTTCCAACATAGGGTCACCACTCCCTAATTGATGATAGCATAGGGTCTCCACTCCCTAGTGGATGCTAGCATAACCTGATGCCAACATATGATCACTACTCCCTAGTTGATGCCAGTGTACCTGATGTCACCGTAGGATCACCACTCCTTAGTTGATGCCAATATATAGTCTCCACTCCCTAGTTATTAGCAGCATAACCTGATGCCAACCTAGGGGGACCACTCACTACTTGATCTTAGCATAACTTGATGCCAGCATAACCCGATGCCAACATAAGTCACCACTCCTTAGTTGATGCCAACATAAGGCCTCCACCACCTAGTTGATGCCAGCATAACCTGATGCCAACATAAGGTAACCACTCCCTAGTTGATGCTAGCATAACCTGATTCCAACCTAGGGTCACCTCTCCTTAGTTGATACCAACGTAAGGTCTCCACTCCAAAGTGGATTCCAGCATAACCTGATACCACCATAACTTGATGCTAACATAAGGTCACCACTCTGTGGTTTATTTCAACATAACCTGATGCCAGTATAACATGATACCAATATAGGGCCATCAATCCCTAGTTGATGCCAACATAGGGTCTCCACTCCCTAATTTATGCCAACATAACCTAATGATAACATAGCGTCACTACTCTCTAGTTGATGCCAGCATAACCTGATGAAACAATAGTCACCACTTCCTAGTAGATGCCAACATAGGGTATCTACTCCTTAATTGATGCCAACAAAACCTCATGCTAGCATACCATGATTGCAACATAAGATTATCACACCCTAGTTGATACCAACATGGGTTCTCCACTTCCTAGTTGATTCTAGCATAACCTAATGCCAGCATAACCCGATGCCAACATATGGTCAGCACTTCCTAGTTGATGCCAACGTAATGTTACCACTTCCTAGTTGATGCCAACATAGGGTAACCACTCCCTATGCGATGCAAGCATAACCTGAGGCCAATATAGGGTCACCACTACCTAGTGGATGTCAGCATAACTTGATACCAGCATAACCTAATTCCAATATACGGTCACCACTCCCTAGTTGATGCCAACATAGGGCTCCATGCCTAGTTAATGCCAACATAACACCATTCCATTATAATCTGATGCCAACATAGGATCACCACTCCCTAGTTGATGCCACATAACTTGATGCCAGTATAACCTGATTCCAACCTAGGGTCACCACTCTAGTGTTGATGCAAACATTGAGTCTCCACTCCCTAGTTGATGCCTGTATAACATGATGCCAACATATGATCACCACCCCTAGTTGATGCTAACATAGGGTCTCCACTCCCTAATTGGTGTCAACATATCCTGGTTCTAGCATAACCTGATGATAGCATAAGTTGATGCCAACATAATATGATACCAACATAGGGTCACCACTCCCTAGTTGATGCTAACATAGGTTCTCCACTCCTTAGTTGATGCAAGTATAACCTGATGCCAACACATGGTCACCATTCCCTTGTTGATGTCACCATAATCCGATGCTAGCATAACCTGAGGCCAACATAGGGTCACCACTCCTTAGTTGATTCCAACATAGGGTCTCCACTCCCTATTTGATGCCAACATAACTTGATACCAGCATAACCTGATGCCAACTTAGAGTCACCACTTCCTAGTTGATGCCAGCATAACCTGATGCCGACCTAGTGTCACCACTCCCTAGTTGATAACAACATAGCATCTTCACTTCCAAGTTGATGCCAACATAACCTGAATTGTAGGTTCACCACTCCATAGTTTATGCTAGCATAACCTGATGCCAACATAGGGTCACCACTCACTAGTTGATGCCAACATAGGGTCTCTACTCCCTAAGTGATGTCAACATAGCCTGGTGCTAGCATAACCTGATGATAGCATAGGCTAATGTCAGCATAACTTGACCAACATAGGTCACCACTCCCTAGCTGATGCAATAGGGTCTCCACTCCCTAGTTGATGTGAGTATAGCCTGATGCCAACATATTGTCACTATTCCCTTTTTTATGTCACCATAATCTGATGCTAGCATAAGTTCATGCCAACATAGGGTCACCGCTCAATAGTTGATGCCAACATAGGGTCACTATTTCCTTGTTAATGCTAGCATAACCTGATGTCGACATAGTGTCACCACTCCCTAGTTCATGTCAACATAGCATCTTCACTGCCAAATTGCTGCCAACATAACCCGAATTATAGGGTAACCACTCTATAGTTTATGCTAGCCCAACCTTATACCAATATAGGGTCACCACTCACTAGTTGATGTCAACATAGGGTCTCCATTCCCTATTTTATGCCAGCATAACTTGATGCCAGTATATGATCACCACTCTGTAGTTGATACCAACATAGGGTCTCTATTCCCTAGTTGATGCTTACATAGCCTGATGTCATCATATCGTGATGCCAATGTAGTGTCACCACTCTCTTGTTGATGCCAACATAAGGTCACAGCTCCCAAATTGAGCCAGCATATCCTGATGCCATCATAACCTGATACCAACATACAGTCACCACTTTATAGTTGATGCCAACATATGGTAACCACTCCCTAGTTGATGCCAACATAGGGTTATACCTCGAGACACAGGGTTCAAGACGACCAAATGAAGAAGTCTCTAACAAGAATAAAAGAAAAACAAGAAAAGAAAAACAAGAAAAGAAGAGGAAGTGAACTCAAAGTGAAAAATCAGAGAAAGATGTGGACTACTCAAAACATAATTGACGTCACGAGTTTTGTATAGGTCGCCTTGATCAAAGAAGCTCAAAGAGAATAAAACAACATTTGTTGCTAACAAGCATCAAGGTTTAGATCAGAGTCTTGTGCGAAAAACTTGCCAAGACTCACGATGAAGCTTCAAGAGGCTCATAGATAGGAATCTTGTAACTCGTAGCTGACAGACTTAGTTTAGTTTTTCATTTTGATTTTTGTTTATAAGGAGCTCAGCAAGTTGTAATAGCAACAACGACAACAGCGAAAATAAAAGTTCTCGTTAGTCCCAACTACCAAAAATTCTGTATACGACAAAATTTGAGAGTCCAATTTCCTATCAATAAAGTATTTCAGACGATCGCCTCGAGGGTGCAAAGATGCACTCGAGTCTTTTCCCCCGGAGCCCATTGACACCCGGTCTTAAGATGATGACTGTCAGGGCTAGAGTGAAAATGGGAAGTTCCCAAGACGCGGCTAAGTATGTCGCAGCTAAGTCTGACAAAGCCTAGCAAGGCTATTCTGAGCCCTACTCGAGGTGCCATTTCCAACCGTCCCATCTCCATATCTTTACAACTAATCTGTACCTTACCATATAAGCTTCTACTCTCTACATAAAGGGGATACTGTTTTATTTTGTAGAGGACTGATGTTTCTCTAAAGGATCTATATGAAATATATTATAACTCTCTCTCTTTCTCTCGACTTTATTATTTATCTTGTTATTTTCGTACTTATTACATATCCATTCCTTGTTTATTGCGCATAATTGGCTATAAAGAGCCTCTTTTAATATTATTCAATCTATTAGATCTTCCACAATTTCCCCTGATAGCTCGAGCCCGAGATCGAGACCTGACCTCGAGGCCCCAAATCGACCAGCTCGAGGTCGTGAATGGCTATCTCTCGGTTTGATTACTGCTTTACTTTAGCTCACGTCTAACGCTCAAACTACACACACACAGCATCAACTAATCCACAACTAGCATAAAAGTAAATCATGTATTTATAGAGTCCCATCAACAAATTTAATTGCTATACCGTTTTCACGGTAAACAATTTGGCATGCACCGTGAGGCTAAAAATAATAGTGATTATTTTCTTGCTAGTTTTGTCACACAACGCATGTTATCTTTCAGACTTCTTCTTGTCTAAGATCTTCAATTTCAGGTCAAAATATTTGGGTCAGTGAAGAGAGTTGAGAATAACAACCTCGAAACCACAGAGACAAGGATGTAGCAGTTCCGATCATTGCCACACCACAATTGAGCCCCAATAACGCGCGTGGATTGATTCTAGCAGACGCGGGTTCACAAGATGCACAACACATCAAGGAACCTCACACACCAACAGAAGTGTACAACAAGACGACCAACAAGAAGCCCAAAAAACCGCAGCTTAGGAAAAACATGAAGTTAGCCTTCATGTAATCTTTGAATATTGCAGGCACAATATATGACTATCACTCGGTTGCAAAGCCATCATAAACCACCAAGCACAAAAGAATCAGGAGCAACTCCCCATGCCGGACACGTACCAGAGATATTGAGAAATAATGGTTCGATGACCGATCTTGCAATCATAGAAATGCTTGAGGAACTTTCTAAAAGGATTGAGTAAGGAGAAAAAATGACAGCCGTAAACAACAAGAAGATCGAAACTTACAACTCCATGGTTGATCAAATCCTGGGCGCGCCGTTGATCTTGAGAGGCGTAGACTCGAGGATGTTCGTGCAACAGTCGTTCCTATAGGAAGCAGCTCCAAAACCCATCCCAAAGAAGTTCATAATGCCAAAACTCCTTATGTAAAATTGGACCTCGGACCTTAACGAGCATGTTACCACCTATATATGTGCAGTAAAAGGCAACAACATAAAAGATGACGAGATTTTGTCCGTCTTACTGAAGAAGTTCGGGGAAACACTCTCAAACGGGGCCATGATGTGGTACCATAATCTAGCTCCCAACTCCATAGACTCATTTGCCATGCTGGCAGACTCCTTCATAAAGGCACATGCCAGAGCCATCAATGTAGCAATAAGGAAATTCAACGTAATCAAGATTAGGCAAAGGGAGTACAAAATGCTGCGAGAGTTTGTGACTCGCTTTCAAATGGACCGACAAGAACTACCCCTAGTTTTAACGAGTAGGAGGTACATACCTTCACTTTGGGCCTGAAGAAGCAGAGTTATGTGGCCTCACGGTAGCTAATAGAAAACTCTGTTTGAATATCCTGCCATAACCTGTCGGATGTCCACAATCGATACCAGTCAAAGATCAGGGTCGAAGATGATCAATTGAAAGCCCCTTCAGGCTTACTATATTCATATAGGCTATTAGCAAAAGAGTCAAAGCCGAACAAAGAAAGGTATCAGCGATACATTAATGACAAGAGAAACGCCCGGAGATGCTACGCACCTCGCAATGACCGAGCGGTCAACCGAGGGTAGAACCCCTAAGAATTCATTAAGAGAGCTAGATTTGACAGAAATACGGGGCCAATAGGGGCACCACACCTATCAATATATAAATTCAACTTTGATGTTTCAGACATCGTGTTCGCCATCGGCAAAATCTATGATACCAGATTGCCCAAGCATGTACAATCGGGTTCTTCCCAATGGATTCAGAACTTGATATGCGAATTTCACAACATGCATGGTCACAAACCAAAGATTGTAACCAGCTATGAGTAGAAGTGGTCAGGTTACTCTACAACTATCATCATAGATAATTCTAGAGCGACCGAGCCAAGAATGAGTTCCGAGGAAGAGAGGCAGCCAAGAAGAATGAAGTGAATGAGCCACAACACATTATCCTCATGATATTATGAGGGATTGGTGCTTCTCAAGAACCCGTGATGAGAAGGACAAAAATATCCATCACAAGAGAAAAGCGAACCTGGGGATACGTACCCGAAGATGCCCTCAAATTTAACGGGGAGGACTTTGAGAACCTATCTCAACCTCATAACGATGCGCTATGGAGCAGCTTGGACTACTAGATCAAATCTTGCCCACCAGTTGAGTCCTTAATGGATTTAACGTGGCAAGCGAGACAAAAAGCGGAGAGATCACTCACCCGGTCAGTATGGCCGATGCAACCCAAAACATCAAATGCCATGTCATCGAAGGGGACATGAGGTATAATGCCTTGTTCGGGCGACCATGGGTACACTGCATGAGAGCAATGTCTTCCACCCTCAATCAGATGATGAAATTCCAAACAAAAGATAGAATTAATACTGTCCACATGGGGCAACATGCGGCAAGGGAAATGTTTGCGATGCACAACACGGAACCGACGCCAATATCTCCACTCTTAAGAGAGCCTAAGGACAATCAAACTAAATCGTCGGCTATGACCTATGGAACACAACGGTAGATCACACTAAGTCCTTGCACAAACAACAGAGGCTTACCAGAACTCAGAACATCGGCAAACGTTTCCTGCAATAAGGTATGACCATATACCTTTTTAGTTTATATTTCATACTAATCCTTTATACATGCACTCGATCAAAGCGGTCAAATATGCACGCCCCGCCAGAAGACCCTAAGGTTTTATAGACACCCGCTGCAATCTTTTACTTCGACCGAGCTTTTTGTCCCGAAAAGGGTTTTTCCTGTTAGGTTTATTACGAGGCGACACCCATATTCTACCTGAGGGAAATCCAACAGGTCCTCGAGGCTTCTTTTGCTATGAACCACGAGTGCCGATGGATGCCCTTTCGGAAGATCATTCGCTCAGAAAAGCCAAGAAATGCCAAATAGGATTCGGATGCGAAAATGTTGTACCAGACCAAATGGTCAAATGGACTATGTCCAAACAACCACCCTTAATGGCGAAGGCTCATGTACTAGTGTCAAATAATCAATGAATGATTTTTTCCAACATGATTCATGTTCGAAATAAAACCAAACATTTTTTGCCAAAACGATTTCTCTATCAGAAAACATCCTGAATACTCGGAGATAACCATCGATAATTCAGCAGCCGCATGACCTCAGGGTCAAAAATTTAGACAAATAAGCCCGTAACGAGGCATCAAAAAAATCATTGACCATCTCCAAAAAGAAAGCATCCTGAATACTCAAAACCTGGCACCAAAGAACTCCGTATACACAATCTCAGGGTCGGAATCTCCAAAGTTGTAAGCCCTCAATGAGGCAATCCTGAGTTCACGAGTAACGACTCTCAATCCAAAACAAAACTCGATGACTCGGAGACTATTGCCAATCACTATTAAGCAAAAAACCTGATGCCATAATACCCCGAGCGAGAAGACTCGGTCTTGTCAAACTTTCACAAAACAACAACACAAGCTATAATACTTTCAAGAAAGGGATGAATCATACTTGCACCGAGTATCAGTAGAAATTGTAAGACTTCAAAAGGATGGAATTTGGTAATACCTTATTATAGGCCTAAAATCAATCTCGATGTTCAGGGTATATATCAATTTTGTAAGACCTCTAAAAAGGCATACCCTCGATATAGACGACTAAACTACTATACTCGGGATAAAAAATTAGCTCTGGCCAAACATAATTGACTACGGTTATATGGCTGCACCACCTAAACTAATGCAGCCAAGGAACACTCGACCGTCGCTATAAAAACATAGTCCATTACTTCAAATATTCTTCGAAAAGAACTGGTTAAGCATGCTACCCTCAACCAGGAAAAGAGCTTCGACCATGTCAACTACAACTCATAAGGCTTTGAGCTACTCAGCCTACAAGCCAAACCTTACGAGGTACTCGAACATCACTGGTAACGACTAGAAATTGACTAGAAATTGAGGTTCTTCCGAAACTAGAAATTGAGGTTCTTCCGAAACTGATAACAGGTCAGGGAAAATAATTGCAAAAGTCCTTAAACAGAGGAATAAAGCCTATTTATGCCTAAGGGAAAAGCATAAGAGCTATTGTCGCCAGCCTAACGAGCCTCGGGGCCACACGTATACCTAGGGGAAAAGTGTAAGAGCCATTATTACCAGTATACCAAGCCTCAGGGTCACACATATGACTCCGGGCAAAGTGTAAGAGTCATTGTTGGCGGCCTAACGAGCCTCAGGGCCACACAAATGGCTAAGGGCAAAGCGTAAGAGCCATTGTCGCCTTCCTAAAATAGCCTCCGGGCCGTATCACGACTCTAAGGATTCTTTCCAACTTTGAATCCAGATCATCCGGCCAAATTAATGGCAGAAAAGGGAATGGAAGAAGCAAAGCCACAAAGTTTCCTTTCATTCATACGCAAATATGAAAATACAATACACGAGGAACGGAATGTGCAGGATCCTAATCAATCATTTGGCCTACATCCTCGGTAAGTCTGTCAAGGGTCATACTTTGATATATTACGAGCTCTCCATCAACCCTTTCCTAACAGCGTCATCCTTTTCCAAGGATTCACCTTCATTCTTGGCCCCGTTTGGGCTGTCGCTTATCATACCACCAGAGGTCCTCTTTCAAGGTTCCAACTAAACATAATCACAACCCAAGTTTAACTCGGACTAGCCTCCATAGATGCCCTCTCCGTATGAGCACTTGTGGTGAAATCTTCCTTTCCATGCAAAGATACAAGCGCTTCAACTTTGACTTTTATCCTAGAAAGTACAGCAACCAGCCCCAAATGGAGGCCTTTTAACTTATCGATGTCCTTTTTCGCATCCTAGAGCTGATGCCTGATCGATGTCACCTTCCCCTTGAGGGTGTCTCTCAAAAGTTATCTCCTCTACGTACTGTCTAAGCTTGTAAATCTCGACATATCTAGCCCGAAGCTCCTCCTTCATACAAATGTTTTTCGTTTCAAACTTCACAAAGTGGGTGTAAGATGCTAATGCACTAAAAACAAACAAAAATAAAAAAATAATAAAAATAAGACAGATAGAACTATTCGGTAAGAGAGGATTTCTCACACTTACAATGGGTTGCCTCGTCCTAGAATCGGGTGAAAACCTGGCTATAAAGCACTTTGGCATAAGGCCACAAAAAAATTTGGAAAAAACTAAAGATTGGAAGTATCCCAGAGCAACTGATAGAGTTAACGGAAGTTACCCTTTCACAAATCTGCCCATTTCAAAACAAGTGAGCATCGACCTCAAGAACTCCCCCACGAGCTATTGGGAGTGTTTTAGGCACATCTCTGCTTCTGAGTGGAATCCCAACATCGTGGAGCCCTACATGCTGGTTGTACTGCACTCCCTGAGTCTGAAGAACCATTTCCTAAGGAGAATCAATCACGGCTATGGAATTGGTGATCTACCCCTCGTTCACCTAGGGCCTCAAGGCTTGGCCCCTCCGAACTGCCTATCAAGAACACCCCAACTCAAGGAGAATCCAGGAAGCCCACTAACTGGGGGGTAGTGCTTGATACTTTGTACATGCTCTCCCCGACATGAATCTGAACCAGAGTGTCACCAAGCTATGATTCAGAAGCTTCCATTCCTATGGCCCAGGGATCAGCCAAGTTTTAATGCTCATCGGGAGCCGCCGAGAAGCTACTCTCCCCCTCACCTTCAGATCAAAGGTTTTCTACCATTTCCTGTGTCGAAGCAACTCGGTCGACCTAGACTCTTCCACTTTGAATTTTATTAATTCCGGCAGCCCGCCCAATGTCACACCTCCCCTTTATTACACGGTTACCCCGAAGGATAAAAACGTATAAGGGAGTTTTTATAATTAAAGTGACATTATTCAAAATAAGATTAATTATTTATTTATGAGTCGCCACTGGGGATAGGTTTAGCTTTTGGTGTCCCAAGTCACCGATTTATTTAGAATCCTAAATAGAGGAAATTTTTGACTGCCCAATTGGAGTCTGCCAACCAAAAATTTTTGAGTAAGGAATTCTATTGACCCGAGGGAAGGTGTTAGGCACCCTCAAATCCTGTGTTTCTAGTACGGTCGCTTGAACTATTACAATTGGCTAAGCTCTGATTTTGATACATGTTCATCCTATAGTGCAATTTTAAATTATTAACCGCTTTATTCGTTTTAGAGATATTTGCAACATTATTAAAACACGCTTCGAACCACGTCACATAAATGCACCCGGGTTTTGACACGTTTTAACATCGTTGAGACTGGAATTTAGGTCACACAAACGCGCACCCGAGTTTAGGAAGATATTTTAATTAATAAATTCGCACCTATAGCAACTACGCCTTTAGAAATTCGTGGAAGGCCGTGAAATTCGTTAAACAGCACTTCCAATTTTCTATATATTTTATTAAGTTAAGGAGCCTCACGTGATGTTTGATTAAGTAAACGTGGCTCACTTTATTTTATAAGGGCAACCTAAAGCATACTAAGTTTTCTATCATGCCTGTACCTAAAATATGTCCTAATAATTCACACGTGAGTAATGCGTTTGGAGGAATTCAGTACTTACATTTTGCAGCCTCATTCGTGGCTGATCATGTGCATTTGGGCTTCATTTTTGCTAGCCAAGGACTATGTATGGTTATGCCGCAACTGGCGGCTTTGGGCCTTACAATTGGTCCCGGTAACACTGGACTAATAAGTCCATTATAGGAGAACAACAGTGGCCGCTTCTTTCATTTATACCACAGTCATTAAGACTGTACACATGTTCATTATAAAGTATACTAAAGGTATTTTAAACTAGGAAGATACCGAGAGGGATTTCACGTTTGTTTGAAGGAAACAATTTGAAGTACCCATCATCCAGAGTATTTACATATTCAGTTGTCAAACCTCTACCATAACTCAAGTTACAAACACTAAATAAATTTGACCAGACTATCTATAAATGTATTGGAATTTAAATGAATTAAAAGCACATTCCTAATACAGTCCATAATTACTACATGTTCATGTCCATTACAACAACAAAAATGCTACTAATACAAAGTAAATATAGTCATAATGTGGGATTGAAACAATAGTATTATTTCCTCCTTATCAACCACAATCTCGAACGTACATAGGCATTATAACTTCTCATATTTTTGAGTAAGGATTGGTACCTGGAGTGTCAACAGGAAAGAAAGCCTATGAGTAAAATGAAGCAAGTAGCAAGCAAGCAACAGCTAGTCAACCAGTAAATACCCAGAGATTCAGGAGGTTTTGAGAAAAAGCAAATAGTACTAGTTGATCTCTAGAGCAACTCAACATGCACATCCAGTCCATTGTCAACTTGTTATCAAGGAAAATTCAATCAGAAGAGAACTGCACCAAAAGATTTCTGAAGAATTTATAAGAAATTAATATTTATTTTATATATATTCTAATTCACTAAGAGATTTGAAGGAAAAATCTGCTCGAAAAATCCAAAAGTCCCCTTTTAAATGATCAGATTGTTCTCTTTTATAATTGAAGCCTTAGAGCAGCATCAATTTACTTGTTTTCCTTTTAGTCAGTTATCCAATTTTCAGTTTTGCCTAATAGTCCTTGGTTTTCTGCTTTGTGTCTCAAGTTTGGGACAGAAATTACACTTAAACTCCTCACTAGAATGTTCTAGGAGTTTGTTACAAGATTCTTTATATTCCAATACCCTTATTACCCCTGTCCCTTTTCCTAATTACTGACCTAAGATTCTTTAACTTTGGTTCTGATTTATTTGGTCAAATCTGACCCTAGTTAGTTGCATTCAGGTTATGGGTCAAAATCAAGGTCTGAACTACATACTCGATAATGTAACAATAAGCAATCAAATAGTTTAAAATCAATGCAACTCATGGATTCAAGCATGCATCTTAATGTGAATTTTACACTATTCAGTAATAAGGGATGAAACCAATTATCACAACTTTCATAACCATATGAATACTCATGAAAACTAGACAGCTAATGGGTGGATATGCATGTTTTTATATGTCAAGACCAATGAACCAAAACAAATCAGAAAAGGAACCCAATCAACTATGCAGGACTTATAAAAATGACCAACACTCAGCAGAGAAGGCAAGAACTGGGTAATGGAGATTAAATACTCAGGTTATACGTGAATAAAACACAAGAAATTAACAAGACTAGTTTCATAAGTTAGAATATTCACACAAAACTTAGCCTAACAAATGCAAATTAGAAAAGAACCCTGACAGGTATAAGATTCTAAGAGGATACGCCTACCTAGAATTTTCAAGCATGGTGTAAAACAAATAAAAACAACAAAGATGAGCATTTAGTCAGCCATTCATAATTTTCAGAGATGAACAAACAAAATCAGGAAACAAGGAGGATCATGAGATCAAACTACTTAGAAGATCTTGAAGGTTAAACATAGGAGACAAATGCATCCGAGCCAATAACACTAAAGGGAACCAAAAGAATAGCAGGCAAGGTTGACTACTCAAAACACTTAGGATGAGAATGTAGAAGACAAGTAAAATTTAAAGAAAACAAAGTAATTAAAACAAGAAATATACACAAAAATCAAGCATTGACAGCAATTAGAGCATAGGACACCTAGCTTTTGTGCATGCAACCATAACTTGGAACTCCTCCAATTCCACGATTCTACGACCCCTTTGAGAGGTCTTTTAATCTTCTAAGGCTTTCGCCTTGAGTATTAAAGAGGGAAGAAGGGTTCTGAGGACGGTTCATTGATCTTGAGACAAGGTGAGGTCTCAGATTTGGTTTTCCCTTATACACAGTTGTGTTTGAAGGTCCTGGGTGGTAGGGTTGGGGATAGGGATAGGAGGGGGTCATCTGGGACCAAGGATTTGAAGGGTATGGTTTAGACGATTGGAAAAGGGGAGGGGAAGTGGTTCAAGAGTGTTGTTTTGGGTTGGTTTGGGGTTGGGTTGCCGGAGACGGTGGTGCCGGCAAATATTTTCCCAAATATGCGAGGAGTTTGGCACTTATTCGAAGAAAACTGACAACGGGAAGGGAAAGAGGGGGTCGAGGTGGTCAGATGGTGTAAATCTGGGGCTGTTTGGTCACCGACCGACACCGTGAGGCAATTTCGGGCGGCGGTGTTAAGGTGGTTGATGGGTGGTCAACGGTGGTCTTATGGCGGTGGTGAGGTGGTGATACACCGGAGACATATGTACGAGGAAGAAGGTGTTGGTCTCTGAATATACTGAGACATTTGGACATATATATGGGGGCTTGGGAATGATTCAGGGCCGTTGGATGGCCAGTGATGAGCGACTGTGATGAACCATCCCCAAAACGATGTCGTTTTGGGCCGTCCTTTTTTGGACTGGGTCAGGGGTCAATTGTTTGGCTAAGTATCGGTGGTTTTACAAGGTCTAAAAGACTTGGGCCACCCAGGTCTGGGCCAATCGTGGCCAGCCTGGGTGATTTTAAAGAAACCCTTTTTTTGTTATATATTCTTATTTATTTTATTTATTTTTAATTCATAATGGTATTTTTTTAAAATTCTAATTCAGCTAAGTAACCTAATAACTACCAATTGTGCAAAAATAAACAAATGTAAATTGAACAGAAAAAATGCAAAACAATTAAAATAGCGAAATGCCACTTATTTTTTGTGATTTTTGTATTTGCCAAAATAACCCGAATTACCAACTAAACTAGAAAAAAGATGAAATTAAATCCTAAATGCATTTGCAATTTTGTATATTTTATGATTTTATACATGTATTAATGAAAACACACTGACACGCGCAGTTAATCCTAAAATTAAATCCTAAAAATAAATATTTAAAAGGAAAAATCCTAAACTTGAGAGTTCTGTAAGGAGTCATCTCAACAGGGTAAAAGTCATATGCTCACAGCTGCCCCTCTTTGCTCAGAAACACAAAGAGTTTTTGCGCAAAGACAAGTGAGCGAACATGAGCGATTTTCATCCAACTGAATACTCCGTGTGAAGCATTTTAAAAAATTTCTGACCGAACCTCGCTTCGAAGGTTGCCTACATATCCTTGGCGATAAAGGAATCAAATTAGTGTAGTTCTGGAAGTTTTGGTAGGTGGGACTACTGTGGGATGTGATTTCACTGCTGTTGCTGCTGCTACCGCTTACCGACTCTTTATTACACAAAAACAAAAGCTAAGCTGGCTAGGTTTATCAACTACGTGTTACAAGATTCTTATATATAAATCTCTTGGAGCTTGATCTTTAATCTTAGCTGATTTTGCTGATGACCTCGATCTGAATCTTAACACTCGCAAGCTATAGGTGCTGGTTCTTTTTTCAACATTGGACTGGAGCAATACATACGAGGCTTGTGACTTCAATCAAACTTTGAGTTGTCCATATCCGTGCATGTTTCAGCGTTCACTTCTTTTGTTCTTTTCCTGTTTTCCTTTATTCTGAATTGAGACTCACGCTTCCGATTATCTAGAATCATGTTCCTTGAGGTAAAACCTGTTCGGACACCAAAACAAACAAAGGAACAGAATTTTCTACCCCAGTTTTCACTGGGAAGCTTCCGTGAGTTATTTGCAACACAACTCTAAGCTATTTCTTTATTGAAAGCAACAAAAGTAAGGATTGCGTATCCTTGGATTGGTTGACAAGTTATGTTGGGAAAGAAAAGGGTTCCCTGTAAGGGATAAGAGGATGATCCACGGGTTATGCCGGTATAGAAATGAAAAAGTCCCTGCTGGGGGTAAGAAAAGATCTGCGGGTTATGCCGGGATAGGAAGAAAAGGTCCATCTTGGGGATGGAAGGAGAGCCATGAAGAAATTTTTGGGATATGCCACGGGACCCGTGGGTTATGCCTGGATTGAAACAAAATTCCTAAGTTATGCTAGGGAGATCCACAGGTTATGCCGGGATGAATGGAAAATTCTTTGGTTATGCCAGGGGAATTCGCGGGTTATGCCGGGATGAATGGAAAATTCCTAGGTTATGCTAGGGGTATCCGCGCGTTATGCCGAGATGAAAGAAATTTCCTAGGGTATGCTAGAGAGATCCACAGGTTATGCCGGTATGAAAGGAAAATTCCGGGGTTATGCCAGGGGAATCCGCGGGTTATGCGGGGATGAAAGAAAATTCCTAGGTTATGCTAGGGAGATCCACGGTTATGCCGGGATGAATGGAAAATTCCTGGGTTATACCAGGGGAATCCGCGGGTTATGCCAGGATGAATGAAAATTCCTAGGTTATGCTAGGGAGATCCACGGGTTATGCCGGGATGAATGAAAAACTCCTAGGTTATGCTAGGGTGATCCACGGGTTATGTCGGGATGAATGGAAAACTCCTGGGTTATGCTAGGGGAATTCGCGGGTTATGCCGGGATGAATAGGAAACTCCTAGGTTATGCCAGGGGAATCCTCGGGTTATGCCGAGATGAATGGAAAATTTCTGGGTTATGCGAGGGGAATCCACGGGTTATTTCGGGATGAAAGAAAATTCTTAGGTTGCTAGGGAGATCCACGGGTTATGCCGGGATGAATAGAAAATTATTAGGTTATCCTAGGGGATCCACGGGCTATGCGGGGATGAATGAAAAATTACTGGGTTATGCTAGGGGAATCCACGGATTATGCCGGGATGAATGAAAAATTCCAGGGTTATGCCAGGGGAATCCGCGGGTTATGTCGGGATAAAAAAAAATTCCTAGGTTATGATAGGGAGATCCATGGGTTATGCCAGAATCAATGGAAAATTCCTGGGTTATGCTGGGATGAAAGAAAATTCCTAGGTTATGCTAGGGAGATCCACGACTTATGCCAGGATGAATAAAAATTTCATAGGTTATGCCAGAGGAATTCGCGAGTTATGCCGAGATGAATGGAAAAGTCTTTGGTTATGCTAGGGAGATCTATGGGTTATGCCGGGATGAACGGAAAATTCCTAGGTTATGCTAGGGAGATCCACTGGCTATGCCGGGACGAATGGAAAATTCATAGGTTATGCTTGGGAGATCCACGGGTTATGCCGGGATGAATGAAAACTTCCTAGGTTATGCTAGGGAGAGGTTATGCCGGGATGAATTAAAAATTCCTAGGTTATGCTAGGGGGATCCACGGGTTATGCCAGGATGAATGGAAAATTCATGGGTTATGCCAGGGGAATCCGTGGGTTATGCCGAGATGAATGGGAAATTCGTGGGTTATGCCAGGGAGATCCACAGGTTATGCCGGGATGAAAGAAAATTCCTAGGTTATGCTAGGGAGATCCACGGGTTATTCCGGGATGAATGGAAAATTCCTGGGTTATGCCAGGGGAACCCGTGGGTTATTTCAGGATGAAAGGAAAATTCCTAGGTTATGCTAGGAAGATCCACGGGTTATGCCCGGATGAATGGAAAACTCCTAGGTTATGCTAGGGAGATCCACGGGTTATGCCGGGATGAATGGGAAATTCCTAGGTTATGCTAGGGTGATCCACGGGTTATGTCGGGATGAATGGAAAACTACTAGGTTATGCTAGGGAGATCCAGGGGTTATCCCGGGATGAATGGAAAATTCTTAGGTTATGCTAGGGGGGTCCACGGGTTATGCCGGGATGAATGGAAAATTCTTAGGTTATGCCAGGGGAATCCGCGGGTTATGCTGAGATGAATGGGAAATTCCTGGGTTATGCCAGAGAGATCCACGGGTTATGCCGACATGAATGGAAAATTCTTGAGTTATGCTAGGGGAATCCACAGGTTATGCTGGGATGAAAGAAAATTCCTAGGTTATGCTAGGGAGATCCACGGGTTATACCGGGATGAATGGACAATTCCTGGGTTATGCCAGGGGAATCCGCGGATGATGCCGGGATGATTGGAAAATTCCTAGGTTATGCTAGGGATATCAACGGGTTATGCCTGGATGAATGAAAAATTCCTAGGTTATGCTAGGGAGATCCGCGGGTTATGCCGGGATGAATGAAAAATTCCTAGGTTATGCTAGGGGGATCCACGGGTTATGCCGGGATGAATGGAAAATTCATGGGTTATGCCAGGGGAATCCGCGGGTTATGCTGAGATGAATGGGAAATTCCTGGGTTATGCCAGGGGAATCCATGGGTTATACCGGGATTGAAAGAAAAAGTCCGGGGTTATGCCAGGGAGCTACCAGGAAGTGAAGGACCACAGAGATCCTTTTTACTATGTTGGGGATAGAGAAGAGAAGGAAAACTCCTTAGGTTACGCTAAGGATAGAGGAGTGTTAACTTTTAGACTATGCTGGGGAATAAACAGTTAGAGAAAAGGGGTCCTCAGGTTATGCTGGGGATGTAAAGAGGAACTTTCTAGGTTATGCCGGGAAACGAAGGAAGGGAATTTCTTGGTCTATGCTGGAGGGGGTGGAACGCAGTCCTTGGGTCATGCCGAGGAAATCTACAAGTTCCGTAAGGGGAAACTAGGGATTGGAATCCCATGCTTATTTATGAGTTTGCAGGAAAGAATGAAAAGAAAAACTTCCCTTTTGTTATTGATGCAACACTGTTCTTGGTCCTTGCGCCATTCCTTTGGTTGTGTTTGCCCCGTGTTCCTTTTGTTTTTCTAGATTACACCTGCGTCTATTTCAGTTCAAGAACAAAACAAACTGTTAGTTTGAACAGTGATTGGATTTGCGGCCTTGTTATGCTTGATTTCAGCTTCCTTTCTATCACAGGACAAACCCTTGACTTCCGATCTTTGCCTGGTAGGTTGGCCGAGGGTCCTCATTTTCGGATTGGTCTTTGTTTTCCAGGCCTTTGATTATGAGTTTAGTCCCGATTTTGATTTCAAGGCTTGCCTTCGGGACCTTTGATAAGAACCATTGTCCTGCTTGGCTTAAAACCTCTCGTTTTTGCTTCACTTTGATGGACCTTTTAATTTTGAATTTCCTTTCTTTTATTTCCCTACTTTTGAGGCGTTAGCCGTCATTATTAGCCGGGATTGGCTAAGCGCGGTTGATGATGCCGGGCATTCCTTTATTTCTTGCCAGGAGAAACCCGTGAGACCGGCCTTGCTACCTTTCTTATGGAATGGTCAGGACATCAATGTTAAAGTGGCAAAGAATGAAACATAGATTTAGAGAGGTATGTCTTTTTTGAGGGAAAAGAGGGGACTTATCTGGAAATATGAGCTAGCTTTAACTGGCAACGACATGCTTCTTGGACTGAATACCCGGCCCAGATCCATTCTTGCTTTCTGATTTCAACTCTTTCAAAATCAAAGAAACTTATTCAGACTTGAGCAGCAACATTTCCTTTTTTTGGCCAACGACGCCTTTTCAGGTTTTCGCCAATCGGCGTCTCTTATATCTCTTCTCCCGTCGCCTGATAGCGCTCTTTGGAGTTTTCACCAAATGGGCTCTCTCATTTTGTTTTTCTCTAATCACCGTCGTCTTATGGTGCCCGGAGGTTTTCACCGATAAGACTCTCTCATTTTATTTCTGTCAAAATTATGGGTTGTGCTGAATCCCAACAAAGGTGCTTTTCATGTCCCTGTGTTGGTCAACTGATCGGACGGACTTGGACATAGGATTTTTGAATAAAGGAAGTTTGACGGGAATCTACAACTTTGGATCCATTCGGGCGGATTTGTAAGCGAACCTATACATTACTGCCCCAGTTTTTGGTTTTCTTGGGTAAATGGAGTTTTTATTTTGATATGATTGAACCTCACGGAGAGGCTGCCTACGTATCCTATTGGAATCAAGTCAGACATAGTTCAGGAAATTTTCCAGAACTAATTTGTTTGGTGTTCTTTCTTCTTTTTTATTTCAATTGCATTTCCAGGTTGCAAAGAGGATGATCAAAGAAACGTAATCGGCTCAAAGAGTTTGCGAGGAATTGATAGTGTTTATGGTTGGGAGAAAGAAAAAGCCTTCGTCGTTTCAATAAATCGGGGTCATTGTTGCAAGGAGTTAAAACGTGATACCTTTTTACTGCATCTGTATTTACTGCTGCCTCGGGCTCATTTCCTTCAACGTCACCCAGGTAAAATGCTCCTTTTGGCAGTATCTTTCTGATAATGTATGGACCTTTCCAGTTTGGAGCGAAATTTCCTTTAGCTTCCTAATGGTGAGGCAGTATCCGCCTCAATACCAGCTGTCCGACTTCGAAATTCTTAGGGCGCACTTTCTTGTTGTAAGCGCGGGCTATTCTTTGTTGGTAAAACTGCCCGTGGAACACCGCAACCATTCGTTTTTCATCAATTAGTGGCAGATGTTCCAAACAAGTTTTAACCCACTCACTATCTTCAATTTCTTCTTTGACAATCACTTGGAGCGAAGGGATTTCTACCTCAGCGGGTATGACAGCTTTAGTCCTAGAGACCAGCAAATAAGGAGTTGCTCCTAGCGATGTGTGTACCGTGGTACGATATCCCATCAATGCAAAAGGCAACTTTTCATGCCATTGCCTCGAGCTTTGAATCAATTTCCTCATGATCTTCTTGATGTTCTTGTTAGCTGCTTCGACGGCACCATTAGCTTTGCGCCGGTAAGGAGCAGAGTTTCTATGTGTTATCTTGAATTGTTCACATATTTCTCCTATCAGATGACTGTTTAGATTAGTTGTGTTGTCTATAATGATAGTAGAGGGAATACCAAAACGACAAATGATGTTGGAACGCACAAAATACACCACCGCCTTCTTGGTAACAGACTTAAGAGTGATGGTCTCAACCCATTTTGTGAAGTAATCAATAGTGACCAATATGAATCTGTGTCTATTTGAGGCTTTTTGCTCAATCAGACCAATGACATCCATGCCAAAGGCGGCAAATGGCCAGGGTGCTAACATAGGATGCAATTCATTTGGTGGTGCATGAATCAAATCACCGTGCACATGGCTTTTATGACATTTCCGAACGAAGCTGAAGCAATCTTTCTCTATGGTCATCCACTAATAGCCAGCTCGTAGTATCTTCTTTGCCAGTACATAGCCGTTCATATGGGGACCATACACTCCTGCATGTACTTCGTGCATTATTCTCTCGGCTTCCTCGATGTCAACACATCTCAGCAAATTAAGATATGGAGTCCTTTTATACAAAGTGTCACCGCTCAAAAAGAAATTGCTTGCATGCCGTCGGATGGTTTTCTTTTGTTCCCCGGTGACTTGTTCGGGATACTCCTGTGCTTTTATAAATCTCTTGATATCATAATACCAGGGTTGTGCACTAGACTCTGCTTCGGCCACATTACAATACCCATGCCTTTCTTTGATTTGGATTTCCAAAGGATCGATGTAGGCGTTTCCGGGGTAAGGTAGCATGGAAGCCAGGGTTGCGAGTGCATCTGCTAACTCATTGTGACAATGAGGAATGTACCTAAATTGTACCGACTTGAACCATTTGGTGAGATCCTCCACATGCTGTCAATAGGGGATGAGTTTAACATCTCTTGTTTCCCACTCTCCTTGAGCATGTCGTATGATCAGATCAGAATCTCCCATGATTAACAATTCGTCAACATCTTGGTTAATGGCCATATTCATACCCATGATGCAAGCCTCATATTCAGCCGTATTATTGGTGTAGAAGAACCGGAGCCTGGCTGTGGGTGGATAATGCTGAACTGTGAGTTAGATTAGAATTGCCCCAATCCCTATGCCATTTGAGTTCACCACTCCGTCGAAGAACATTTTCCAAGCGGAGATGTCTTCAAGTGTTACTTCCACCGAATTTACTTCTTCACCAGGGAAATAGGTGTTTAAAGGATGATATTCATTGTTAACGGGATTCTCAGCCAGATGATCCGCCAATGCTGGAGTCTTCATTACAGTACGAGTGACATAAAATATGTCGAACTCGGTGAGTAAGATTTTCCCTTTGGCCAGTCGCCCTGTGGGCATTGGTTTTATGGAATATGTACCTTAGTGGATCCAGTCTGGTTATGAGGTAAGTGGTATGAGCTTGCAGATAATGCCTTAACTTCTGAGCCCCCACGTCAAGGCGCAACATGTTCTTTCTAGTAGTGTGTACTTGGCTTCGTAACTGGTAAACTTTTTGCTCAGATAATAAATGGTTTGCTCTTTCTTTCCCGTGGCGTCATGCTGCCCGAGAATACAACCAAAAGAGCCTTCCAAGACTGTTAGATAGAGAAATAGTGGCCTTCCTGGTTCTGGCGGAACCAAAGCTGGTGGATTGGACAAGTATTGTTTGATTCTGTCAAAAGCTTCTTGACACTCAACATTCCATTTAACTGTCGCATCCTTTTTAAGTAGCTTGAATATGGGTTGAATGTGGAAGTCAACTGGGCGATGAATTGGCTGATGTAATTCAATCTTCCCATAGACTCATTACATCCTTTTTGGTCCTTGGCGGAGGTAACTCTCGAATGGATTTTATCTTGGTCGAATCCAACTCGATACCTCTTCGACTGACAATGAACCCCAGAAGTTTGCCCGACGAGACTCCAAATGCACACTTGGCTGGATTCAATTTCAAATCATATTTGCGAAGCCTTTCGAAGAACTTCCTCAAGTCCTTTACATGATCGCCCTGAGTTTTGGACTTAATAATCACATCATCCACATATACTTCTATTTCTTGATGCATCATGTCGTGGAAAATGGTGGTCATGGCTCTCATGTATGTTCCCCGGCATTTTTTAATCCGAAAGGCATGACTCTGTAGCAATAAGTTCCCCAAGGTCTGGTGAAAACGGTTTTCTCAGCGTCTTCTTTATCCATTAACAGTTGGTGGTATCCCACGTAGCAGTCTACAAAGGACTGCATTTCGTGCTTGGCACAGTTATCGACAAGGATGTGGATGTTGGGTAGGGGAAGTTGTCCTTGGGACTCGCCTTGTTTAAATCTCTGTAATCCACGCTTACTCAAGTTTTTCCATCTTTCTTTAGTACCGGGACCACATTGGCCAACCATGTGGTATACCGAACCACTCGGATTACCCCCGCCTCTAGGTTTTTTGTGATCTCTTCTTTGATTTTATCGCTGACGTCAGCCTTGAACTTTCTTTGTTTTTGTTGGACCGGGGGCATTTAGGGTATGTGGGAAACTTATGAACCGCCAGATCCATACTCTAACCAGGCATATCATCGTAGGACCGCGCAAATACATCTTTGAATTCCAAAAGGAGTTTAACCAATGAATCTCGTGTTTCTTTGTTTACGTGAATGCTTATTTTAGTTTTTTTGATTTCACCGGGATCGCCCAAGTTAACCAGTTTGGTATCGTTTATGTTTGGCTTAGGTTTATTTTCAGTACGTTCCAACTCTTGGTTGATTTTGCCTAAAAGCCTCTTCTTCATCGTATTCCGGTTCTTGGCTCATTACTTCACCAAATGGGCAGCATGTTTGGGCCGTCGCATGAAGTCCGCGAGCATGTCATTTTATTTAAAGCCGCATTATTAGGACTAAAATAAAAGATTAAAAAAATAAAAGAAAGACAAAATCAGAAATAGACAGAGGAATGCAAATGATGAAATATTTATTTCATTTCTTTGAACTTGTAAGATAACAGGGTATACAACTGAAATTTAAAGGACAAAATGCTAAAGAAAACAATCGAGCTACACCCTGAAATAGCTCGTGATGCAAAGGAAGGTAGCAAGGCGGGACTACTCGGCCTCCCGCTTGACAGGGAAAGGCATAGCCTTCCAGTTTTGTAGCTTGGCATATGGTCCCATATAGAGCACTTCACCAGTGTTTGAACCTTCCCCAGATGGACCATGTTGGCTTCGTACAATAATTCTCTCATGGCTATGCATATCTCAAAAATTTCTTCTACTGTGAAGGTTTCTTCCTCCTCTTCCTCACTGTACTTTGGTTTTACAAATGTTTTGTACAAGTGGGGCAGGGGTTGCGGCAAAACCCATCCATGACGCTTTCTGCGATTGGCCCAGGTGATATATTCTGATGTTGGATGAAAGCCTAGCCCAACGAACTTTTCTATGGCAGGCAAAGCGACCGGCTCAGTTATGCCTTGTATGGAGCTTCCAAGTCCCTTGCCTAGCTTAAAACCTTGGCGCGTCATCTCCCTTACCACCATAATTGAAGCATTTGAGAGGAAAGGCTGGGGGAGTGGCTTGCCTTCTTCGTGTTGATCTGCTACCACGATTTCAAATGCTTGGTATACTATGTGTTCGCTTCCCTCTTTGGATTTGGAGCAGGGAACAGAGAGGTCCCAGTAAATTGACTGTTCGTCTTCTCCGTGAACTACAATCTCATGGTTTTCATGTTCGAACTTTAGCATTTGGTGCAGAGCAGAAGGCACCACTCCTGCTGCGTGAATCCACGGTCTTCCTAGGAGGTAGTTATAAGATGTGTTAATGTCCAACACCTGAAACGTCACTTCAAAGTCGACTGGACCAATGGTCAGCCCTAAGTCAATTTCCCCTATGGTGTCTCTCTTGATTCCATCAAAGGCTCGGACACACACATTATTAGGACGGATCCTCTCTATCCGATCTCCATTCTTTGCAATGTAGATAGTGGGCATATATCTACTACAGAACCTCCCTCTATCATCACTCATTTGACATAATAGCCCTCGCATTTGACGGTGAGGTGCAAGGCTTTGTTGTGGGAAGCTCCCTCCGGAGGCAAGTCATTCTTGCTGAACGTAATCTGATTAACGACAAAGAATCATTCTGCCATTTTCTCTAGTTTCTCCACGCAGGTCCCAGCCGGTACGTAAGCTTCGTTCAGAGTTTTGGCCAACACCTGCTGGTGATCGGTAGATTTCATCAAGAGTGACAATAAAGAGACCTGCTTAGGAGACTTTTGGAGCTGGTCCAGCACCTCGTATTCTGGAATTTTCATTTTTTGAAAGAAGGCTTTGGCGTCTTCAGCATTCACTGGCCTCTTAGGTGAAATCGTCGTTTGGTAGTAGCATTCACCTCTTCCACATCAGAGTATTTCTTTGCGGGATAGCCCTTTTGAGTTTCCCCAATGATTTCTTTGCCCTTGTATGTAACTACGGCTTCTTGGTAATTCCAAGGGACTACCGAAGGGTTAGTCATGGGTTCTAAGGTGTGCGACCGATTACCACAGGCTCATTCAGCACCGGTGGTTAATCGATCCCCGTACCACATAGGCTTTCTTGGGTATATACATGGTTTTGTTCAGCTCAAACCTTCTTGGGGGACTCAAAGTGGGTTATTTTTCTTGACGCCCTCGTGGGATGTACAGTATTGTTTCCTTGGTAGGGGTCGTCTCAGTTTTGATTTCAGACTTCTTCTCTGCTTTTGGGCACTTGGCTTTATTCATTTTCTTTTCTTTGACCTTCTTTGGAGAAGTTTTCCGTTTTCGATCGGCCTCAGCAATGGCTATTATGGCTTTTAGGGCAGGGTCAAATTCTTTGTCCTCATAAATCATTCCGATGACTGGCCCGTTGTTGTGAGCCGGCAACGCGTTATTGGTTAAGTTTGGGACCTCTTCATCTCTTAGTACTATTTTATTTTATTCTATCAAATCTCCACCGCTTGTTTCAGAGTCCAGCAGTTTTCAGTGTCATGTCCTTCTACCCCAGAATGATAAGCGTAATGTACGCCCCTTTGATAGGAAGGTGACTCGGGGTTTTGTCTGTTTGGGGGTACGGGCTGCAGGAGACCCATGTGGACCAATTTGGGAATAGGCTAGCATAAGATTCCCCTATTGGAGTAAAGTTTAGCCTCCTGGGCGGTTCGCTGGGGCGGTAATTATTTTGTGGAGGGTGGGGATTATAATGATTCTAAGGAGGCTGGTTTCTCGAGGTTTGGTTTCTATTGTTCTGCTGGTGTGGTCGAGCAAAGGGCTGGGCATTCATGACTGTATAGGGTTGAGGAACATAGTGAATTTCTTGGTGGGGAAACTAATGTTGAAATGCCCTTTTTGAGAATACAGGTCTATGAGCATGATGTCTTCTCATCCCAGAGGCTGCCATTGACGCTTCCTCTTTTTTCTTGTTTCTTGCGATTCCCCCCCCCCCCCGCCTTGTATGGACTGGGCGGTTGCTCTTATGCCGGATTGACTAAGAATTCTCCTTGTCTTCAGGCCATTCTTTACCATATCTCTGATCTTAATTGCCTCTGCAAAAGGTTTGCCCATTGCTGACATCATATTTTGAAAATAATTTGCATCTTGTGCTTCTAGGAAGACAGTGACCATCTACGTCTCATACATGCGTGGCTTTACTCTCGACGCTTGCTCGCGCCACTTAACAACATATTCTATGAAGCTTTCTGAAGGTTTCTTTTTCAAGTTGGCTAAGGAGTTCCTATCCGGGGCAATATCAATGTTATACTGGAATTGCCTTACGAGATCCCGGGCGCGGTCATCCCAGATATGCCATCGGGTAATATCCTGGTCCATGTACCATTCAGAAGCAATACCTATTAAGCTCTCCCCAAAATATGCCATCAGGAGTTCTTCTTTCCCACCTGCTCCATGCAATTGATTGCAGTACTTTCTCAAATGAGCGATGGGGTTGCTGTGGCCATTGTATTTTTCAAACTTTGGCGTTTTGAACCCCAGAGGGAGGTGTACGTGTGGCAACATGAATAGGTCTGAGTAAGATACGCTCTTCTGTTCAGTTAATCCTTGCATGTTTTTCAAACTTTGTTCGAGGCTCTTCATTCTTCTTGTTATTTCATCTTGTTCGGGTGTTTTAGGGGTTTTGTCTTGCACAGGGGTCAGCTCGTATGCTGGTTGAGGGTAGTTGTATGTAGGGTATGGGGAGTCTCGGTTTAGTAGATGGGAGTTTGAAATGTTAAAGTTGTGGGGTCAAACATGGGCCTCGGCACCACAGGCTATGTGGTGGCTGCGCACAGAGGAGCCGTAAAACTGTTGGGAGCTGGACTAGATGTGAACATCGGAGGGCGGGTTTAAGAAGGAGCTTTGATGAAGTTGGTTGATATGGTGGGCTGCCCCAGGGGGATATTTGGGGGAGTGATAGGGATGGTGGAGGTACCCCTGACCTTGGAAAAAGCTCGGGAAATCCGGGGATAGCATTTAGAGGTTCTTTCCCATTTGTCCAGGCGTCCTACATCTCCATAATTCGGAGTCGAAGGATCCTATTCTCTTCAGCGGCTGCATATTCGGTGGCTAGCATTCCTGTAATTGGGTTGTCCTCTGGGATAGGGACTTCTGGTAGAGTCATTTCGGTCGACATCTTTGCGCTCCCTTTCGATCTAGTAAAGTATCCGTGGGAAGCCAACTTACCGCAAACCAATCATTGTTCTAAAAACACCTGGCCTGGACACTGGAGTTTCAAACGGTTAGGTTGAGATAGATAATAAACAGGAGATCGCATGTTGGGTATGATGCACCTACACAGTTAAAAGATTTTCTATATGCTTGCAATATTCCATGTGTCATCCCGGCATTTATTCTGGATTTCTTTTTTTTTTCCTACTTCTTATTTCCTTGTTCGCTTTCCCTTTTAAGAATACAGTGGAACACTATAGAGATAGCCTGCGTATCATGACATTGCATGAATCACACCGAGCGTAGTTCATGGAAAAATGTTATGCACACAATAGAATTATATTTTTGGGATTTTCAATTTTTATAAACTTTGATTACAAAAGCTAACATAATGAAAGGGAACTACCAAAATGGGACTTCAATTTACAGACTTGAAAGGTGCGTAAAAGAACATACAGAATAAATCTTTTAAGAAAAATACAAATTTATGAGTACATTAAAACTTCAAGTGTTTTGGAGCTTGCGGGGCATCGTCCGGCCTTGCCGCAGGTTTGCGTGCTAAACTTCCCTGGAGGTAGTGGAGATCTTTCATCAATTGACGGAAAAATATCATGGCAGCAGCAAAGAACATAGATTCTGCCATGTCTTCATAGTGGTTGCATTTTGTGGTAACATATTCTGCTATTGCCCACACCCTTTCCCTAATAACCCCTTTTTCTTATAATAGATGCCCAATTTGCTCGGCTCTTGCTTCTAGAGCTCGTTCAGCTACTTGATTCAGCTTTGGAATTCCTCCAATTCCATTTCTAATCCTGCTATTACCGCATAGCAATGCTCTATTTCAGCTTTGAAATCCCTGGCTTGTTTGGCCATTTTGTTTTTAGCTATGGCAACCCTCTGTTTTAAAGCGACGATCTCATTGCCACTTCTTTCTTTCAACTGCTCCAGTATGCCGCCTCATTCCTCTGCACTTTTAATTAATTGCTTTCGAGCCTTAGATAGTTCACCCTCCACCTTATTCAGGTCGAACCCGTATTCTCTTACTTTCCGCCGCAGGTTTTCTATGCGCTTTTCATCGTTTGCACTCCTAGGAGGATTTTTTGCGGCTGCCTTCATTTTCTGGATTTGGGTTTGTAGGGTTTCGTTTTCTTTGGTTAATATCTTTTTTTCTCCCTCGTTGGCTGCAGCTTGCAAACTGTTCCCGAATTGCAATTCTTGAATTTTCTTTTCCAGCCTTCCTATAGTATCCCAGTATTCATTCTCTTTTGCTAGCCAATCCCACTGCTATTGTGATGTCTCAGCAAATTCCTGGAGATGGGTCTCAATGCCGGCCTCCCTGGCTCTATATCTCTCTTGTACCAAGCAATATACTATGGTGCAACTTCACCTTTAGATACATCACATACTCGAGTATTGGCTGTTAAGCATTGACATTCACTCCATATTTGGCGTACAACAGCTTCGGGGAATTGACCATTTGGGCTTATTTCAACTACATGGTGGCTAATATCCTCATCTCTGTGTACTATTTGGCATATACGTAATTGTCTTAGTACTCTATATGGCGCATAGGGCTGGATGTCTCGGATGCCCATAAAAAGGAAATGAGGTCCAGCGGTGGGCGTATACACAACTTCGTCCACAAAGAGCCAACCGAATGTCCATTCTATTTGATTTGCAATGATGATCCGGAAATGCGACACCCGTTCTGCGACACCCTTCGGTAATTTAAAACCATCAACCTGTTGCCAAATTCCTCTACGCAGCTCTTTGTTGGCGACTCGTAATTCATGATCCGAGTACGGTGACATATATGCTCAATCATCCATATTTGCAGTAGCAAGTTACAACCCTCGAAGAAATCTCCTCCCGTTTTACAGATGGTAAGAGCACGGAAGATGTCGGACAAGATCCTTGGAGCGAGATTACTTTTAGCTTGGGTCATTAAGGTGCTAAAGACTCCCGATATCCGTATGTCGATGTTTCTATCCTTTCGTGAGAATACTAAATGACCCAAGAAAGACACCATGAACGCAAAACATCGATACTCCTCCCACTTGAGCCGATTACCCTTGCTACAAATAAGATTTTCAGGGTTGTATAATCCTCCGATGTGGCCATATCTCTGATATATAATTTGCAGGGTGCAAAAGCCGACCGATAAGTATGGATTGTGAACTTTTCTGCTGATTTTCAAGGAATCATGAAATTTGTGCACAGTGAGGGCTCTGGGTGCAATCAAGTATTGATGTCTCAAAGGGATTATATGGGTCTCGATATATCCGGTCATTTCTTCTAAAGTCGGGGTGAGCTCAAAGTCCGAGAGTGGAAGACATTGTGGATCAGGTCCCAGAATGTGATTAAGGCCTTTATGATGTCCCCCCTTGGGCTAATTTTCAATAAACCAGTGAGGCCTCCCAGATATGCGTTGACCCTTTTCTGCCATGCTTCCCCGAGATCATTCCACCATAGTCGCAACTCCAAGGGAATTTTGTTCATTATCGTGCTCATTCTGCACATTTATTAGGCGAACTAGTACTCTCAAAACGTTAAAACCGACATTTATGAAATTTATTTAAAAAAAAAGGCCATCCGGCTTAGTAACTTTTCCGGCCTCTTTCTTATTTTCAGGTATGACACTAACAAAATAGGGAGTCTCAACCAGTAAGCACATCCCCAGAGGTAAAGAGAGAAGGGTTTCGTACCATTTATATACACAATTCAGATAATATCAAAGAGGTAAAACATGTGGCATTTAGCACTTAGCATGGAACATGTAGGTAAATCAGAAGAAACCAGATATAACAGTTATTCTAAGCTCGAATTCTTGAACCCTGAACCAGAGATTTTGGGTTTGATTCACCAGCAGAATCGCCAGAGCTCACACCTCCTCTTTGTTACACGGTTACCCCAAAGGATAAAAACGTATAAGGGAGTTTTTCCAATTAAAGTGACATTATTTGAAATGGGATTAATTATTTATTTAAGAGTCGCCATTGGGGATAGGTTTACCTTTTGGTGTCCCAAGTCACTGGTTTATTTAGAATCCCAAATCGAGGAAATTTTCGACTGCCCAATTGGAGTCTGCGAACTAGAAATTATTGAGTAAGGCATTCTATTGACCCGAGGGAAGGTGTTAGGCACCCTCGGATCCTGTGGTTCTAGCACGATCGGTTGAACTATTACAATGGGCTAAAATCTGATTTTGATACATGTTCATCCTATAGTGCAATTTTAAATTATTAACCGCTTTGTTCGTTTTAGACATATTTGCAACGTTATTAAAATACGCTTCAAACCACGTCATATAAATGCATCCAGGTTTTCGACACGTCTTAACATCGTTGAGACTTGGATTTGGGTCACATAAATGTGCACCCGAGTTTAGGAAGATATTTTTTATTAATAAATTCGCGCCTATAGCAACTACGTGTTTAGAAATTTGTGGAAGGCCGTGAAATTCGCTTAACAACACTTCCAATTTCTATGTATTTTATTAAGTTAAGGAGTCTCGCGTGATGTTTGATTAAGTTAACGTGGATCACTTCATTTTATAAGGTCAACCTAAAGCATACTAACTTTTCTATCATGCATGTATCTAAAATATGTCCTAATAATCCACACGTGAGTAATGCATTTGGAGGAATTTAGTACTTACATTTTGCAGCCTCATTCGTGGCTCATCATGTGCATTTGAGCTTCATTTTTCGCTAGCCCAGGACTATGTATGGTTATGCCGCAACTGGCGGTTATTGGGCCTTCCAAATGGGCCCAGAAACACTGGACTAGTGAGTCCATTATAGGAGAACAATAGTGGCTTCTTCTTTCGATTATACCACAGTCATTAAGACTCTACACATAATCATTATATAGTATACTAAAGGTATTTTAAACTAGGAAGATACTGAGAAGGATTTCACGTTTGTTTGAAGGAAAAATTTGAAGTATTCATCATCCAGAGTATTTACATATTCAGTTGTCAAACCTCTACCATAACTCAAGTTACAAACACTAAATAAATTTGACCAGACTATCTTTAAATGTATTGGAATTTAAACGAATTAAAACCACAATCCTAATACAGTCCATAATTAATACATGTTCATGTTTATTACAACACCAAAAATCCTACTAAAACAAAGTAAATACTGTCATAATGTGGGATTGAAACAAAAGTATTATTTCCTCCTTATCAGCCACAATCTCGAATGTACACAGGCATTATAACTTCTCTGATTTTTGAGTAAGGATTGGTACCTAAGTGTCAACAGGAAGGAAATCCAATGAGTAAAATGAAGCAAGTAGCAACAAAGCAACAACCAGTCAACCACTAAACACCTAGAGATTCAGGAGGTTTTGAGAAAAAGCAAATAGTACTAGTTGATCTCTAGAACAGCTCAACATGCACATTCAGTCCATTGTAAACTTGTTATCAAGGAAATTTCAATCGGAAGAGAACTGCACCAAAGGATTTCTGAAGAATGTATAAGACTAATATGTAATTTATATATATTCTAATTCACTAAGAGCTTTGAAGGAAAAATCTGCTCGAAAAACCCAAAAGTCCCCTTTTAAATGATCAGATTGTTCTCTTTTATAATTGAAGCCTTAGGGCAACATCAATTAACTTGTTTTCCTTTTAGTCCCTTATTCAATTTTTAGTTTTGCCTAATAGTCCTTGGTTTTCTGCCTTGTGTCTCAAGTTTGAGACAGAAATTACACTTAAACTTCTCACTAGAATGTTCTAGGAGTTTGTTAGAAGATTCTTTATATTCTAGTACCCTTAATACCCATGTCCCTTTTCCTAATTACTGACCTAAGATTCTTTAACTTTGGTTCTCATTTATTTGGTCAAATCTTACCCTAGTTAGTTGCATTCAGGTTATTGGTCAAAATCAAGGTTTGAACTACAGACTAAATTATTTAACAATAAGCAATCAAAGAGTTTAAAAATCAATGCAACTCATGGATTCAAGCAAGCATCTTAATGTGAATTTTACAGTATTCAGTAACAAGGGATGAATCCAATTATCATAACTTTCAGAATCATATGAATACTCATGAAAACTAGACAGCTAATGGGTGGATATGCATGTTTTTATATGTCAAGACCAATGAACCAAAACAAATCAGAAAAGGAACCTCAATCAACTATGCAGGACTTATAAAAATGACCAACACTCAGAAGAGAAGGCAAGAATTGGGTAACGGACATTAAATACTCAGGCTATACATGAATAAAAACCCAAGAAATTAACAAGACTAGTATCAGAAGTTAAAATATTCACACAAAAATTAGCCTAACAAATGCAAATTAGAAAAGAACCCTGACAGGTATAAGATTCTAAGAGGATACGCCTATCCAGAATTTTCAAGCATGGTGTAAAACAAATAAAAACAACAAAGATGAGCATTTAGTCAACCATTCAGAATTTTCGGAGATGAACAAACAAAATCAGGAAACAATGAGGATCATGAGATCAAACTACTCAGAAGATCTTGATGGTGAAAAATATGAGACAAATGCATCCAGCCAATAACACTAAAGGGAACCAAAAGAATAGTACGCAAGGATGACTACTCAAAACACCTAGGATGAGAATGTAGAAGACAAGCAAAATTTAAACAAAACAAAGTAATTAAAACTATACACAAAAATCAAGAATTGACAACAATTAGAGCATAGGACACTTAGCTTTCGTGTATGCAACCCTAACTTGGAACTCCTCCAATTCCACGATTCTCTGACCCCTTTGAGAGGTCTTTTAATATTCTAAGGCTTTCGCCTTGAGTATTGAAGAGGGAAGAAGGGTTCAGAGGAGGGTTCATTGATTTTGAGACAAGGTGAGGTCTCAGATTTGGTTTTCCCTTCTACTCAGTTGTGTTTGAAGGTTGTGGGTGGTAGGGTTGGGGATAGGGATAGGAGGGGGTCATCTGGGCCAATTTGACCAGGTTCCGGTGAGCTTTAGGATTTAGGGTTAGTCTTGATTTGATATTTGAGCCGGTCCGTTTGGATTTGAAGGGTATGGTTTAGACGGTTGGAAAAAGGGAGGGGAGATGGTTTGAAGGTATTGTTTTGGGTTGGTTTGGGGTTGGGTCACTGGAGATGGTGGTGCCGGCGAATCTTTTTTCGAATATTCGAGGAGTTTGGCACTTGTTCGAAGAAAACTGACAACGGGAAGGGAAAGAGGGGGTCGAGGTGGTCTGGTGGTGTAAATCTGGGGCTGTTTGGTGACCGGTCACTTTCGTGAGGTGATTTCTAGCGGCGGAGTTAGGGTGGTCAAGGGTGGTCTTATGGCGGTGGTGAGGTGGTGATACACCAGAGACATATGTACGAGGAAGAAGGTGTTGGTCTCTGAATATACAGAGACATTTGGACATATATATGGGGGCTTGGGAATGATTCAGGGTCGTTGGATAGCTTGTGATCAACGGTTGTGATGAACCGTCCCCAAAACGGTGTCGTTTTGGGGCGTCCCTTTTTTGTTTAGGTCAGGGGTCAATTGTTGTGCTGGGTATGGGTGTTTTTACAAGGTTTAAAAGAGTTGGGCCACCCAGATCTGGCTCAATTGTGGCCAGCCTGGGTTATTTAATAAAGAAACCCTTTTTTGTTTTGTTTTTCTCAGCGGTAGAGTGTCACCTTGACGTGGTGGAAGTCATCAGTTCAAGCCTGATTATCCCTAAGCCCAATGTGATTTCTTATTTATTTTATTTATTTTTAATTCTTAATTGTATTTTTTAAAAATTCTAATTGAGTTAAGCAACCTAATAACTACCTATTGTGCAAAAAATAAACAAATGAAAATTTAACACCAAAAATGCAAAACAATTAAAATGCCGGAAATGTCACTTAATTTTTGTGATTTTTGTATTTGCAAAAATAACCCGAATTACCAATTAAACTAGCAAAAATATGAAATTAAATCCTAAATACTTATGTAATTTTGTATATTTTATGATTTTATACATGCAATAATGAAAACACACTGACATGCACAGTTAAATCCTAAAATTAAATCCTAAAAATAAATATTTAAAAGAAAAAATCCTAAACTTAAGAGTTCTGTAGGGGTCGTCTCAACAGGGTAAAAATCACATGCTCACACCCAACGGATCCCCCTGCACACTTATGCTCTTGTTGGGAACTGCAACATTCCCCTTAGTAGATAATGCTTCCTTCACCAATGGGGCCTCGCCAAGACCTATACAAATGCAGAGGCGAAACATAAAAGATGGGGGACGACAAAAATAGCAATTTTGATAAAATAATGCGTCTGCAGCAGATTTTTGAGCTAAAGATGTTATTTGGCCTCCTACTGAGCTCGGGATAAATCTCACCACACTCGCTCGGCATATGGGCAAATCGAATGCAAGTGATAGACCCAATCCTGGAGTTCTGAAACCGCACAAGAATAGCTCGCTAAAGCAGAAATGGTACGAGAACAAAGCTTAAATGCTTGGAAAGACACTGCCAAAAAGAAGCAAATGAAATCTAAAAAGAGCAACTACTTACACCCTTCGTGCCACCTATCAGGAAGCAACATATTATATGCATTATCTCAAAATTCTGTACTCAGTCATATCAGCTCACCCATCCTCCGCTCCCAGGTTCGTCACTACAGGGAGAAGAGAGACCTTGGAGCTCGACATCATAGCTATATTAAACAACCACGGAGAAGATGAGGGCTATACATCCTGATCAGGTGGTTGAGGGTGAAGGGTATCTCCTCGACCATATTTATGTAATGCTTGATCATATAAACCAGGCGCCAGAACAAAGGATGAACTTGGTTTAGGGTTACTTGATACCACAAACAGAAATTGAGAATCACGGAGTCGATCAGGGGCGAGGATGGCCCTACCGGTCCTAAGGTGAATGGATAGGTTATACACACTCATAAAGCCGGCCTTGTATGTAGTAATATCTTCTTTGCGAGCAGGAACCTCCACAAGCATGGTATCCCCCCAACGTCAGTCAGTATTTACCCTCCTAACGTCTGTTATAGAGTTGATATACCGAGTCATGGGTTCACAATGCTCTGGCTTCGAGGAAGGTCTTTCGACCTTGAAATCAGAAGTCATCACAAAGGGTAGAGGGAAACACCCCTCAATGCGGGGAAGTGTAGCCACTTCACCTTAAGATAAAAGTGAAGATTATGAAACTGCGACCGCCTGAGAGACAGAGGCAGAAGTTTTTGCCATTGCTAGAAGACTCCAAAAGGAGAAAAAGAGTTGCAAGAACAAGGAAGGGGGAGGCCTTTTAAAAGTTTGTAAGTGTGATGATTTAAAATAAAATAAGAAGGAGGAAAGGGGGGTATTTATAAAAGCTCTACGTATGTATTAGAGCCAAAAGACAAACAACACCCATAATCAATAGAGAGATATTTAGGGGCTGCGTGCGTATCATGGCCCAGCATCTCGCAACCGATATTGATTAAAAAAAAAACTTGAAGAGGAAGGAGCTCAAATTCATTTCCTATCGCTTCGAGCTAGAAAATGCCGAGACTATGTATATATATGGTAAAATTGGAGAGTCCAATTTCCCATCATTAAAGCATTTTGGAAGATTGCCTCGAAGCCTTGAGGCTGTGATGGTACGCTCGAATCTTCTCCCTCGGATCCCATCTACACCTGGTCTTAAGATGATAACGGTCGGGGCTAGAGTGAAAATGGGAAGTTCCCAAAATGTGGCTAAGTATGTCGTGTCTAAGTCTGACAAAGCCTAGCCAAGCTATTCTAAGCCCTACTTGGGGTGTCATTTCCTGTCGTCGCATCTCAATATCTTTACAGCTAATGCGTACCTTACCATATAAGCTTCTTCCTTCTATATCAATTGGATGTTGTTTTATTTTGTAGAGGACTAATGTTGCTCCAAAGGCTCTATGTGAAACATATGATAACTCACTCTCTTTCTCTCTATTATATTCTTTTGACACTATTGTTTATCTTGTTATTTTCATACTTGTTCCATATTAATTGGTTGTTTATTGCTCATCATTAGGATGTAAAGAGCTTCTTTTAATATTATTGCATCTGTTAACCCTTTCTTGATTTCCCCCGATAGCTTGAGCCCGAGCTCGAGAACTGATCTCGACGCCCCCAATGGCTATCTCTCGATTCGATTTCTGCTTTACTTTAGCTTGCATCTCACACTCAAGCTGCAGACATATAGCATCAACTACTTCACAACTATCATAAAAATAGGTCACATATTTTTAGAGTCCCATTAATAAATTTAATTGTTATTACAATTTTGACAGTAAACAACTTCCAGAACTACACTAACCCGATTCTTTTATAGCCAAGTATATATTGGAAACCTCCAAAGCGAGGTTTGGTCAGACTTTCTCCAAAATGGCTTCCCATGGAGCATCAAAAGGGCAATAAATTTCTCGTAATTTCTCACTTTATTTGCTCGAAAACTCTTCATGTTCTTGAGCAAATATGGGTAATTGTGAGCACATAATTTTCGGTCACATGCCCAAAATAATCCTAAAATACTCAAAAATGTTTTTAAATGCCTTTTTGAAATTTTCGAATTTTTCTCATTCTTAGTAGTACTTTTAATCATGAAATTAACAAAAAACAACTATGTTATAGTTCTACTCTTTGCATTTGGGATCTAATTGTATTTTTAAACACCAAAATATCAAAAAATAGTACTATATTAGTCATTTTCTTTGCGTGTTCAAATTAATTATACTAACAGGCCAATTTGTAAAGAAGAGGATTAAATTGATTTTTGAATTGGGTTAATCTTGCAATGGAAAATAGGTCTGCTTATTGAGGTCCAAGAATTCCAGCGACTCAAAATCGTGGTCTGCCGACACGGCTAGCCCAATTACCTTTTTCCCTACCCATTAAAATAGGGGATTTTTACCTAGGGATTTTTACTTATCTATACCATATAGCAAATCTTATTATCAAAAATATTTATAATAATATATTTACCCGCCTGGTCCATAGTTTTGCTACAAAATATGTACCAAAACCAAAAATAGATAGATTCTACCCTAAAAAGGCTCCACATTTGTAGGAATCGGATTTAATGGTGATTCTATCACCATTAATTTCGAAATTTAAAACGGAAGAAATCCATTGCAGCGTAATTCTCTCCTTCTCCATATATTTTTCACCATTGATAGCCATTAAAAAGCTTGAAAGCTTTGAATTCAAGGTTGGATTTTCAAAAATTGTTATTTGTTTGGATTGAGTGTTGTTGTAAATAATTCGAAATATGTGTAGGAGTTCATATCTCAATTTTGAGGGGTAATGGTGAAGATTAGACTTGGTTTTGACTGAATTTCAGATTGAAATTCGTCGAAGAAGAAGACATATTTTCCAGCAATTATAGTTAAATTGTAGTTAAATTGTAGAATTGTAGATAAATTATAGATAAAATATAGATAAATTGTAGATAAATTGTAGATTAGGAAGACTAAAACTTCTACAAGTCTTCTGCAATTATGTCGAAAATGCCAATTATGCTACAATTGAAAATCCCTTGGATTGGGTGTTTTGTAAATAATTCGAAATATGTTTAAGAGTTTATATCTCAATTTTAAGAGGTTTTGGTTAAGATTAGACTTGGTTTTGACTGAATTTCATATTGAAACTCGTCGAAGAAGAAGAAAATATATTTTTCCAGAAATTGTAGTTAAATTGTAGTTAAATTTTAGAATTGTAGATAAAATGTAGATAAATTGTAGATAAATTTTAAATTGGGAAGACTAAAACTTCTACAAGTCTTCTATAATTATGTCGAAAATGCCAATTATGCTACAATTGAAATGAGTATTGGAATATTAAAATTCAATGTATTCAGTTTGTAGATACAATTTCTACAAATAAACTACAAAATCAATTTAAGTATTGTATAAAGTTGTATTGTTATATCTATACTACAATTAAACTACAATAAAAAAAATTAAGCATACCAAATTTAATCAATTCTTAATATTCAAAATTTCAATTTTGGGAGTGCCGCAAATTTGGAAAGGGTAAGAACGATTTATATGCATTGAATGTTGTTGTGATAATTTATTTTTCCCTTTGTTTTCTAGGAGGTGGGTGGTGAGAGGGCATGAGAAAATATACTGAAACCTTACTATTCTTATATTAACGATAATCCATAAACAATGTAAAAGATAACTGATTGAGACTGTTAATGCTCATAAGCGGTTCAGTGAGTTGTCATGCAAATGATTTAATACTCTCTATAAGAAACTTAAGGTTCGTTTCCTTGCTTAAAATAAGGTGAAACGACAGGAATATCCAATATCCTAGGATAGTCTTCAAGGTTCAGAGACCAAATGGAGCCAAATGAAGAGAAAAAAATATTAAATAGGTAACGAAGAAGCTATGACTTTGGTGAAAGATATGCAACCAAACAGAACACTAGGAAAGAGAAGAGAAAAAAAAGAATAAAGGAATATATGCTCCTAAAATCTTGCCTAGAATAAGTGAAGCAATTATACCCTTAATTTGGTTTATGGTACATAAATTAAATTTGGTATGCTTAAATGTAATAAACACAAATCTTAAACATGGTTGGTAATAAGGTTTGCTATATGGAATACATATGTAAAAATCTCCTTTACCTATCTATACCATATAGCAAACCTTATTACCAAAAATGTTCATAATATTGTATTTACCCGCCCAGTCCATAGTGTTGCTACAAAATATGTACCAAGCCAAAAATAGATAGATTCTACCCTAAAAGGGCTCCAAATTTGTAGGAATCAGATTTAATGGTGATTCTATCACCATTAATTTCGAAATTTAAAACGGAAGAAAATCCATTGCAGCGTAATTCTCTCCATATCCATATATTTTTCACCATTGATAGAAATTAAAAATATTGAAAGCTTTGAATTTAAATTTGGATTTTCAAAAATCATTATTTGTTTGGATTGGGTGTTGTTGTAAATGATTCGAAATATGTTTAGGAGTTGATATCTCAATTTTGAGGGGTTTTGGTGAAGATTAGACTTGGTTTTGACTGAATTTCATATTGAAACTCGTCGAAGAAGAAGAAGACATATTTTTTCAGAAATTGTAGTTAAATTGTAGAATTATAGATAGATTATAGATAAAATATAGATAAGTAGTAGATAAATTGTAGATTGGGAAGACTAAATCTTCTACAAGTCTTCTACAATTATGCCGAAAATGCCAATTATACTACAATTGAAAATCCCTTGGATTGGGTGTTGTTGTATCGAAATATGTTTAGGAGTTTATATCTAAATTTTTAGGGGTTTTGGTTAAGATTAGACTTGGTTTTGACTGAATTTCAGATTGAAACTCGTCGAAGAAGAAGAAGACATATTTTTCCAAAAATTATAGTTAAATTGTAGAATTGTAGATAAATTGTAGATTGGGAAGACTATAACATCTACAAGTCTTCTACAATTATGTCGAAAATGACAATTATGCTACAATTGAAATGTGAATTGGAATATTAAAATTCAATGTATTCAGTTTGTAGATACAATTTTTACAAATAAACTACAAATCAGTTTAAGTATTGTATAAAGTTGTATTGTTACATTTATACTACAATTAAACTACAATCTTGGGCCAAAAAAATTTAAGCATACCAAATTTAATCAATTTTTAATATTTGCATTATATTTACAAGCATCCTTTATTGTTGAATTTGCTTATCCGATTAATTGTGTCTATTCTTTCACATCATAAACACAAGTATCCAAAGCTGTTACCATATATATGGTAATTATATCCTTAATTTAGAATTAAGGGGGTGTACTGTCCCATTCAAAAAGTGAGTAGTTGTTTTCCAAAGTAAAATAATTAAGGGAATCTACTCCACTAACGGAAAAGAAAACAAAAATAAAAAGAAGAAACACAAAGTAAATGTAGACAATCACTATTTCAAAAGGTAAAACCTTCACTGGGAACGCAGACATCCTTTTTATTTACAAGCAAAAAAGGGAAAAGGAATATATGCTTCTAAAATCATGCCTAGAATAAATGAAGCAATAATTATATTTTAAATTTGAATTATGGCATATAAATTGAAATTTGGTATGCTTAAATATAATAAACACAAACCTTAAACATGAAATGTAATGACATTTGTTATACCGTATAGATAAGTAAAAATTACTTAAAATAATCTCTAATCCCATATTCTAATGGGATAGAAAAACCAGAACCCCCTCCCCATCAAAACCTAGCCTCCACATGGTCCCCTACGTTCAACAAACGGATTCTCCTCCTTTGACCTTAGAGAAAACCAAACGACCCCGCTTCTCTTTCCCTAATTAAAATGGTGGACAGAAACCCCTCCCCCCATGGCTGAACCCCGCCGCCAGACCAGATCCCTTCCCCCATAGCAAAAAACTCTAGGTCCCCTAACTCTCTCTCTTTGAACAACAGAAATGGCAGAGACCATCCCCCCATTTTGAAAACCCTAAGTCACCTCTTCTTTTCTCTTCTCCATCTTCTCCAGAAACCCTTTCCTCCACCCAGAAATCCGACCAGCCGAGTAGAAAACAGACCCCCATTTGAAAACCCTAGCCGTCGTCGGACTTCTCTTTGTCCTCTCCAATCTCCTGGATATCCATATACACATTACATATATCGAAACCACAATGGTTGTGAAGTTTTAGGACCCCGGATCCGAGCTTCAAAATTTTATAAGAAAAACTAAAGTAAAAAAGAGATACTGAAGCTGTTCTTAAATACCAGCATGTTTTATTCATATTTCATGGTATTTAGAAGGACATTCAAGTTGTTTTTGCTATTATTTCTGTTGTCACAGCTGAATATCAACAATTAGGAATTCCAGATCTTTATTTTGTCTTAACCGTTTTTCCTTCTTTATGTGTGTAGTTTCTCATCTGTTACATTTATTTTGAGTTTATAAATGAAAAATTGCTATGTTCCTGCTGAGTTCTTGTCTGATTTAGATCTGGATTGCCTAAATTTTGAATTTCTATTTGCTTTTCTTCTTCTTGTAAATAGCTTATGCTCAATATGTTTTCTAGTAAAGGACTCAAGTTTTTAGTTGCATACCACTCAGAGTTTAATAATATGAAAGTTTGTTTGGCGGATTTATGAATCTTTCTAGGCTGGCTGAAACACATTTGATTTCATTTGTATTAGAGGCCGTATCTCACAAATTTAGAACACTATTCCAGTCTTTTGAATCATTATAGAGGCCGCAGGATTTTGGGATTCATCTTATAGTGGCCTGATGGTTCATAACTAATTATTTGCAATGTGCACAACTTGTAGTTCTAAATTTTGTTGCTATTGATCTCAGAGGTGAAAGTAGTTGAAACTTCCTCTCTAGGTGTAGTATATAATGATTCAAGGATGCATTGTTCAATTAATTTACTTCAAGCTAGCACCACTGTTTCGAGCTGTGTGTTAATGCAACGATTTAGTCCTATAATATAGTTATTCATCATGTTTACATTTAGAACTTTGTATAATGTTTGCTGGTTGTATATTTGAAGAAATATGAACGTCAAATGAAGAGTTAGTACATTAAGAGCCTTCCTCTCAAAATAGTTGGGCCTGGTATTTAGCTCAAATCAGACAGCCCAATCAAAAAAGAACTAAGCGTGTCTCTGGGTTCCTTGTTTTGCTGTTGTGCTCAATTTTGATCCCAATCAAGCACTAGTAAATATCATTCTTAACGGTTTGGCCAAAATTATGCATTAGTTTTGCTGCTGGCCCATCTTTTCATAGTAGCTAAAATCATACATATCTCTCCCCAATGTTATAAGCATAATTCGTGGCCTCGCAAAAATTTTAAAATTTAGGAAGTATAATGAGCACCTAGTATATTTTAGTCACGCTTTTAATCTATTATCGCGATTGTGTACACGTTTGTGTGACATAATTATGATTTTCAAATTATACAAAGGTACGTGTTCATGTGACTTTGACCAAGCTTTCTTAATTATAATAAAGCGTCATTACTTGTTTACACATATGCGTGACGTGATTCTTGACGCCCCAAAAAAATGAGTACAGGTACGCATGACTCATTTAGGGTAATTCCATAATTATGAATAACCAACGAAATGAGTACACGTGCACATAACTCTTTTTCTAGATAATTCATTAATCATGAATAATCGAGTAATTAAAAGTGGTAAAAAGGTAAAACGCACAACGATTCCTAAACACGTAATTAAATTTCTTTTAATTAAGCCACTTACGATCATTGTGATTGTGCTAAAACTACGGAACCCGGGAATGCCTAACACCTTCTCCTGGTTAACTCAATTTCTTACCATCTTCTAGTTTCGGTGACAATAAATAAGAGTCAATTTCCTCGATTTGGAATTTATAACAAGGGGGTGACTTGTGACACCATAAATTATCCTAAGCGGTGACTCTGATAAAATAAAAAAATCATATTTGATTAATGTCACTAAAATTTGAAAAAACTCCCTATCCCTTGGGAAAAAGGAGGTGTAACACATGACATATTTTATATGTTTGTCTCAGACCTTGAGCAATTATGCCTAGTACTTCCTTGTAATTCTAGTGTGTATCTGTGTCAGGACCCAAATTTCCTATCGTTGGGATTGTGATGGCGCCTTACCTTACAATTTCTAGGCAAGCCAACATATAAAAATTAAATACTCTACCTCTTTAAGAAATATTCTAAATGAAAATAATTTAAAACGTAACATTTAATGAAATGCAGATGTTTATAATTATCCAATGTCTCAACACCACTACATAAAATCTAGAGTCAGATCTCATGAACATCTAAGAGTCACTACAAGCATTGACTTAAAGAAGAACACAACTATCTTTGAATTAAAGTAAAACACTGAGCGAAGATTCGATGGGGAGCTTTAACCAAGGATAAAGCTCTGGAGTTGGAGGGGAGGTTATCCGCTATGGGAGCTTAGAGGAGTAGTGGAGACGGGAGCACTCTATAACGACGACGAACTACATGAGGGGGGCACGCGATAGAGGTACTACGAATATCTGTTCTGGCAGGCACCAAGGCGACTGGTTGTGGAATGAGGTAGTCCAAGATAATGTGAAGGCGAAGTAGGTGGCGTACACGAAGTTGGCAGAGAGCACAAGCAAGGAGTAGAGGAGAGCGAATAGAGAGAAGTACAAGGTGGCAATGAAAGAAGCAAAGCTGGTGGTCACGAAGGCAAATAATGCTGTGTTTGGTCGTCTATATAAGGAATTCGTGGGAGAAAGGTGGGGACATGAAGTTGTTTCGGCTAGCTAAAGGGAGGGAGAGGAAGGCCCAAGATCTAGACCAAGTAAGGTGCATCAAAGATGAGGATGATAGATTATTGATAGGAGAGTTCTAGATTAAGCATAGATGGCAGACGTAATTCTATAGTCTTTTATATGAAGAGGGGGACCTAGATAACGCTAGGGATTTAGGGCATTCAGAGAGTCTTTGAGATTTTAGGTATTACATGTGCATTAAGGTGTATGAGGTCGTGAGGGCTTTGTGTAAGGTGAGTAGGGGTAGAGCGATCGGGCTAGAAGAAATTGCGGTTGAGTTTTGGAAGTGTATGGGTAGAGCAGGATTGGAGTGGATGACTGGATTGTTCAATGTTACTTTTAGGAAAAATGTCGGAGGAGTGGAGGTCAAGTATGGTGACACAATTGTTCAAGAATAAATGTGATATATAATATTGTAACATATAAGGGTATCAAGTTACTTAGCCATGCCATGAATGTCACGCCCCAAAACCAACGGGCGCTACCGACGCTCGACCGGATTGTTAGAAACTACGCTTTACGCTAGAGGGGGGGTGAATAGCGTATTAATAGAATTTAGCGTTTTCTTGCGGAATTTAAACTTTGCAGGAAGTAAAATAAATGCAGAAAAATAAACTTACACAAAGATGTATACTGGTTGGCCACCAACGTGGTTAGTCCAGTCCCTGAGAGACTCTCTCGAGATTTTTCACTATCTTGTTAAGCTTAAGGGTGCTCAACAAACCGTTACACACTTGAGGACACAAGCCTCAAACAGTTGCTCGGAGATCGCAATCTCAAAGACTTCACCCAAGGAAACGCAAGTTCCTTGAAACAAGAGAATCGCAATTCTCTTACAAGTATATCAAATACTTGGACACTCACTTAACTAAAGTACTCCTTATTGAGTAGATATGAGTAAAAGAATATGTTCAAGATCACAACAACTTTAAGCAATAATATGGCTCTCAAAAGCTTTATGAAATGAGTAGAAAATGAAGAACAATTGAATGAAAGCTTATAGCAATGTAATGATCAGTTTGTGTATGTTGTTGTTGTTAAAACACTGAAATGAAGCTGTATTTATAGTTGAAAAAGTTGGTTCAACCGTTGTCTAATTGCCAATTAAGAGTTGCTGAAATTACTCAGTGATAATCGATTATTAAGACCAAACAATCGATTATCTGCCAGTCAGTTTAAAAATCAATCCCGGATTTAACGCTTCACAATTGATTATACATAATCTATAATCGATTACTGGCAATATTCAAAATCAGATAATCGATTATACTAAGTTCATAATCGATTACTTTAGCAACGTTCTAAAAATCATTTCCAGATTTTAAGCAAAACATCGATTATATAAAATCAATAATCGATTACTTCAGCAACGTTCTAAAAATCATTTCCAGATTTTAAGCAGAACATCGATTATCTAGAATCAATAATCGATTACCTTATGGTATTTGAAAATCATTTGACAACGGCTAGCTTCAACAATCGATTGTCCTTTGCAACAATCGATTACTTGTTATTTTCTGAAAATCATAAAACTTACTGTCTCAGTGATAATCGATTATCTAAAGACATAATCGATTACTTAATTAAATTTAAAATCACAGGAAGACATCAACTCAACACAATCGATCACCATTAGTTCATAATCGATTATTTTGAGTATTGAAAAACTTTACCTCAACAACAATCGATTGTCATTTGTTCACAATCGATTATCATGCAGATTTGGAAAAACCTGATGTTCACTGTCTTCCTCACAATCGATTACCATTAATTCATAATCGATTGTCATGCAGTCTTGGCTCAGAAACAATCGATTATCATAAGTACATAATCGATTATTTTAGCCCAGATTTTTGAGGCATGTTTAGAAAACATTTTGTCTAATGTAAATATGCATGATTTAAAATCTTTTTGACACAGAATTAAATATGCATGATTTTGGAAAATAGTTTTATGAGAGAGGCCATACTATGAGTCAAGTTATAGGATCGAGATTACAATTTAGAACAACTCAATAACAATTAAAAGCTATATCTTGAACTTCAATCTTATTCGCAACCATTGTGCGCTTGTACTTGAATTCCGTCATATATCAATTTTTGCTTCGTTTGTCATTCATCAAAACCTACAAAAGAGTACACGTTTAGTATATTGCATTGAGAACGTGTTTCTAACACGGGTAGCCCCAGTCAAGCGGACCAGGGTGCGTTTCCTACCCCGCGTGTTACCCCGTGATTCTCATTACTCATTAGTCAAAGGAAATAGCCAATTATTATTAAACATACCTTTCTTTTTAAAAAACATACATAACATACATGGGTATTTAACGTGGTTTACAACTTATATCGCCCAACATACAAAATGCATATTTACATAAGTTCAAAACCTACATTTCCGGTAACAAGTCTCCCGCTATACCTTACACAAATGCCAATACAAGAATCCGAAATAAAAGCGGCATGAGCCACACAGGGCCCCGAAAGGAACAGGCCTCACCAATTCAGCTGGTGGGAAGTGAAGGGGAGCTACGTTCGGTGGACTGGAGTACCTGCTGTAGATCCACCTACAATCATAACACAAATGTAGCGCCCCCGGCAAAAGGGGCGTCAGTACATTTGAAATGTACAGGTAAACCAACTTTGCCCTAAGTAAACTCAAACCATACACAAGTGACGAGCAATAAAGGAATCAACAATCAAATACACATGAAAGGAACAATCAATCCAAACAAGTTTACAATCTTTCCTTTTTCCCATTCAACATTATCACATCAATGATTTCACAATTTTTCTCATATTTTCATAACAATAGTGATTTCGACCACTTTCCACCCTTATTACCTCGATAACCCTAATTACCTCGGCACCCTTACCACCACAACCCACACCTTATTACTTCGTGTTGCGGTACGCAACCCGATCCCACTGAACATTCCCAATTCATAAACAACAACAACAATTCACAAGGAACAACAACATCAACAACAATTCACTAAGAATTTCTATAACCGTCAATACAATTTCCATCATATTCAACAACTCTTAACAAGCCATATTTGTTATTACCACAGTTGTTTCGATTGCATTCAATACTTCTTCTTTCCATCATTTGTTTCCCAGCCTTTACCACATAAACACATTCACACACACATATGTTTGGTTTGTTGCCAATTAGTTGCACCATTATATAATAAGACTTAACCACGAATACTTAAGGCATATTAATCACAAGAATTTCATATATAATCCATATAGATATCACATACCAAATAGACGTACACCAAACAAGGTAACTTACAAAGGTAAAAGTAAGCAATACATACATGAAGCCGAATTCCGTTTAAAATTCTACTTTCAATTCACCAAATAGTCTAGTAGCGTCAATCTAGTGCATAAGTTGACACATACATCTTAGGACTGAAGTTTATAATTACAGCACACTGGGAGAGGGCAGTGGATGGAGGGTGAGGAAGACGACATCTATACTAAATAACTAGTTTGGGTTCATGTCGGGTCGCTCCACTACGGAAGATATCCACCTTATTAGGAGGTTGGTGGAACAGTACAAGGATAAGAAGAAGGATCTGCACATGGTGTATATTATCTTGGAGAAAGCATATGACATGGTCCCTACGGAGGTGCTCTTGGGGATGTCGTGGGGCAAAAGGTATGCTGGTAGCCTAAATAAGAGTGTTCAAGGACATGTATAATGAAGCTAAGAGGAAGGTTAGGAATATGAAAGGCGACTCAAAGCAATTACAGATTGTTATGGTGTTACCCCAAGGCAATGCACTTAGCCCGTTCTTATTGCCTTGAAACAGATGTACTGACATAACATATTTAAGGGGATATGCCATGTGTATGTTTTTTTCCTGATAACATAGTCCTAATTGATCAGACGAGGGTCGGTGTTAACGAGTGGTTTGAGGTTTGGAGACAGACCCTCGAGTCTAAGGATTTCAAATTCAGCAGGCCTAAGATGGAGTACCTTGAGTGCAAGTTTCGCACGGAGTCAAGGGAAGTAAGCATGGGCGTGATGCTTGGATCACAGATCATCTCCAAGAGAGATAACTTCACGTACCTCGTGAGAATGATTCAGGGGGGATTAAAAGATCGATGAGGATGTCACTCACTGTATATGAGGCTGGGTGAAATAGAGGCTTGCATCTTGATTCTTATGTGGCATGAAACGGCCACTGATACTCAAAGGTAAGTTTTACAGAGTTGTAGTTAGACCAGTCATGTTGTGTGGGGCAGAGTGGTGGCCGGTTAAGACCTCCCATATCCAGAGGATGAAGGAAGCAGAGATAAACTGAAATGGGTGTGTGGGCACACTAAGATAGACATGATTAGGAATGAGGATAATTGGAAAAAGGTGGGCATGGCACCTATGGATGAAAAGATGCGGGAAGCAAGGCTTAGATGGTTCGGGCACGTGCGGAGGAGAAGCCTTGATGCTCCCGGTGAGGAGGTGCGAGTGGTTGGCCATGGTGGGTACGGCAAGAGGTAGAGGGAGGCCTTAAAACTATTGGGGAGAGTTGATCAAGCATGAAATGGTGCAACTGCAGATTTCCAAGGACATAGCCCTTGATAGGAAGGTCTGGATGTCAAGCATTAGGGTTGAGGGTAAGGGGGTAGTAGAGCTTTCCTTACTTCATACCCGGCGTACGGCGAAGTTGGATTAAGGTTGATCTTAGATGGCTTGTAGTTTATGTTGAGTCCACACTATCCTTGCTGTTTAGCTTAGTCCCTTGCCTTGGATACTGGTTAATATAATTGCATATCATTTATGTTTTGGTTATATGCTTATGTTACTATTACGGCTTCTTCTAGAGTTACTAATGAATTGTCTTATCTTTTTATTTTTTTTGTCTTTCTGAGCCGAGGTCTATCGAAAACTTCCTCTTTGCCCTATCGGGGTAGGGATAAGGTCTGCGTCCATATAACCCTCTCCAAACCCCACTTTGTAGGATTTTACTGGGTAGTTGTTGTTAGTGAACTTGAATAACTGGTAAGGGACTGCAGGGTCTGCGAACGCTGGCAGATCTACCTAGGGTTTCCTCTAGGACTGAAGGTAGCACCTCAACTCGGGTCAACACGGTCTAGTACCGTCATTTGAAGAGAAAGTGCAGAATGACGTACAACCGACCCCATGTTTTGGTAAGTGCAAAAACGCCTAACCTCGGCAAAGTAATGACGAGGCTAATACATGACAATAATATGAGAAAATAACAACAAATGGAAATTAAGCAGATAATAATAGGAAAGGGGAAAACGTGCTAAGGGGAATATCAAATCCTGAAAATAGTACAGTAAAAAAATGTAGTAAATAACATGCTTTGCACCAATGAAAGCAATAGCATATCAATACATGATATCATCCTTCATGCTTTTACTCTGATCCTCAGCGGCAGAAGGAATAGAAACGGCACGACATCATCTTTTATGCATTAACTTTCTCATAACATGGCAAGGCATCACCTTTAGTACATTATTACTTGTATAATATGGTACGAAATCACCCTTTTTTTAGTATTAATCGTAGAATATTGCAAGACATCACCCTTCGGTCATTAACACTCTCCCTCACCAAACAATGAACAATAACTACAATGAGATAAAAATATCAAAACCTATCTTACCTCGACATTTAATTCCACAAAACCACCCTCACCTCTAAGCTTTTAGTTAATCAGTACCAAACATCATAAAACATGATAAGGGTTGCTCAACACATGGAATAACAAGTCTAAACATGAAAAATATGATGAAATAGTACAATAGTTACAAGAACATGATTGACTCGCATGCTATGACTCGAAAACAATGCATAGGTACTCGTCACCTTACCTATATGTTGTACTAGATATCAGAACACGTAGAAAATAGAAAACCAATACCTAATCCCTCAAGCTAGGGTTATTCCAATACGTACCTCGCCTTCGCAGACCGCTCAAAGCTTAATTACAACATTTCCCTTCACACAAACGTCCAAACCAATAGAATCTAGCAAGTTACAAACCAAACGACTCAATATAAGTCGTAGGAACTACCCACGATAGCATTAAATTCAATTTTGGTCATTTTTTTAAAACGTCAACACCCGAGCACGCTTAGTCCAAACTTGATAGTTGGACCAAAACAAAATTATCCATTCACCCCGAGCTCGAATATACAATTTGTTTTGGAATCCGACCTTAATTTGAGGTCTAGATCCCCAAATTTTGAAATTCATAAGTTCTATCCCAAAATCCCCAATTCCACCGTGAAAGCCCTAGATTCTTGGATGAAATCTTGTAAAAAGACGTAAAAGAGTGAAATAAATGAGTTAAGAATCACTTACTTATGATTTGGGGAGGAAGAAGTGTTTGGAAAATCGCCTCTCATGAGGATTTGAAAAATTGAAGAACGAATGAAAAATCCCGCTTATATAGAACCCTCCGATCCTCACTACGTCATCCACAAAATCCAAGGTGTGGCCGCGAAATATCCTCTGTGGTCTTTAATGATCTCACCATAGCCACGTTCTACCACGTTCTGTGAATTTCACACCATGGCTGCACTTCCAAGATCCGAGACATGCAACATTGCAACTATCCGACACCAGATTTTTCTAAGTCTAGCCATCCCGTAGCCTATCCGAAATTCACTCGAGCCCTCAAGGCTCCAAACCAGACATGCACCAAGTCTTATAGCATCATACAAACTTGCTCGAGCGATCAAATCGCAAAGATATCACCTATAACTATGAATATAGCACCAAATTGCATGAAATTTTCAAGAAAGCTTTAAAATTTCTAACTTTTCAAGCAAAGGTTCGGATGACGTCAAATCAGTTTTGTTTCTCATCAAATTTCATAGACAAGGTATAAATAACATAAAGAACATGTATCGGGCTCTCGAACCAAAATATGGGCTTGATACCAACAAGATCAAATTCTTTAAATTAGTACATTTTATGTCTTTTCAATTTTTCTTCAAAAAATTTTTTTCGGGCAATGAACCTCAGACTTTGATTTCGGGCATATACCCGAGTCCAATATTTTACTACGGACCCTTTGGTTCTGTCAAAACATGAGTATGAGGCCTTTTTACCCAAAATGTTGACCGAAGTAAACTAAAATAAACTTTTTAAGCCAAAAATTATTATTTTCCTCAATTTCCACATAAAGGTATCCGGAAAATGCGCTCAGTCGAGTGAATCCAACTGAGCAAGCCTTAACATACGCCTTATATCCAACTTAATATGATTAAGGAAACCATGCTTCCATTTATTCAGACAAAAGGAAAAATAGTACACTCAACATTGTTGGTTTATTTTATAACACAACCTTCAACCGTATTAAAGTTTCCAAGATTCCATACGATTACACTTTAGAGAAGCAAGAGTTTTAATGACAACATAGTTTATAGACCCATCAAAAACCCGTACATAACCCACACATACGGAGCCTCTAAGGATACAAAAGACAAGTGTGATAATGCCAGCAACAAGGCTCCAGCTATACCTAAAAAATGGAAGTCCAGAACAAAAGTTGTGTAATATAACTCATTAAAGGAGAAAGAGGCTCACAATAACTTTTTGAAGAAGGTACTCAGCTACGCATGATCGGCACTATTTAAATTGGATGCACCTACATTCATTAAAAATAATATACACCCCCCCCCCCCCCCCCCCCGAAAAAAGGGACGTTTGCACCATAGATAGTACTAGTATGAATAACTAAACACCAACTAGTTAGAAAGAACTTTCATACAAAAATAAGGAAATCACAAATATAAGTCAAAAGCTTTAAATGATCACAATATTATCAAAGTAAAAGAATCATACAATTTTCACATCATGTTTCCATAGACTTTAGTTTGGGACATTTCATAATATCAACACTGATCACAATACCACCGCTATCTTGAGCGGAGTGCGATCTCCTAGGTTGCCTCATTTGAGACATATACTTCAATCATCATTTCAATATCAGCACATTACTACCGTAAGTGTGACTCTGATCACGGCCTGATCCGCTGGGCCGCCTTACCTAGGCTTTCCTTTCTCATTAGTCATCTCATTTGAATCTTTATTTCACATTTATCATACGAACTCATTGGCATTTAGGGCCACAATTATCACATCATTTCCATTTTCAATTTTAGGCTTGTAATTTACGATAATATGTGCACACAAGAGCAATTAAAATTGTAAGCATAGAAGAGAGTTCACATTGATGGCCTAATATATGTAGCTTCAATCTCAATTTGAGGTCTAAGCATTTGATTCGTATCCCTTGTGCCTTTTCAAGTTATCAAGAATAGTTCATTAATCATATTGAGATACATCTTTCACGCATATAAAGTCGCAACCCCAAATTCATGTGAAACAACAACTTAACATTAACCTTACCGTATTTACAAAAACACCGACAAAACCCAATTTCTAAAAGACTAGATTTTAGCCATACATACCTCAGATTCACCCCATAATGATACTACCATAATCCAATACACTAAAGCAACTTCAATCTATAATACAACATTTAATAGGACCAATATTAATAACAAATTCCACAACATAAGCCATTTAGGCATATTATAAAACGCCTTGTAGGTATAGATGTTTACGTCTCATAACCACAATATTAGTTCATCCAAGTGTCACCATTAACCAACAATTTATTTCACTATCATTACTAACATATATATAACTTCCAACAACATATGTATGAGAATCCATTCACACCTAACTAACAAATCCAATCAAATAATCACATTTCAATCTCTACAATAATTATGTATTTATATAAGGAACTTACGGCTTCCAATCACTACACCAAGAGTTCCAATACTTAATTCATACTCATATTCCCATAATATATCCATATATGTAAGTCTAAGGGTGTAGGATTTACCTTTTGGAAGAAATCTTGCGAACCATCCTTTGAGTTCTTAAAGGAATTTCTTGAAGATCTATATTCATATATGTTTTAAGAGTTTTTAAGAGGTTGCTTACCTTGACGAAGGAGGAGTTGAAGGTCTTGAAATTGTGAAAGAAGACCCCAAGGTTCGGCCAAGATAAATGGGTAAAAATGAACCCAAAAATGAGTATATAATGTTTTGGGTGCCACAGGTGGTTTGAGCGCTACTTGTGGCGCTAATTCTGGTATCTCAAAAATTCCAGGTGCCACAGTTAGCGCCTGGCACTACCCAGGATACTCTCAACAGACATGAAACAAAAACAAGCATAACTTTCCATATGTACCTCCAAATAACGAACAACTTGATGTGTTGGAAACTAAACTCAAAGAGCTTTAATCTGATAGGTTGTGAATCACAAAAAATCCTTATATACATGTAGATATGCTCGTCAAAAATGATATCTTGCACGTACTCTTTTGTATTCTTTATTCTATCATGTAGTTTCCCGCTTGGCTTAGACTCAGGTGTAAGGTCCCGTAAATAATTTTGTCTCAAAACTTAGTAAACTGTGGTGTCTACTCTGATTATGTGTAGAGTTCTTCGCGGAGAGCTTTCAAGCCGCAGTTCGAACCCTTGGTAATGATTTAAGCCTTCAAAAATTGAAAGAATTAACTTTTCCAGAAAAGTGTCAAAATGCGATCTAGAATGCGGTCGCAGAGCTATGCGGATCGCATTCCTACCACAGAATGAATCAGAAAGCAACCAAATTTTGATGTTGAAAATGCGGTCAAATCTGCGATCGCATAATCAATATGCGGACCGCAGAGTGATCGTATATTTTCCATGAAGAAATTCAAAGGTTAGTTCTGCGGTGCATTCTACGACCGCAGAAAGAAAACACGGACCACACAGTCACCACATTCCCAACCATAGAGGTTTGAAACTTGAGCCATTTTTGCGGTCCATTCTGTGGACTGCATGTCAGTTCTATGATTGCAGATAGGTGTCGCAGATCGTGTTCGCTCAGTTATTTTCTAAATTTCTAAGACCGACCCCTCTTTTAATAAAACACCCCATCCCCCATTTTAACCCATTTTCTGAATAAAATAAGAGAGAGGAAGAAAGGGTTCTAGAGAGAGAAAGCTATTTCTTCATCAATTGATCTTTCAAAAATCATCAAATCCCGAAAAATCTTGAGCATCTGCCTTCCCCTCTGATTTCAAGGTAAAATCCCTAACCCTTTTCCCCTAATTTTCGAACTCAGATTTGGGGAGGGAGTTTCATATTTTGTTTTTGAAAATTCTTGTTAGAAAATCCACATGCATGTCTTCAAAACCCAAAAATCTTGTAAAAAGGGAACTGGGTAGTAAATTGTGAATTCCTGTTCTAAAGGTCTATGTATTAGTCATGAACTAGATTGATCTTTCTTGATTGTTTGATGAATTGGAGTAGAGGATATTCAATTCCAGGTATGTATGGCTAACTGTGATCCTCGTGAAATCGCCTATGCTAGTTGTGAAATTGTTGATAGTTGATATTCATGTGAAAATCATTGTGAAGCTTTCGTGTTGTACAAATTGTGTGGTAGTACCTTGTGGTTAATGTGGTGGAACTTGTAATTGGAACAACGAAAACGGAAACAATGTGGAACAATGGAAAAATGGAAACAATGTGGATGAAACAATGTGGAACACTTGAAATGGAAATATTGTGGAATAATGTGTGTGGTTAGTTGTGAAAACTTGTTGTGATGATCTAAATTGTGTATCAACTTTGATGAACATGAGGAAAATTGTTGGTTCTAGTTGTGGGAAGTTAATACCCTTGTTGTGGAATTACTTTCACAAAGTACCATAGTTGACTTCTTGTACTTGTTGCTGTGTTGTTTTTTGTTGTGAATTGAAAACTGTCAGGCGGGCTCGGGTTGCGCGCCGCAACACGGTGAAATAAGGTGTGCGTTGGGGTGATAAGGGTGGCCAAGGTAATAAGGGTGGATGAGGCAATAAGGGTGAAAATGTGATCCAATATCACTATTGATATGAATATGAATCATGAAATGATAAATGTGAAGATACGAAAGGAGACAGCTGAGAGATTGTAACCTGTGGGGCACTGGTTGCCCCTTTGTATGACTACGTGAATAGTTATTGTGAAATATTTGGTTGTTGCTTCCTGGTTGTACTTGTACTATTGTTGTTCAGTTCTACACTTGTTCATGCAATTTGGCTTGAGTTTACTTGGGACAGAGTTAGTTCATACATGCCAGTACAATTCAAGTGTACTGACGTCCCTTTTGCCGGGGGTGCTACATTCGTGTTATGATTGTAGGTGGATCCGTGTCAGGCACTCCAGTCCACCATTTGTAGTTCCTCTTCCTCCTCCTCTCTAGCGGCAGTATTCGTGTTTGGTGAGCCCCTTTCCTTCTGGGGCCATGTATGGCCTACGCCACTCCTGTTCTTGTATTTTGGAGTTTGTATCGTTTGGTAAACGTATAGCCAGGGCCTTGTCACCGGCAAGTGTTGTACTACCATTCTCATAGAGGCTCCATAGACAGTGGTATGTGGGTCAGGACTTATGTATAAAAATGTATGTTTGGGCGCTGTAAACTTGTGTACCACGTTCCTTGCTAATCAAATATATGTTTTGTAAAAGGTGTCCCCTGTTAATCATAATGCGTGGTTATAAACGAGAAATCATACGTTCTTTTAATTGAAATTTGGTATCTTTTGGTTAACTATCATTGAATAATGTGGGGTAACGCGTAGGGAATAGGAAAGGCACCCAGGTCCACTCGACTGGGGATACCCGGTTGAGTGCTGGTCATGTCCACGGATTTGGGGCGTGACATCAGGCCTCTCATAAGACCCCAAATCACAAATAATATGACATAAACACTTATTAGCATATCAAATCGATATCTGTTACATCATTAATCCTCGTTTTCACAAAAATAAAATAATTAGCCTACCTCGGCACCCCGAAATCTTAAATTACTTAGCAAAAAGTTTTTCGCGGCTTTACACTCTCCCCCGCTTAGGATCATTTGTCATCGAATGATAAGTGGAGTAAATCAGCATAAACATAACTCAACATCATATATGTGATCAAATGATGCAACCGAACATAAAACAACACCAACTGTAGCCCCATAATGAACACATATCTAGAAATGAATTCCTTTACATTAGCTGAACAATCGATACAAAATTTATATGAAACAACATCATAGAACTATTTAATTGCTATTCAAACAAACGGGGTACTTCTTTTTCATTTCTTCCTCATCTTCCCAAGTGGCTTCCTCAATTTGTTGGTTTCTCCATAAAACATTCATGGAGGTAATTGCTTTATTTCTCAACTTTCGGACATGCCTATCAAGGATGGCAACTGGAATTTCTTTGTACGATAATTCTTCATTGACCTAAATAGTTCCAATCAGCCCAATAGCGGATGGATCTCCCACTACCTTCTTCAACATACACACATAGGATACCGAGTGTACAAATGACATTTTAGGTGGTAGCTCAGTCTTGTACACCTGACATATCCTGTGCATGATTCTATATGGTCCGACATACCCCAGACTCAATTTCCCATTCTTTACAAATCGTATGATACCCTTCATGGGGGAAACAATCAAGAATACCCAATCATCTTTTTGAACTCTAAATATTTGCGACGAATGTCCGAATAAGACTTTTGGCAAGTCTAAGCAATTTTCAACCGCCCCTTAATGATCCTAACCTCCTCCATAGGGAGATCTAGATCTCCTACCATTTAATTATTTAGATGGCGCCATCTGTATATTAGCATGAAAGTTGTTGTTATAATCAAACTCTATGAGGGGTAAATGGTCATCCCAAGTACCTTTGAAACCAAGAACACATGCACACAACATATCCTAAAGGATTTGAATTGTCTACTCTGCTACCCATCAGTTTGTGGATGAAAGGTTGTACTAAGATTTACTTGATTACCCCAAACCTTGCTGAAACTTCTTCCAAACGTTTGCCCAGTATTGAGCCACTGGATCTGAAATGATTGAGACTGGAGTGTCATGCAACTTGACTATATTTTTGTTTAAAATACCGTTCAACATAGTATTCCACTGCGTTAGTAGATTCGACTAGCACGATGTGTGCTGATTTCGTGAGTCGATCCATGATTACCCAAATTGACTCAAATGTGCATGTAGTGCGCGGTAATCCTACCACAAAATCCATATTGATCATTTCCGATTTCCACAATGGAATTTCTATTATTTGTAACAATCCTCTAGGCCTTTGATGTTCGGCCTTCACTTGCTGACAGTTTGGACGTTTTGCCAAAAAGTTCGCCACAACATGGGCTTTTCCCGGGTGATATAGAATATTGATGTCATAACCTTTGAGTAACTCCAACTATCTTCTCTTCCTCAAATTAAATAGTTTCTGTTTGAAAGTATATTGATGGATCTTGTGGTCCGTGACTCTATCCACATGGTCCTATACCAACAATGGTTCCAAATCTTTAATGCAAATAAAACTGCTACAAGTTCTAAGTCATGTGATGCATAGTTTTTTTCCATGATTCTTGAGTTGCCTAGAGGCATAAACTATCCCATTAACACATTGCATCATTTGTGTAACATCTTTATCATATTTCTGTTATGTAAGACCACAATAATTTCCGATGTGGCTAAAACCTCCTGCGAATACTTGCAACTAACTCTTCCAAATCCTAAAAAAAAGATATTATTGAATAAATATTTTTCCATAGAACCTTCTGTCTTTAATGAATAACACATGCAAATTTACGCACATACCCCGATAACATGAACCCGCACGACATTGCATCAAATGTAAGGTAACATTGTGATGCAACCTTTCTTAGCCAAACTCTTCTCCCCTTATTTGTCTTATAGAATTAAAGAAACATGACTACCTTTCTTAGCCAAACTCTTCTCCCTTTATGTGTCTTATAGAATTCAAGAAACCGCACTACTTCCCTCGTGAAAACTTTCATGATCCTATTTATGGATAAACACCTCCAAAAATGCATAGCAACAACCTTTATATATATATATATATATATATATATATATATATATATATATATATATATATATATATATATATATATATATATATATATATATAGAAGAATCACTGGCCCGAATCGGGAACTCTCTGAAACTTGAGATCCTTCACAATTCTTCAACAACGACTTCTGGTTTTACTCTTAAGTGTAATAGTTGGTCCACCTGATTCCATCCTTGATGAGTAAATCACGTCATTCCCCGTATTGTAGCTACCAATAGAGTCTCCTGATATAGTGGATTAAGAGATACCATGTCAAACATGCCTGGTCAGTAACAAGTGTTCATCCTCTTTTAATCTATTTCAAACCTTTCATTTGCCCCTTGGGTAGATTGTGTTGTCTTTCCCTTTTTGATAACCCTTTGGCCTGGACAATATGCTAGTACCATCTTTCTTTTTGGCTAGAACTTTCATTCGCATTTAATTTTGTGCATAGTGCATAGTTAATAGCCTTATTGTTCCACACGTTCGTCTGCCTCTCGTGAACTTGTAATATCATTATGCCCGGTTTAATCAGTTTATCGTACCACAACTTCACCACTGGTATTCTAACTTTCCATTGTATGTATACATGTACTATCTCTACATGTTTTAGTTGATATTAGATGACACCCAACTCGGTTGCATTACAATTAGTCCTTTATAACTTTTATTAACACCTATGCTTTAAGCGAGTCCACTATCCTGATGACACAAACTTTATGATAACCATGACCATCTCAATTTATAGGTTTTCTCCCCATTTCTTCTCGCCTCATCTTCCCATCTAGAGAATATCCATGCACTCTTCCACATGTTATGTGGTCTTTTGCTTCAGCTGGTATTTCAGCCCGCTCACCTCTTAACTCTTGTTGTGACATCTTTAGGAAAGTGTGTCCATCCGCATATCACTTAACACTTCTTTGTTTGTAAGATTCTTTTGAGGCTCTCCATCAAGCCCAAATACCCTCTTGGGTTATTATAGCATCACATTTATTTATCCCACTCATTCCACCTTTCTTAATGCCTTCCTAACCTTCTAAAAAGTACAATATCCCTTCACAAACATTACTCTTTGTGTCGAGGATCGTTGACCCTATCATTCACATTGCCATGTGTGAATTTACCTTTCTTAACCTTCCACCTTTTTGGGGGTACTAGTGGTCCACCATTAGCATATCTTTTTAGAGAGTCATGTTATCCATTATCTCTTTTCTAGACTACACGTCTTCAACAAAATATTCAAATATCATAGCTACAGGGTCTAACTCTTGTTTCATTGTATTTAAGTGGCCTCATGACGGCCCTTCCTTCCTCCCCCACTTGGGGTGAATGTCTTGGATTATGACATAAGTGTTGACTTTAGAAACATTAGGGACATATATCTCATGCCTTTATCCCTTATATATATATTCGACTATTTGGGAGATTTAAGTCACCCATGGTATTAATTTCATAAGTTCTCTACTATTATTCAACCATATAGTCACGGGATTCTAATTCCTCATGTTAATATCCTTTAGGAGTGTAATACAACTTCGTACATTTCTGGATTCTTATAAAGTTCGTAGTATAAGGGTCTTCTCATCTTGGTTTCAATTGAGTCTTCTTTCATAACTTCTTAACTCATGTGAGAGATTTACACTCTCATCATTAATCTCTTGGTCATCCCCCCACCACCATATATCACATGCTTATATAACAAATTTTCTTTTACACCATAGGATCATATATTGCTTCTCACACTATCCACGTGTTCTATTCAAGCTTATATGTCATTTATGAGATCAATGCCTCTTTGTGCAGGTAATCACTTTAACACTTTTCTCAAATAAAGTATGCTCATGGTACTATGTACTTGTACTATATGTCCATACCATTCATCCAAAAAGATACACGTGCCATCTCCTTAATCTTTATGTCTTTACCCATTGGTCATGCCATACGACAACATTACTTGAAATAGATGAAAGAGTGTTTAAACTTACCTTGAATCTCAATGCACGAGTTAGAAAAAAAATCTTATAGTCAAGCTTTATCACACGATCTGGAGTGTTGAAGAAGTGTAACATTCCTAAATGTTCATGTAGCCTCCAACTTATAGATGTGGTCGACAACACACCAATAAGAAGGACTCTACTAGACATGGCTCCTACACATCCTAGGACACTTTAAAACCTTAGGCTCTGATACCATATTATTCACGCCCCAACCTCGGGAGGCGCGACCGACGCTCAATCGAGTGAACTCAACTAAGCAAGCCTTAACATACACTTTCTAGCCAACTTTATATGATTAAGGAAACCATGCTTCAATTTATTTAGACAATAGGAAAGATAGTACATTCAACAATGTTGGTTCATTTTATAACACAACCTTAAACCGTATTTAAGTTTCCAAGATTCCATACGATTACACTTTAGAGAAGCAAGAGTTATAATGATAACATAGTTCATAGACCTATCCAACACCCGTAGATAACCCACACATACGTCTACAGAGCCTCCAAGGATACAAAAGACGTGTGATAATGACGGCAACAAGGCTCCGGCTATACCTCAAAAGTGGAAGTCCACAACAAAAGATGCGCAATAAAACCCATTGAAGGAGAAAAGAGCTCACCAAAACATTGTGAAGAAGGTACTCCGCTGCGCATGATCGGCACTATCTACATTGGATCCACCTACATTAATTTAAAATAATGTGGCTCCCCCGGGAAAAACTTTAGCACCATCGAATTGTACTAGTATGCATAACTAAACACCATCTAGTTAGAAAGAACTTTCATACAAAAATAAGGAAATCACAAGTATAACTCAAAAGCTTTAAACTATCACAACATTATAAAGGTAAAAGAATCATACAATTTTCACATAATGTTTCCATAGACTTTAGTTTGGACATTTCGTAATGTTCAACATTGTTCACAATACCATCACTATCTTTAGCGGAGTCCGATCACGACCCGATCGGCTAGGTTGCCTTATTTGAGATATATACTTCAACCATCATTTCAATATCAGCACATTACCACCATGTGTGTGACATGATGTCCGATCACGGCCTGATCGACTTGGCTGCGTTACCTAGGCGATGTTCCTTTCTCATTAATCATCTAATTTGAATCTTTATTTCACATTTATCATATCTACTCATTGGCATTGAGGGCCAGAATTATCACATCATTTCCAGTTTTAATGTTAGGCTTCTAATTTAGGATAATATGTGCACACAAGAGAAATTAAAATTGTAAGCATAGATGAGACTTCACATAGATGGCCGAATATATGCCGTTTCAATCTCAATTTAAGGTCTAAGCATTTCAATACATGATTCATATCCCTTGCACCTTTTCAAGTTATCAAGAATAGCTCATTAATTATATTGTGTTACAACTTTCACGCATACAAGGTCGTAACCCGAAATTCATGTGAAATAACAATCAATACAAAAATTCAACTTTAATCTTACCATATTTACACAAACACCGACGGAGCTTAATTTCTAAATGGCGGGGTTTTAGCCATACATACCACAAATTTTCCACTTAATGATACTACAATGGTCCAATACACTTAAGCAACTTCAATCTACAATACAACATTCAATGGGACCAATATTTGTAACAAATTCCATAACTTAAGCCATTTTGGCATATTATCAAACACCATGTATCATAACTACAGTATTAGTTCATCCAACTATCACCATTAACAAACAAGTTATTCCACCATCATTCCTAACCAACTTATAACTTCCAACAACATATGTATGACCATCCATTCACACCTAACCAACAAATCCTATCGAATAATCACATTTCAATCTCTACAATAATTATGTATTAATATAGGGAACTTATGGCTTCAAATCACCACAACAAGAGTTCCAATACTAAATTCATACTCATATTCCCATATTATATCCATATTTGTAAGTCTAAGGGTTTATGATTTACCTTTTGGAAGAAATCTTGCAAACCCTCCTTTGAGTTCTTGAAGGAATTTCTTAAAGATCTATGTGTTTTAAGAGTAGATTACATCTGTACTTGTCTAAGAATGATGGAATTTCAACCCAAGTTAATGGAGGTCGCTTACCTTGAAGATGGAGGAGGTGAAGGTCTTGAGAAGGTGAAAGAAGACCCCAATGTTCGGCCAAGATAAACAGGTAAAAATGAACCTTGAAATGAGTATATAATGGTTTTGGCACCACAGGTGGCGCTGGGCACTTCTTGTGGCATTGATTCTAGTATCTCAAAAATTCCCAGCGCCATGGCTAGCGCATGTAGCTACCAAGGACGCTGGTGAAGGAAGGGACACAAAAACAGGCATAACTTTCCGTATATACCTCCAAATGGCGAACCTTTTGATGCGTAGAAAACTAGACTCAAAGAGAATTAATACGGTAGTTATGAATAACACAACTGCTTATATACATGTAGATATGCTCATCCAAAGTGAGGTGTTGTGCGTACTTATTTGGAATTTTTAGTCTATCATGTAATTCCCACCTTGGCTTAGACTTAGGCCTCTCGTCAGACACCAAATCACTTATATTTGACTTATACGCTTATTACCATATCCAATTGATATCCATTATATCATTAATCCGTTTGCACACAAAATAAAATAATCAGCCTACCTCGGCACCCCGAAATCATAAGTAACTTAAAAATAACTTTCCGGCACTTTACATCTATTCCACATATCGGACTCGGACTCCAGGTAGCTGCCTCAACATGCTGATCTCTCCACTGCACTCGAACTGAAGGAAAACTTTTCGATCTCAAATGATGAATCTAGCAGTTTAGAATAGCTACCAGCTCCTCCTCGTAGGTCAAATCCTTGTGCAACTAGACAATGCTGAAGTGTAACATGTGATTTATTGTGGTGATACTTGCGAATCATGAACACATTAAATACTAGATAAAGCGTTGATAAGATTGGTGGCAACACAAGTCTGTAGGCCACCTCTCCCACTTGATCAAGAATCTCAAAAAGCCCGATGAACCTAGGGCTTAACTTGCCCTTCTTTCCAAACCGCATCACACCCTTCATGGGTGAAACACAATGCAATACTCTCTCTCCAACCATGAATACCACATCACGAACCTTACGGTTAGCATAACTCTTTTGCCCAGGCTGGGCTATACGAAGCCTATCATCCTGAATGATCTTAACCTTGTCCAAGGCATCCTGCACTAAATCTGTACCCAATACCCGAGCCTCCCCTTGCTCAAACCACCCAACCGGCGATCGACATCGTATACGACATAATCCCTCATAGGAAGCCATCTGGATGCTCGACTGATAACTGTTGTTGTAGGAAACCCTGCTAATGATAAGAACTGATCCCACGAATCTCCAAATTATTTAACACATGTACGAAGCATATCCTCCAAGAACTGAATAGCGCACCTATACAGTCCGTCCGTCTCAGGATGAAATGTTGTACTCAACTCTATCCGCGTACCCAACTCATGATATTCTGCCTTCGAGAAATGCGAGTAAACTGTGTACTTTTATCGAAGATGATAGACATGGGCACACCATGCAGATGAACAATCTCACGGATATAAATCTTTTCAAACCACACTGAAGAACTGAAAACTGCCACAAGAACGAAATGCACTGACTTTGTCATCCTATCCATAATAACCCATACTGCGTTGAACTTCCACTAAGTCCATGGGAGTACAACAACGAAATCAATTGTGATACGCTCCCATTTGTACTCAGGAATCTCAATCTTCTAAAGAAAACCACCAGGTCTCTGTTGCTCGTGCATTACTTGTTAATTCACCCAGCTACAAACGCAACAATATCCTTCTTCATCCTCCTCCACCAATAATGCTGCCGTAGTCCTGATCAATCTTAGCAGTGCTCGGATGAATCAAATACCGAGAACTGTGGGCCTCTTCTAGAATCAACTAACGAAGCCCATTCACATTAGGCACACACATATGATCCTGCATCCTCAAAATCCATCATTGCCAACTGTAACCCGCTTGGCATCTACGTGCCGCACTATGCCCCTAAGGACAAGCAAATCAGGTTCATCATATTGCCGATTTTTGATGCGCTCAAACAAGGAAGACCGAGCGACTGAGCGAGCTAAAAGACGACTGGGTTTCGAAATATCCAACTTTACAAACTTATTGGCTAATTCTTGAACATCTAGTACGATCCGTTTCTCATTGATTGAAATATACAGAAGGCCGCCCATACTCGTTGACTTCTTACTCAAAGTATCGGCGACCACATTGGCCTTCCCAATATGACACAAGATGGTAATGGCATAGTCTTTTAATAGGTATAACTAACATCTCTGCCTCAAATTGAGCTCCTTTTATTTGAACAAATATTGCATAATCTAATGACCTATGAACACCTCAAATGACACGCCATATAGATAATGCCCCCAAATCCTCAGCGCGTGAACAATGGTTGCCCACTCTATGTCATGAACTGGATAATTCTTCTCATGAATCTTTAGCTACCACAAAGAATATTGATCTCTTCCAACTCGATAGTACACTAGGTTTGGAAGAGCGGGCCGCAATATCTTTTAACCGAATAGAGGTCGGAATCGATTTCCTTAAGGAGCTAGTAGTGGAGTTGGATTTCTGTCTAGTCTGCAGATGTGTTTGTACTCCTAATGTCACTTCAAACATTTTAGGGTTTTTGAAATATAACCACTTCTATAAAACTAATAATTATCACTAAATTAAGCTACGAGAATATTGCTAAGTTGTATCTAATTGGAAGAAGGGCACTAGGGTCGTGACATCACCTAGGTGGATAATTGACGGGTAGACGTTACTAGGATTCGATTTACATATTTGGGATTTATGCTATAACCTTTGCACAATTTTACCCACTCTCCCACTTCTCGGTAGAGAGAGTAATTTTGCCCAATTGACTCTCTTGAGACCAAATAGGTAGGCAAATTAGACCAAGCAACTAGGGCTCAGGTAGGGTGATTAATCTCTCGAGATTTAACCCATTAATTGGGACTATCATCGCTTATGAGTCCATCCCAATTCCTTGTTAGGTCTATTTTGTGGTCATGGACTCTCTTTTTCAAGAGGAGTTAAACCCACAAAGTTTGAATCCGTCTTTTCAACCATCAATTATCAATTAAAACATATAAACAACCCAAATAGCAATTACCTATAGTTAATCTAACTCTAGATGGAAAAACCCATCAATTACCCAGACTAGGGTTGGGCCACAACCCTAGCTAATGGTTTTAGCTACTCATGATAGATACAGAAATTAAAGAAATAGATGAAGAACTAAGCATGTTAATTCATTACTAAGAAGAAACTCCAATAATCTATCGTTAATGAAAAGCAAATGTGCCAAAAAATTGCTACAAAATCGAGTCTCACGAGCGCAACCCGGTCTGGAATACAAAAAGATGACCTAAAAATGGAAAAATATTCTATTTTATACTAGGCTAGAAAAACTGGATAAAAATACCACTGCAGGGTCACTGCGGGCCGCATAAAATGGACCGCGGCCGCACTGGCTCTTGCACTTCAACTTTTTTGCTTCTCTGAACTTGAGGTCCACGGACCGCATAGAAGTGTACCATGACTGCAGAAGGAGTTTGCGCGGTCCGTACAAGAACGACCGTGTACCGCATTGCTTTGAATTGGCCATTTGTCACCCTCTATAAACCTCATGTCCTCGGACCGCAGGAAAGAGTAGTGCGGTCGCGGAGCCTGACCGTTGACTACGAGAAACATACCGTGGCTGCAAAGCCTTTAGCTCAATTATACCAACTCTCTGAACATCCTAGTGTGGCTGGGAATGTTTTTGCACGGTCCGCACTAGGACTTGTTTCCTTCAATTCACTTGTCCTTTGATACTTGAGCAGGTTTCACTCCTTTTTGAGCTGATCTTTGATATTTCGTCACTTTATCGATCAAACATGCAACCAAGCACAACTTGTGGGCATTTTGGGAGTATTTTATAGCAATTTATAATCAAAGCATATGCAGGTAGGGGCATAAAATACGTTAAAATCCCAACTTATCAACTCCCCCGAACATATACCTTTTCTTGTCCTCGAGCAAACAAAATAAGACCCACCCCTTAAAGAAAAATCCAAGTAATTCCAGCTATCCTAAAATAACCTCAGCAAGCATCACTTGGGACTAACAATTGCCCTTAATACGAATACATCATTAATACATTTAAACTTTTAAAAACTATGGATCGAGTGTGACACAAGAGCATTAAGAATTGACTCATTACATAAAGGAAACTCTATCAATTACTTTGGTCGTTGTGGAACCCAAACTCAAACATCCTTAACTCTCCCTAAGCAAACCTCACCTTTTATAGTATAAGCGCACAAACTGAGGTTGATAGAATTTCACTCGTCTCTCTCAAGGAATAGATCACAAGTTCGGCTCTAAGTACCATATGATTGTCCCTTACGTAAATATCCACGAATGTAGGCTTCCTTCAACTCAAGATCATACAGGGCTTTTGTGGAGTCATTGTGAAGGCTTTTGGGTGAGGGTAGGACATGTTTTTTTAGTCAAGTGGGTTCAATATTCGCTTTAGCACTTCTTTGATTCTTTTGGCACAATTCTCTTGACTCTTTGAGTCTTTCCACTTCTTTCTAAGGGGATAGAGAGACATTGTCACCCTTTCTTATGCATTTCAATCATTTTTCCTCTTTCTACTTTCCACACCTTTCTTTCTTTAATTTTCTTGAATCCCTTTTCTATCATTTTCACATTGAGTATTTTGATTTTCTTTCTTTTTCATTTCCTTTCCTTTTCTTATCTTATGTGCCTTTTTACCACTTTGTTTCACTCCTCATATCTCCCCCCATACTTACACGTTTTCCATTACTCACGGGAAGATTTGGCTGCCAAGAGAGGGTATAATTCAGAATGGGTATAGGCTTGTAGCATTGGTTCTTTCAAAGAAAAAGGTTTAAGGCTCAAAAGGGTTAGCTAGGGATTATATCAACGGTAGGCTATGGAATTTATCAACTTATCAATTGTATCAAGGAGAGCCTATAATCACTTCTTAAGTCAAATTTTACGAAAAATTTTATCGCAACAAACGTTCGAGGAAAGTTCTAGACCATCGGCTCGGGACTTGGACTAAAGATTCGATTTATCAGCACACACACTCAAGGATCGCTAAAGACATAGAGTCAAGGTCCCACAACAACGTTAGACACGATTGAGCATACAATAGTCCCGAAAGACCAATTGATGTTTGTTTCGTCAACACGGGAGAGTCTCACGGGCACTACTTTGACCATCCTAAACCCAACCACTTGTCTTTGACCATGGGATCAAAGGCATATGTGTTAGGCCAAAGTGAAGCTTTGCTTGAGGTACCCTTAACTATAAACTACTAAAAACAAAATAAAAATAAAAAACAAACTCAAACCCTTAAGAAGGTTGTCATGCCATCCATAGTCGGGAAGAGCCACCCGGTTCACACAATACTCCATCCTTGGAAAGAACTGTGGCATTAAGAAAACCAAGGGCTTATTGAAAGCACAAAAAACAAAAAAACGGCTATGATCCTATGTACTAAGCTAAAAATGAAAAAAATTTGTACAAAAATAGAAAATAGAATGAATATATACAATAGGGGATTATAATATACAACGGGGGATGAATATATAAAAAATGTAACTTTATATATAGACCAAATAGAAGATAAAAATAATGAATGTAACGTTATATAAAACCCAAAATAGAAAATCAATAGAAACATTAACTAAGTCAACTAATATATACAGCAATCAAGATAAAATTAAGGGCGCACCCCCACGAATAAAAGCTACCACTAGGCCAAATGTGTTATCAAATTAGCATACAAATCACAAAGAAATGATATAGGAGCTCCTAGGCTTGGTCCATATATATGGGATCATCGGTGGTCCCCTGGTCCTCGATATGTGCGGGAACCTCATATTGGTTCCCCATCTCCTAATGTTTAGTTGCTGGGACTCGGGTTGGGACCTGGACAGGAGGAATATCAGATGCATCCATGGGAAACTGGAGGAAGCCTCTTGTGGATCTGCCAACTCAATGATCACCTTAGCTGCACTAGGGAGCTTCCTGTTTTTCCTACGAAGCCTATGAGTCTACTTCTATTGTGCCTCTGCAACTGGTGCTACTGCTGGGGCTGGATCCCCAAATAACAAGTCTAGAGGCATCTGGTCCACTAATAGTTTTTCCAGATCTGCCTTGAGCTCCTTCACAGACTCCGTAGAATCCCTTGATTTCCTCATCTTCTTATGCTCCAGGGCAAGCTCCTTCAAAGCCTTGCCTTGTGAAACCACTGCCTTACGCAAGGCATTCTATGTCTTCATCATCTTATCCTAGTTCTCCAGGAGCTTCTTCAGCGTGTCCTCAATAGACTGACGGATCTGAGCTGCCTGAGGTGCTGAATGGACATTCATAGTAGAGGACAGTGTAGACAACATGGACGACGCACCTGCCATCTAGTTATTCAAGTTTTACAAGGTCTGACTCATCTGGTGCGTAGTGATAGGATGGGCCCGGGAAGATGGAATCCCCAAGAAAGCTTAAGTAGAGGGGCCAGCAATAAAGGAAGGTCCCGGAGGCAAGTCAGTAGTAGGTGCAGCAGCCTCAGTGGAAGGCGCAGTAGAAGGGTCTGCCGCAGCTGGCTTCTTAGACTGGCCAGTTGGGGCAGAAGCAGGTGGCTTGTACCTCTTGTTCTTGGGGTTTTCTTGCCCCTGCAAGCTATACCTTGAGAATGGGGCCACCGGTCTTACCTTGACATCAAATTATTTTTCTCACTTTCAAATCCCAGAAGTACATGGTGAGGGTGTTAGGAAAAGGGTAGTTTCGGTCACTCTCAGCCCCCATCGCAGTAATCTCCCGGTAAATCACATTCCTCACATTGATAGGTAAACCTGCCATGATAGAGGCAATCAAAACAACACGGGAAAGTGGGATATTTTGATCATTGGAAGGGGTCAAGTCAGTTGTATACAAAGGTCAACAACCCCCCAGCCTGAAAATTTAAAGTCCTATGAACTATCTTCACCCTCGCTTGTAACCAGTATGGAACAGTACCCGGGCGTGCCAAGTATCTAGCTAACCACAGGCGAACCTCTTCACCCGCTTCCAACTTTTCATTGTACCGGGTCTCATCTTTGTAATCAAACCCCAAATAATCATTGAAACTTTACCGGAGAACACCACATTTTTGTTTCGCACTTTGGTCACTATTGAGCCTTTTTTGACGTGGGCCACATTGCAGTAAATCTCCTTGACCATGTGCTCATTGGCTTTTACACACTCTCCCTGAAAATGCTCCCAACCCACTCTATCATGAAACTGTCTATGTACATTTGGATGAAGGGGCAGTAGGTCACTTGTAATAAAAATTCTCTCCGGAATCAACTTTCGTATCGTCTACCATTCCCTAAACTTATGGAAAGCCACTTTGCTAACAAATCGATCTTCCCAGGCTACGGGTTTTCTTGTTTGTTAAACCCCTCAAACCTTAGGTACACCACTAGTCTTCTCGTCACTACAGTTTCCACCCTCATCATTCCCACTTGCACTCTCCTCACGTATTGAAGCTGTGGGGAGGTGGAGTACTCATCTCTGCAGGCTACTAAGCCATCAGACGACTCAGAAGATATATGTTGTGGAGCTTGGGCGGTGGGTGAAGCTAAAACTGAGAGAGTTGGCACTGAGTCGAAGGAGAGGTCTTGAGAAGGCACATACTTACTCCCCGATTGGTCATCAGTTGTTTCAACTTGTTTCATTGTTTTTACTCTAGGTTGGGGAGTGAGATTAACTTGTTTTCCTTTCCCACCCAGGGAGGAATCACCTCGCCTGGGTTGTTTAGCACCTCTACCTCATTATTTGACCTTTATCTACGACTATACATATCTATCATGGTCAGTATAAGCACACACATTAAAGCAGGTGAATGAAACGAATTGCAGACCACAGATGAAGTAGTGCAGACATAGTTGCAGTTCGTAACACCGCGGCTCACACTGAAATCAGTACAGCCGCACAGGGGGTACCGTGGACCTCAAAAAGGCGACCGCGCTCCTACATTGGTCAGAGCCCCGTACTCCCCTCCTCTAAATCATCTCACTGCAGTCCGCACAAAACAGGGTCGCGGCCACGGTGGGCTAGTGCGGACCGCGCAAAAGTGCAATGTGACCTTGTTGGAACAAGTCAGCATACACTCATATGAACACTGCAGTCCGTATAGAAAGTACCATGGCTGTGTTAGGGAACCACAAACTGCATGAAAGCGACTGCGGGCCGCGGGGACTAAGTTCACGGGCACCAAGTCAGGGTTTCATTTTTACCATTTTTGTTCAAATTTTTACACTTACTTTGTCCCTACTCAATTGCCCACTCATTAAGAATTCTCAACACACAAACTCAACATGTAAATTACCCTAAGTTAACAAGTGAATGAAAAAAAGCTAGCAGAAGAAAGAAAACGCTAAAAACTACTGGGCAAGCAAACAAAATGAAAATATGAAATTAGTCAATCAATAATGCATGAAATGTTACTAAGTTTGTAATGATTGTATGCAGTTAATCCAAGAAAGAAAGTAAGAGTATGAACAGTAGTTTTAATGCTCTGAGGATTCAAAGTTCGAATAGTGTAAACCGAGGCCCTGGGGCTCTATTCATAGAAAATGTTGTGGGCCCCATACTCACCTACGAGTGCGGCCGCAAAAAACGGACTGCAGACCATGCTAGATATCATCGCGTGAAGTTTCAGCAAGCAACCTCCGCGGACCACACAATAATAGACTGCGGCCGTGAAGGACCACCGCGGACTGCACTAAATGGAATGTGGCCGCGGTTAGTAACTTCAGAGATCACTAATTTAGCCCAATGCTAGTGTGAACCGCACAATGTATACCACGGCCGCCCAGGGAAACTGCAGAGACTGTGCAGCTTTTCCAATTTGTTTTGCACTACATCAACACAATCCCTGCAACTTCTCATGACCAATTAGCTTAAAAATCCTAAACTAATAAGAAAATCAAAGAGAAGCGCTTGATTTCACGTCGTGGAACGATGCATGTTACCAGCACATCAGTTCAAATTAATGAGTGCCACCATGTGGCTGTCATCAAACTTCCCCAAATAATGCTTGACACAATGTCCATTGACAATGAATACTTCACCATTCTTGTTCCTTAGGTCAAGAGCACCAAATGGGGTCACGAACAAAACTTCAGATGTCTCACTTCAATTTGATTTGAGCTTTCCCAGAAACAGACGTAACGGGGAGTTGAAAAGAAGAACCATATCACCAACTTATAATTCCTTTCCCCGACCATATTTGACGTAAAGATACTTCATCTTGTCCTTATACAAGGACGAGCTAGAGTAGGTATGAAATCTAAACTCATCAAGCTCATTAAGTTTTTCAACACGAAGAATCACTGAAACATCCCATTCCAAGTTCAACTTCCTCAAGGCCCACATAGCTTTGGGCTCCAATTCGACCGAAATATGGCAAGCTTTCCCGAACACCAAGCGGTACGGGGACATACCAATTGGGGTCTTATATGCCATCTGGTACGCCCATAGAGCATCATCCAAATTTTTCGATCAATCGGTCCTATTAGCATTGACCGTCTTGGACAAGATAATCTTTATTTTTCGGATGGAGACTTCCACTTGACCGCTAGCTTGAGGATTATAGGGGTGCACGCTTTGTGATTTACTTCATACTTGACAAGCAATTAATCAAGAGTCTTGTTCGAAAAGTGAGACCCCCCATGACTAATAATAACACGAGGAGTGCCAAACCTTGTGGAGATACTCTTTTTCAAAAATGCCACAATACTCTAGGCTTCATTGTCGGGTAATGCCACAGCTTCAACCCACTTTGAGACATAGTCCACCGCCACGAGAATGTAAGTTTTCCCTCAAGAGCTCAAGAAAGGAACCATGAAAACGATGCCCCAAACATAAAAAATATCCAACTCGAGCATTGTATTGAGAGGCATCTTATCCCTCTTAGAAATTCCACCGGCTCTTTCGCATTCAATACATCTCTTGACCACATCACCCGCATCTTGAAACAAGGTAGGCCAATAAAATCCGCAGCTAAGCACCTTAGTGGCCATCCTCGCCTTGCCATGATGGCCATCATAGGGAGAGGAGTGACAAACCTCAAATACACAAAATGGTTCCTCCTCCGGGACACAACATCGAATCACACCATCGGTGCAAATCTTAAACAAATATGGCTCGTACCAATAAAAGTCCAACCTATCCCACTTGGGTTTCTTCCTTTGGTTAAAAGAGAGCTCAGACGGGATTATTCCGGTCAAGAGGTAATTAGAAACATCGGAAAACCATGGCATATCATTCATTGACACTGCAGCAAGTTGTTCGTCAGGAAATGAGTCATTGATTTCTGTCCCGTCACAAGGCATCCCCTCTTCCTCCAAACGGGATAAGTGGTCCGCCACATGATTCTCCCTACCTTTTTGGTGCACAATTTCTAGATCTAATTGTGGGAGAAGTACCACTCATCTCATCAATCTTTCCTTGAAATCTTTCTTGGTCATCAAATACCTTATGGCGGCATGGTCGGTTTGCACTATGACTTTGGCCCCCATAAGGTAAGGTCGGAACTTTTCTATAGCAAAAACAATAGCCAATAACTCTTTCTCGGTGAATGTGTAGTTTTGTTGAGCCTCATTCATGGTTTTGCTCGAGTCGTACACTGGAATGAACATTTTGTTGATCCTTTAGCCCAAAACAACCCCAACCGCAATGTCACTAGCATAGCACATGAGCTCAAAGGGAAAAATCCAATTGGGTGCAGTAATAATTGGGGGGGGGGGGGTAAACTTGTGCTTTAAAATTTCAAAGGCCTCCATGCATTTTTCATCAAAAACGAACATAGCATCTTTCTCTAGCAACTTGCAAAGGGGATTCACAACCTTCGAGAAACCTTTGGTAAACCGCAGGTAGAACCCGGCATGCTCAAGGAAACTCCTTACCCCTTTTATAGAAGTGGGGGGAGGAATCCTCGAAATCACCTAGATTTTAGCCTTGTCTACCTCAATCCCATGCATAGAAATCTTGTGACCCAACACTATACCTTCTTCCACAATAAAATGGCATTTTTCCCAATTGAGAACAAGATTAGTTTCTTCATATCGGGTCAAGACTCTATCCAAATTTACCAAGCACTCATCAAAGGAATTACCAACCACACTAACATCATACATAAAGACCTCCAATATATCTTCCACGATGTCGGTGAAAATAGTCATCATACAACATTGGAAGGTTGTCGGAGCATTGCACAAATCTCACACCTTGTGATTTACTGGCTATTGATTGATTCTCTTTCCATATTTGTCACAAACCTTGTACCATTGAATTTTTTCCTTAAATTATTTCTATGTAACCCTAAAAAGGTTTTAATAAAAAAACCCCTTTCCTTAATTGGTTTTACGCATTGAAATTATAATCCCTTAACTAAAGGGAGACTGATTTCAATGAATGTTTCCTTACCTTTCTTACTTGTTTACTGCACAATAAAAGGGGCACGACCCTTTTATACACATTATATATTATTGAACACTTCAAATTAAATATTCTCAGACTCTCAATTACGATACTCTTTCGATACTCTACTCCCTTCTGAGGTGTTTTGTACTCTTTGATGGCAATTTGGATTACAAGGCTCTTGCTTTCACTTATTAGTTTCCCTAAAACTGGTATGTCTTAATTTTGATTTTAGCTTCTTCCTTATATGTTTACTTTACAGTTGCTTTACTCCTGTCTACTTTGTTGTTCATGTCCCGTAATGAATATGCTACTTCCTCTTTGCATATGATGTTTGTCGTGAATTCCCCAAACCCTTACCCCTTATATGTTTGTGAGTTACGGCTCATGGCCTGGCAGTACCATATTTTTGCCCAGGTCTGAACCTGATCCACAGAGGATCTAACTACTAAGATTGGGCTGGCAGGCTGGTTAGGGGTCTGCCAGCACTCCCAGTTGTTGGGCATGACCACAAGCCTGCCATGGCTTTCCCTAATTCCCTCTTTATGCACTTGCACTTACTTTTTGACTCAAAGCTCTTACCCCTCTTATGAGCCTTGCGTTGGGACCTTGAGTTCCCAGTGAACTTGGACATTTGAGGGTTGGCCCTTCCACACTACACTATGATCTAATTATGTGTGTATTTAGGGTGTAAGCACTGCTCGGAGCTCTCTGAGACTCCTGGGAACTTTTACACATCCCAAATTAGAGAAAGGCTTTTGGAAATCTGATCCTGGAAGTTGGTTTATCTCATATAGTTAGACCTTAAGTCTGAATTAGGCTGTTTTGGTGTAGCCTGAATTTGTGATGTATTTTTTTTTTTACTTTTTCTAGTTCATTTTGGTCTGTAATAATTTGTAATAACTATGAGGATGGCAAGTAGAAAGGGATGGGATGAATGTATGCAAAGGGTAGATAACTTGCCTATAGGATTTTTCAGATTCTTGCATAGACAACATGCCTATAGTTTACTGCATTCATGTTGATAGCTTGTTTAGAGGAATTATTGAATTTCTGCATTCTCATCTTAGAAATCTTGCCTAAGAGTTCTGCATTCTCGTCTTAGAAATTCTGCATATAAGTTTTCATTCCTACATATAGAAATCCGGTCTCTAAGTTTTTGTATTTATGCGCATAGATACCATGATCATAGGTTTTTTTATGCACTTCAACACATATATGACATTAGGCAAAAGATCCTAGGTTTAATAACAATCTGCATATATCTATCACTAGGAAAATTTGTGCATAGTTTTGAATAGTTAACAACATGCTAGATTTTATGCCTATATGACTTCCTGAATTGTTTCACCTGCATCCATCACTAGGCAAACTCGCTCATAGTTTTAAATAATAAAAAGCCTTCTAGATACCATGCTTGTAGGATTTTTCACTCTTGTTTCAACTATAAAGTATTTAACATTAATAGTGCTTAGATATCATGCCTATAGGAGTAATAAGTTGAATCAGCTTTGTCTATTCTCTATATGAGTCTAAAATCAGTAAATAAGGTCATTTAAAATCCACAGAAACTTTTGTTTATAAAACCAATAATCCTTTCTTTTAAAACCAGTACATTTTTGCACTATTAGATATCATGCCAATAGGTATCACCTAGGCAATCCATTAGGTGATTAATCAACTAGGTCGGTTCTTTATAAATTACTGCCAAACCAAGCCTAACTCGGACTTGTCATCTGAGAAATATGTGATAAATCAACTTGTCCTAATGCTTTAAAGTTTATTCAGACCATAACTAGTATTTGAAATCATGCTATATAATTTTCTCCTTAAGTGAGGAGGCCTATTTGAGCCTTTACTGATATTTGCTTCCCCCTACCCCTAACTGTTTATGTGTTCTTGTTTGTCACCCTAGATTTTTATCCTTTTAAAGCTCTAATAGCCCCAACTCCCTTCCCTTTAGGATTGGTATTCCTAACGCCTTCGGAAATGATAGGATTGGGATGAGTAATAGCATGCAATAAGTAACTATACTATTCCGCGCTTTACTACCTTAACGGGGTGGGAAGGGTAGACATGGATATGATGGCTGTTGCGCTAATACCTCATATATCCCATCTCTTTTGAGGAGTGATTCCTGGGTATTGAATTTACGTGATCCAATTAAATATAAACCTAAGACTGCCTTCCCTTTTACTTGTTTATTCTTTTTCATAATTGTTTAAATCTTTTCTTCAAAATTTCCGCCCTCTTTACTTTTCTACTTGCAATATTATGTGAAACTCCCTCTACTTGAGCCCTTATTTGTTTACTTGTTATGTGAAGTCACAATTATAACATTGCCAGGAACCACACTAGTGGATCTTGGGGGTGCCTAAGACCTTCCCCTTGAGATAATTTCTCGCCCTAATCCAAACTTTTGTTCCTCAACTCAAAACCCTTCTTAGTGTCCTAATGGACTTAATCATTAGATGGCGACTCTTCAAATTTAAACCCAATTCTCAAAAGGGCGTTGTTCTCCTCCAAAAAGTCATAAACTCGATTTCGCCTAAGAAAAAACGGGGGCATGACAGCCTGGCGACTCTATTGGGGAGATTCTTTATGGTTTTACAATTTTATGTTATTTGTAACTTTAATGCTTTTTATTTGCCTTTATTTAATGTCGTTATCTCTCTTCTACTGCAAAACTAACTTGGCCCTTTGTTTCTTTTCTTTAATGCTTTCTTTTACCCCTTTCCTTCAATTTTGTTGTAATTATGAGAAATTATTCTAATCATTACTTTATGAACGTGAAAATACGTGACAAATAATTGCATATTCAACATCATATTCCACTTGTGCGAAATAAAATACCATAGCAACGCTTATAATGATTGGTTTCACCCTTCCGATATTATCACCCCCTTAATTTGGCAAAGGCTTATTTGTGGTTAAACCAGTTGATCAACAGTGTAGTCGACGGTTCCGTGCCTTTCCCTCTTGAGTTCTCCGCTCAAGGGTACCAGTCTAGCACCCTATAGAAACCTTTTTTCATTCAATTGTGCATGCATCATGGTCAAACCTAGCCGAGTCAATTATGTTGTCCTCATAATGACTTTTTAAGATATCCTTGTCCAAAGTTCACTGGGTTTTCCTGGAACCCAAACATACACTACCGCATATGTGCATTTATTTGGAGAATTAAAATTGTTCTTAGCCAATTATTGATATTTAAATAGTTGAGTCTGGTGGGGGAAAGGGCTTAACATATTGTTTTGCAGAAAATGAGGTACGGAGTCCCCAGATTTGGTATGGTAACAAACATCTACCCAAGGTTGCAAAGCTGGTGGTTAGATTTTCACTCCAATGATCAGACCCTCGTGCGCAAGTACTTGGGAGATTTTCCCTCTCTTCTGGAAATCCAATTGGGCAACAAAATCATAGAGTCTGCAATTCTATTCTGGGATTGCGATAGGTCTGTGTTCCGTTTCGGGGACCTCGAATTAAAACCTTTGCTAGAGGAAATGGAGGGCTAGCTGGTATCCCATGGGAGACTCCGGGTTTTCTTATGCTGGAAAATCACAAGGGTAGGGTTTTCTATAAATAATGGGACTAAAGAACAACCCAGACTTGACCTGCTTGCAGGATTCCTACGTTCTTTTCGACTATCTCTACGAGAAGTACGACCATAGCAAGTCCTACCGTAGTTACCCAGAAGAATTCACCCTCACATCATTGGGGCACATCCACAGAAGATTCTTCATCTTTATGTTCTACTTTTTGGAGGTGATTGTATTACCTATGAAGAATTCTATGATTCATACTAGACTAGCCATGTTACCAAAGCCTTAAAGGAAGGAATTCGCGGGAAACCTTTTAGAATAGTACCTATGATCATTACAGAGATATACGAGCCTTGGAAAACTGGCTCAAGGAGGGGCCAAAAACTTTGAGGGTTGTAACTTACTGCTCCAACTCTGGCTCAAGGAGCATCTCCAAAAAGGTGAATATCGACAAGAGATCTTGTACAAGAACTGAGATGATCATATCGCCTTCCATCATTTAAGGAGAATGAACTATATGCCTAAAATGTTTGCTCAAATGAAAGATTCTTAAAGGATGGGTAGAGTTGTTCGAAAATCTTAAAGAGGACCTAGTGCAATGGATGTTCAAATGGTTCCCTACTGAAGAGTTCATTGTCCGATCTTGGGATGCACTCTTTCTTATACTCATTGGTCTGAGAGGAACTTATCCTTATGTCCCTCTCCGAGTTATGAGGCAGGCAAGAAGAAAGAAGTTTATACAAAGGGTTGACAAAATGAGTCACTTCAGGTCCAACTTTCAAGATGATGACAACCCTTAGAAGTGCCAAGCCCAACACATGTGTCATTGCAAAATTGTCATGGGAAAAGATACTATTGAACCGAACAAGTACCATGCTGGATATACTCCATATAATAAAAGTTAGTTGGAAGATGATCCTAATGTTTTAGGACAATTGGGGTTTGTTCGAGGTCACAGGATCACTGATGAAAAGGCTGAAGCACAAGTAAAGTACAATCAACTGCGCAAGAGGATACGAGAATGCGAAGCTGAGCATTGTGAAATACAAGAAGCCAACCAAAAGTTAATTGGAGAATGGAAAGATATGGCTGTTAGCACCAACAAACAATTGATCTTTTTGGAGCAGGGCGTAGGTGACCTCGAAAAGAAGTTTCTGTGGAGGGTCGAAGGTTGCCGAGTTGCAGAAGGAGATGAAAGCAGATATCTGGCCAGGGCCTACTTTCTGCAAGGATTGGGCGAGCTATGAGAGTTGTACGAAGGAGCCAACATTGCCGAATCTGGGGAAGGTCCTTCTAGGACCATATAGATAGGAGTCTTCTTTTCCTTTGAAAATGTAATAAGGCATTCAGCCATTAGCGACATTTTATTTACTGTCGTTTGGGGATTCATCTTCTTTTCTTATCAACAAAATGAGGCATTTAGCTTTATAAGTTCTCCAAATTTATTTGTCGCTAGGCCTACCTCAGGCATAATAGGGTCCCCAAAGATTAGGACACGTTTTATATTCCCTGCACTACGTGTTTAAATATTGCAAAATCTTTTCTTATAATCCTTACTGACTTGCTACCTTTTTGTTTTTACCCTTTGTTTATTCTCCTTCCTAAAGGTTAGTTCATGAACGGTGGCATCATCATCGTATTCCACAAGATCTAAGGGCCCTCCACCTACTCCACCTCCTAGTTCTTTTAGAAGCAGGAACAAGGGAAAGATGGAAGATTTAAGCAACATCATAAAGGAAAATTCAGTCGAACGAGTAGAGTTTACTGAGGGTATTCATGTTTCCAAGGAGAATGCCTCTCAGATAGAACAAATGTTACTAAAGTTCCAAGAAGAGCTTTGCTAAGTACGGAATTTGGCAAATCTTTCGTTTTCCCTTGATGCTGTAGAAGTTACTCAGAACCCCACACCTCTACAAAATGTCCCAAACAATCTCACTCCTCACCACCAATGCAATACTTACAAGACTCCCAGCAGCACTTTGTTGCTCATCTCGGAACCATTGAACCCCACAAATGACCATTTCCACAACAACACCCCCATATATGTGGAAACTGTACCTATGTCAAGCATACCTAAGTCCGATGACAAAGACTCTCTTATCAGGAATTTGGCTGAAGAATTTAACCAGCCGACCACCAGGATCCAGGGTGTTGAAGGAAATAAAAAAATTGAGGGTCTGAACTATGAAGATTTATGCATACAGCCCGATGTCGAACTGCTCGAGGGGTTCAAACCTCCGAAGTTCAAAATGTTGATGGTATAAGAGGTCCAAGGGTTCACTTGAGAACATACTATGACAATGTGGTCGGAGTAGGAAAAGATGAAAAGATTCACATGAAGATCTTTATGAGAAGTCCGAAAGGGGATACTCTATCTTAGTACATTAGCCAAAAAGTGGTCAAATTAGGTGAGTATGGTGTCCCATATCATGGACAGTTTCAGATTCAACAAGGAAAATGTGCCAGATGTGTACTATATCTAGAAACCTACAGAGATATTCCACGAGTATGCTACTTGATAGAGATCAGAGGCTGCTAAGGTTAGGCCATCCTTAGAGGAAGAACAAATGCACACGTTTTTCGTCCGGGCTAAAGACCGACAATACTATGAAAGGTTGATGCTGATTGAAGGCCAGAAATTTTCTGACATCATCAAACTAGGGGAAAGGATCAAATGAGGTATCAAAAGTGGTATGGTCAGTAACTTTGAAGATTTGCAAGCCACCAACAACGCTCTACAGTCCGGTGGTACATCCAAAAAGAGGGACATAGGTGCCATAATAGTTGCAGAAAGAACCAAATCACCAGTCAAATACCAAGCTTACCTGATATCTCCACTCACATATCAAACCACTACATATCACCAAGCACCCTTGCCTTCTTACCAAGTTCCACCAACCACTTATTAGTCACCTCCACCTCCTGCACATCAGCCTACTTCATCCAAATACTCCTAACCGGCACCGCCTACCATGCCTACAACACTCAACCGCCACACTATCAATCACTTACCCCCTACAAAATTTCCCTAGACCACGACAAAACATCGACCGCAGACCTCCCATACAATACACAGCCATTGCCGAACCTATTGACCAGTTGCATGAAAAGCTCAAAGTTGTTGGTTATGTCACCCCTCTCCCTGCCGTAGACCCCGAAAACCCCTCCGAGTGGGTAAACCCAAATAAAACTTGTGCATACCATTCCGGCCTAAAAGGGCATACCATTGATGAATGTCGCTCTCTGAATGGCAAAATCCAGGCTTTGATAGACAACAAAATCATCGTGGCAAAGGAGCCTTCCCCGAATGTCCGTAACAACCCTCTACCAGACTACATGGGTAGATGTATACACATGATTGCGATAAAGGATGATTGGGACCCCGATGGGTCAATCGGGTAGAGAATAGACGGAGACAATCCAAAGAAACCAACAATCACTCTCAATCCGGTTGTAGTCAAAATATAGCCTTCTGAAGATGCTGAGGTAAACATGTCCATACCACTTGAGTTTGAAGTACCAGCCTCTACAAAGATGCCAATACTGATCGAGGTTGAGTTTTGATCCCATAGGTGCATGAGCCCTTTGAAGTCACTGTATTACCTTCCAAAACAAGGGTGCCTATTCCAGTACATGGTATGACAAGAACTGGCAGAGTGTATACCCCAGAACGCTTGGTTGAGTCAAGTAAGGAGACCTCCGTTCGACAAGCCATCATTGAAACTGAACCCGGTGATCTTAATAGAAAGATACAAGCCAAGGAGTAATTGGTCATTGACCAACTGAGCAAAACACTAGCACAAATCTCTATCCTGGCTTCGCTACAATGTTCTAATGCAGACAATAATGCCTTGCTAAAGGTGCTGAGTGAGGCATATGTGCCTACCAACATCACTGGAGCAGAAATGGCAAACATGGTGGGTCAAGTTTTGGAAAGTCATAAAATCACCTTCCACAAGGATGAGCAACCACTAAAAGGACTAAGCCATCAAAAGGCATTGCACATCACTGTGCAGTGCGAAAATTACTTTATCACCCGGATTCTGGTCGATAGAGGGTCCAGTCTGAACATTTATTCTCTAGTAACACTTAGAATATTGGGAAAAGGACTGCATGAAATCAAGGACAGGTCCGTCAACGTCAAGGCTTTCGACGGATCTCAAAGGTCCACTGTTGGGGAGAGTAGCCAACGTTTTCAAATGGGGCCCACCTTTTTCGATGTTGATTTTCAAGTAATAGATGTGCCCGCATCTTACAATCTAATGTTGGGACGACTGTGGATTCATGCCGATGGGCCGTGGCATCAACACTACATCAAGCAGTGAAATTTTAGTGGAAACACAAGGAGTTTATCATCCATGGAGATGGTAGCAACCCCATATATAGCCGCCAGACCATCCCAGCGATCAGAGGAAGAAGGACAATATGAGTTTTTTTGACTAACGATCAAACTTTCATCAAGACCTTTCTCATTTGTAGGATCTTCTCTGCAATCCGTTGCTATTCGAGGTTTTTTCTGATTTTCATTTCTTAGATCTGCACATATCTATGCTACACTTGAGTTTTTAAACGATTTCTCCAATTTTTCTTTCAAAAATTACTTTTTTTAAGATCATTCTCTTTTGATCTAGGGTTTTTCTAAAATGTTTAAGTGATTTCTAACTTACCTTTTCCTTTACGTATACTTGCTCTGACTGTATTCTTGTATTCTTCCTTTTACCATGCTTTTGTATGACTATCTTACTGTTTTCTTCTATATGTACCTTCTTTGCTATAATGTTTTGATGTTCTTATGTTCTGTTACTTTATTTTCCTACTAAGTGTTGAAAGTTCTTTGTTTGTTTTCTTCTGAGCCCCGTTTAAGTTTCTTTTAGAGAAATCCCTAAGCATGTTTCTTCTACAGTTCCTACCAGTATTTCTATTATGTTCTATGGATCTCTCTACTATTTTTTCTACTGCATTCTTAAGTGTTCTTACTATTTTTCTTCTACTGAACTTTGTTTGAGTTCTTCTAAAAGAGCTTCTTAAACATGTTTCCTTTACTATTTTTATCAGTATTTTCCATTCTATCCTCTAAATTCTGCTACTGTTTGCGTGCTACCTTACTATCATGTTTTCTCATGATTTCTGAAAGAAGCATGTTAGAAGCTTCAGCTCTCTTATGAAAGCTCTACACATGTCTCGACTCAATTTGCTAGCCCTTTCCATTATGTTTTCTGTTTTTTTCGAACTAGGGCTTTATTTCAAAGACCCCTTATCTCTTTCAAACTTGTTTTGAACCTCTTATTGACTTTGGATATCTTTGTTTTCGTACAATGTTGAACTTTTTGCTAAAGTCTTCTCTTTCTTCTGATTTTTTTACAAAGACAGGACAAGTTTCTTTCATGTTTAACGTGTCTGCATGCTTTTATATATGATGAATCTTTCTTCAAGAAGGTTCTCAAACTTGTGATTGATTTAGAATTCCTTTTTAATAGGTATAATTGATTGTTTGATGATTTTTCCTTAAGCTAAAATTTTTTCCCATCTTTCCGACTTGGTTCATTCATACCGAATCTCATAGTTTGTGATTTACTGGCTATTGATATTCTCTTTCTATATTTGTCACAAACCGTGTACAATTGAATGTTTTCCTTAAATGATTTCTATGTATTTACCCCTTTTGTTGCTACTCTGAAAAGTTTTAATCAAAACCACTTTCTTTAATTGGTTTTACTCATTGAAATTAGAATCCCTTAACTAAAGGGAGATTGATTTCAATAAATATTTCCTTACCTTTCTTACACGTTTTGTACATAGGGCACGACCCTTCAATACACATCATGATTATTGAACACTTCAAATTCAAAATTCTCACACTCTCAATTGCGATACTCTTTCACTACTCTACTCTATTATGAGGTCTTTTGTATTCTTTGCTTGCAATTTGGCTTACAAGACTCCTACTTTCATTTATTTGTTTCCCTAAAACTGGCATGTCTCAATTTTGATTTCAGCATCTTCCCTATGTGTTTTCTTTACAGTTGCTATACTCATGTCTACTTTGTTGTTCATTGTGTAATGAATATGCTACTTTCTCTTTGCATCTACTATTTGTCGTGATTTCCCCATACCGTCACCCCTTCTATGTGTTTGAGATAATGCTTATGGCCTGGCAGTACCCATATTGCTGCCCAGGTCTGAACCTGATCTACAGTGGATCCTAGCTCATAAGATTGGTTTGACATTAGGTGTGTGCCAACACTCCCAATTGCTGGGCATGACCACAAGCCTGCCTTGGTTTTCCCTAATTCCCTTTTTATGTACTTGCCCTTACTCTAAGACTCTAAGCTCCGCCCCCCTCTTATGAGACTTGCTTTGGTACCTTAGGTTGCCTCTGAACTTGGAAATTTGAGGGTTGGCCCTTCCACACTGCAGTATGATCTAATTCTGTAATGTATTTCGGGTGTAAGCACAGTCTGGAGCCCTTTGAGACTCATGGGAACTATGACACATCCCAAATAAGAGAAATGCTTTTAGAAATCTGATCCTTGAAGTTGGTTTATATCACATTGTTAGACCTTAAGTTTTAATTATTGTAAAACGCCTTGTAGGTATAGATGTTTACGTCTCATAACCACAGTATTAGTTCATCCAAGTGTCACCATTAACCAACAATTTATTCCACTATCATTACTAACATATATATAACTTCCAACAACATATGTATAAGAATCCATTCACACCTAACTAACAAATCCAATCAAATAATCACATTTCAATCTCTACAATAATTATGTATTTATATAAGGAACTTACGGCTTCCAATCACTACATCAATAGTTCCAATACTTAATTCATACTCATATTCCCATAATATATCCATATATGTAAGTCTAATGGTGTAGGATTTACCTTTTGGAAGAAATCTTGCGAACCATCCTTTGAGTTCTTAAAGGAATTCTTGAAGATCTATATTCATATATGTTATAAGAGTTTCTAAGAGGTTGCTTACCTTGAAGAAGGGGGAGTTGAAGGTCTTGAGATGGTGAAAGAAGACCCCAAGGTTCGGCCAAGATAAATGGGTAAAAATGAACCCAGAAATGAGTATATAATGTTTTGGGTGCCACAGGTGGTGTTGAGCTACTTGTGGTATGGATAATGTTTGGATATAGCCATTTAGGCATATTATAAGACGCCTTGTAGGTATAGATGTTTACGTCTCATAACCACAGTATTAGTTCATTCAAGTGTCACCATTAACCAACAATTTATTCCACTATCATTACTAACATATATATAACTTCCAACAACATATGTATGAGAATCCATTCACACCTAACTAACAAATCCAATCAAATAATCACATTTCAATCTCTACAATAATTATGTATTTATATAAGGAACTTACGGCTTCCAATCACTACATCAAGAGTTCCAATACTTAATTCATACTCATATTCCCATAATATATCCATATATATAAGTCTAAGGGTATAGGATTTAACTTTTGGAAGAAATCTTGCGAACCATCCTTTGAGTTCTTAAAGGAATTTCTTGAAGATCTATATTCATATATGTTTTATGAGTTTTTAAGAGGTTGCTTACCTTGAAGAAGGGGGAGTTGAAGGTCTTGAGATGGTGAAAGAAGACCCCAAGGTTCGGCCAAGATAAATGGGTAAAAATGAACCCAGAAATGAGTATATAATGTTTTGGGTGCCACAGGTGGTGTTGAGCGCTACTTGTGTTGAGCGCTACTGTTTGGATATAGCTTGAATTTCTGATGCACCTTTTTTTTTTTCTGGTTCATTTTGGCCTGTAATAATTTGTAATAACTATGGGGATGACTAGTGGAAATGGATAGGATGAATGTATGCAAAGGGTAGATAAATTGCCTATAGGATTTTTCGGATTCTTGTATAGACAACATTTCTATAGATTACTACATTAATGTAGATAACTTGTTCATAAGAATTCTTGAACTTCTGCATTCTCATCTTTGAAATCCTGCCTATGAGTTATGCATTCTCGTCTTAGAAATCTTGCCTATAATTCAGCACTCCTGCAAATAGAAATCATGTCTATAAGTTTTGCATTTTTACGTATAGAAACCATGACCATAGGTTTTTGTTTTCTGTACTTCAGCATATATATGTCATTAGGCAAACTATCCTAGGTTTAATAACAATCTTCATATATCTATCACTAGGAAAACTTGTTCATAGGTTCAAAAAATTTATAGCATGCTAGATATTATGCCTATAGCACTTTCTGAATTCTTGCACCTGCATCCATCATTAGGCAAACTCGTTCATAGGTTTAAATAATAAACATCCTTTTAGATACAATGCTTGTAGGACCTTGCACTCTTGTTTACACTATAAAGTGTTTAAAATCAACAACGCGTAGAAATCATGCCTATAGGAGTAATCATTTGAATCAGCTTCGTCTATTTCCCCTATGAGTCTAAAATTAGTACGCAAGGCCGTTTAAAATCCGCAGAACCTTTTGTTTATAAAACCAGTAATCTTTTCTTTTAAAACCAGTACACCTTCTACACTATTAGATGTCATGCCTATAGGTCTCACTGGGGCAAGCCATTAGGTTATTAATCAACTGGGTCAGTTCTTGATAAATTACAGCCGAACCAAGCCTAATTCAGACTTTTCATATAAGAAATATGTGATAAATCAGCCTGTCCTAACGCTTTAAAGTTGATTCAGACCATAACTAGTATTTGAAGTCATGCTATGTAATTTGCTCCTTTAGTGAGGAGGTCTATTTGAGCGTTAATTGTTATTTGCCTTTCTCTCCCCCCCCCCCCCCCCCCCAACTGCTTATGTGTTCTTATTTGTCACCAAAGATTTTTATCCTTTTAAAACTCTAAAAGCCCCAACTCCCTTCCCTATCGATTAGTAGTCCTAACGCCTTCGAGACTGATGGCATTGGGACGAGTAATAACTTGTAATAAATAACGATACTATTCCGCGCTTTAATACCTTAACAGAGTGTGAATGGTAGATATGGTGATGATTATCGGTGCGTCAATATCTCATGTAGTCCCTCTCTTTTGAGGAGTGATTATTGTGTATTGCATTGACGTGATCCATATTAATCATAAATCTAGGACCCCCTTCCCTTTAACTTGTTTATTCTTTTTCATAATTATTTAAATCTTTTCTTCAAAATTTTTGCCCTCTTTAATGTTGTGAAAACTCCCTCTACTTGAGCCCTTATTTGCTTACTTGTTACATGATGTCACAATTATAACATGGTCGGGAACCACACTAGTGGATCTTAGGGGGTGCCTTATGTGAGCACGTGATTTTTGCTCCGCTTATATTACTCCAACAGACTCCTTAGATTTAGGATTTTTCATTTTATTATTTAATTTTTAGGATTTAATTGTGTAATTTTGTGTGTATTTTTATTTGCGTGTGCATGTTAGTTTTAGATAATTCGTAAAAAAAGTTCCAAAAATATTGCATGGGAATTAAGATTTAAATTTATATTTTTTAGAACAATTAGTAATTGGGCTTTTACAAAATACTAAAATCACAAAGAAAATTGATTGGGTTTTAGTAGTTCTTTTCATTATAGCTTAATTAGGTAGGTTGAATTAGTTTCTTTTTAGGTTAATTTTAGTTTAAAAAATAAACTAATAATTAAAAGAAAAAGAGTTTAGAGAAAAGGAAATAAAGAAAAAGAGATAAAAAGAAGATAGAAAGAACATGCGTGCTAAATGTTTAAGCTTGGGCCAATATTAAATACAATTTATTGGCCCAGTCCTTAAAACCCTGAACCCATCTAACACAACTCAAATACCCGACCTAAAATTCAAATACCCGATCCAGCACCACCCTCTTTCCTAAAACGGTATCGTTTAGCCTCCATTTAATCTCAACCATCTAGGTGTTATGATCCAATGATTGAGAAGCCAACGTTGATTAATATATAAAATTCCAAACCTTACCCTACCCCTTCAGAAACCCCTACCCTTCGTCTCTCTCAGATCTCTCACTAGGAACATTAACGCTGCCGCCTACCACCGTAAACCCCCGGCGGGAAATCGCCTTCGCCGACGGTTGTCACACTTTCATTTTTTACACACCTACACCGAATGATATAATGTATATATGAGTTTTTCCAATTTAAGTGACATCATTAAAAATGAGATTATTTATTTATTTTTCAGAGTCGCCACTTGGGATAGTTTATTTAGTGTCCCAAGTCACCGATTTATTTTAAATCCCAAATCGAGGAAAAATTCGACTTCCCTTTTGAAGTATGCAAACCAGAAATTCTGAATAAGGAATTATGTTAACCCAAGGGAAGGTGTTAGGCACCCCGGATTCCGTGATTCTAGCACGGTCACTTAAACTATCATAATTGGCCTATTATCTGATTTTAAAATATGTCTTAGTCTATGGTATATTTTATCTTATTAAACGACATTTTAAATTATGCTTAGGAAGATTCAACGTCATCTAAAATATGTCTTGAACCACATCACATGAAATGCACCCGCTGTCCATAACACATTTTATCTACCGTTGTTTGGATTTGGGTCACATAAAATGTACAGCCGAGTTTAGAAAATTAAATTAAATTACGCGCCTAAACCAACTATACCTTTAAAGCAAAAAATATAAAAAAAATTAATATGATAAAGTTACTTTCTCATACCTTTAAAGCAAACAATATAAAAAAAAATTAATATGATAAAGTTACTTTCTCATTCTATATGTCTGATACCCAATATTCAATGCAAAACTCCAATCAATCTACTCATAAATGTTAAAATAATTCTTTTATCGTCTGAATAGTAACTGTAATATTTAAACATGGAATCAAAACTCAGACTTCTCTTAGGTTCCAGAAATTTGATGTGATCTGTAGTTCTCACTTTTACTCAATAATAATATCTTTGCAATAACAATAATGATAGCTAACAACAACAATACTGCTAATTATTATTCGTTAAAAAAAACTTTAAAACTTCTTTCAACTGGAACTACGTTCTTTTATCCTAGCTATATGTGAAAATATCAAAGTAACTGTTAAGCTTAATTGATATAGAATTTTTGAATAAACAAAAGTAACATTACATTATGAATCCAACAAATAATATTGGACTATAGATAGATAAATGACTGTAACTATCAAAATTCACCCAAACAGATTTAATTAAACAACAAAAATGACATTAAAAGAAACAGAGCAATGATAACTTAACAAAATAATAATAGCATGTTGTTAAGAGAACACGAAGTAGAAAGAAACAAGAAATCGATTTCAATGAACCTGGAGTTTCATTGCACGACAACGTTGAAACATAAAACGCTGGAACCACAGACGAAGACTTGAATTGACGCCGGAAAATTTCGGGTCTGAATCCAAATAACTCAGTTACTCTGTTTGGATTTCTTCTTAGAAATTACATGAAAGGAACAAAGTTTCCTTCAGCTTTTCCCTCAAATTTTGCTCTTATAAAACTCCCTCTGTTCGGTCCCTTAAGAAGCCCTATAAATGGCTGAGAAGAAGAGCATTGCGTCGGGCGGTGGGTCCTTTGGTTGAAGACGGCGCTACTCTATTTTTTAGAGAGAACGGCTGATTAGTGTATTAGAGTGTGTGTTTTGTGTGATTATATAGATAATATTATATAGAGTAGGGATTAGGTTTATGAGCCTACGGATTATGAAATATGAAATAAAGTTGGGTTATGTAAGTTTGGGAATTATGGTTTGGACAAGTTTGATTTTAAAAATGGGCCAATTGCTTAAATAAATATCTCATTGCAATTAAATCTTTATTCTCTTTTTTTCTTTATTTTTTTAAAATTAAAATTATAGAAATTAAAAATTCTAAACTAATCTATTTTTTGTAGAAATTAAAACTCTTTATTTATTTTTAACATTAAAACAACTACTTAACTTAAAAATTAAAGAAAAATGCTAATTTAAATACTAAGATAAATATGGAAAAATGACCCTTTTTATTTATATTTTTCTATGATTTAAAATGTTAAAAACTCATGAAATGCAAATAAATAAAGAAAAATATATAAAATTAATAAAAATTATTTTTGATCTATTTTTAGGAGTTGTTCTCATTTAGGGCAAAAATCATGTGCTCACAACGGCGATAATCACGTGCTCACAATGGTGGGTTCTGAGGTGTATATTAATGCTCAGGGGAGTCATAGAAAACCTGATGAGGCTGTGCGTACCTTCAAGGTGTTCTCCTTTGACCTCTTCTCGACCCTGTTGTCATCATGATTTCTTCATCCTTCTCATTTATGTCACTATAATTATCAGATTCAACCTGGACAACCTGAGCCGCGGCTTTAAGAACTGCTTGACTTAAAATTTTACCTGTCTTAAGACCATTCTCTACCATTTCTTCCATTTTGATAAAGGATTTGCCAACTGCGGACATCATATTTTGAAAGTTATCTGGCTCTTGTGCTTAAAGGAAGACAGTGATTAGCTCGTGGTCATCCATGGGTGGCTTAACCCTAACTGCTTGCTCTCTCCATCTAATGGCATATTCCCTGAAACTTTCACTTGGTTTCTTCTTCAGGTTTGAAAGGGAATTGCGGTCTGGGGCAATATCAATGTGTATTGGAACTGTTTGACAAAAGCCTGTGCCATGTCATCCTAGACATACCATCAAGAAGTGTCTTGATCCAAAAACCATTCGGATGCTACTCCCGTGAGGCTTTCCCCAAAATAAGCTATTAGCAATTCTTCATTTCTTCCCACATCTCTCAGCTGATTACAATACCTTTTCAGATGGGCTGTGGGGTCCCCATGTCCATCATACTTTTCAAATTTGGGAATCTTGAAACCAGGCGGCACGTGGACATCAGGGAACATACACAGATCTTTGAAGGCAATACTCTTTTGACCCGCCAACCCTTGCATGTTTTTCAATCGTTGTTCTAAGCTTTTTACCCTTTGGGTTATTTCTTCCGGTACCATCTTTTGGGTAGGTTTCTCAATCTTTGCAGGAAGATCAAATAGGTATGAGTAGTATTCAGGAGAGTGGGATTGCTCTTGCTGTGTAATAAATTGTGACTCATGACAAGGTTCTCCTTGGCCATTAGCTAATGCTTGACACATTTTGGCCATTTGCTGTTTCAGTATTCTATTTTCTTCAGCCATAGTGGACTCTTGTTGAACCCTCTGACCCTAGGTCTCTTGAGCACTTGTGACAACTTCGTTGTCAGTTATCATTTTTCCCCGACTCCTATGCTATCTGCTTACCACAAACCGACCATCTTAACTTTCTTCACAATTCAAAATAAAAGACATGTTAGAATGGACTCAGTCAGTCCGTATTATTATCAAAATTTTTCACTTTTGTTTTACTTTTTCTTCCTTGTTTTTCATTTTTTTTCATTTTTCTCATTTTCCTTTTCCATGGTTGATTGAACCTGATGTGGGTTGCCTACGTATCATGACACCGCATGAATCAGATCTCGCGTAGTTCGAGAAAATTAGGAATAGAGGAAATAAACTAAGTTTATGTTTTCTAGATTTCAAATTTTCTTCTCCTTTTTTTCACCTTTGTTTTATTAAAAGAAAGTCTTATAAAGAAAGAAGAGAATATTTTTGGATTTTGATTTTTCTTCAGCAACTTTGCAAAAGAAGGAAGATTTTTTTTTTGGAATTTCGAAAAAGAAACTTCTAAAGAAGAAATATTTTTTTTCTATTTTTCTTTCGACTTTTATTGCTTTTTTGGGGGGAATTTTAAAAAAAAAACTTCTAAAGAAGAAAGAAAAATATTTTCGTTTTTATGAATTTTTATTTTAAAGTTAGGAAAGAAGTATTTCTAAAAAAAAGAAAGTATTTTTGAATCTCGAATTTTCAATTCAATTCTCGAAATAAGAAAGAAATATTTTTGAAATTTTTAAAGAGGAACTTCAAAAGAAGAAAGAAACATATTTTTGGATTTTGAATTTTTTTTCGAATTTTTGAAAGAAATACTTCTAAATAAAAGGGGAGATGTTTTTGAATTTTTAATTTTCTTATGAATTTTCGAAAGAAGAATGAAATTGTTTTATTCTTTTCTTTTGAAATTTTGAGAAAAATTAGAAGAAAATATTTTTTTTTTTAAAAATGGTGTCTCAAAGAAAAACTTTTCTAAAGAACAAATTCTTTTTTTGAATTTTTTAAAATTAGGGTTCTTAAAAAAAAACTTTTCTAAAGAAAATATCTTGAATTTAAAAAAACATATATAAGAATTTTCTTACTTATTTACAAAAGTACTTCTAAACAAAAACATTATATTATCTCTTTTTTTTAAAAAAAAATAATTCTAAGGAAAGATTTCTAAAAAAAGAGCTAAAAGAAAATATTTCTAGATTTTTAAAAAATGGGGCGGAACCAATGAGATTTGCCTACGTATCTCACATCTGGTGAGAATCAGACCCGCGCAGTTGGAGAAAATATTTTTGCCAAACCAAAATTTTGTTAAGAAGTCTTTTTTTTTTTGCGAAAAAGACTTCTTAGCATTTCGGTGCTATTTGAGCATTGATTTTACAAGGCAAATGATAAATCTAAGTTAAAAACCTTGGTATAGGGTCTAGATTGTGCACCTGAGCGGACAACTCGAATCGAGGAGGGGGCTACGTACCGAGAACCAAAAAGCCATCCGGCTTAACTTGTCCGACCTCTTTCTTATTTCCAGGCATGATACTAACATAATAGGGAGTCTCAACCAGTAAGCATATTAGCAGAGGTGAGATGTGAAGGGTTTCGTAGCAGTTTATATGTACAGTTCAAGTAATATCAAAGCGGTAAAAGCATCATCTTGCACATTAAGCCAACATGTAATAAAATTAGATAATAAATAAAGCCAAATATAACAATTATTTTAAGCTCGAATTCTTGAACCCTGAACAAGAAATTCTGGGTTCCATCCCCAGCAGAATCGCCAGAGCTGTCACACCTCCTTTTTTACACACCTACCCCGAAGGATATAATGTATATAGAAGTTTTTTTAATTTAAGTGATATTATTCAAAATGAGATTATTAATTTATTTTTCGGAGTCGCCATTTGGGATAGTTTATTTGGTGTCCGAAGTCACCGATGTATTTTAAATCCCAAAATAAGGAAAAATTCGACTTTCCTTTTGAAGTCTGTGAAACAAAAATTCTAAATAAGGAATTTTGTTAACCCGAGGCAAGATGTTAGGCACCCCCGGATTCCGTTGTCTAGCACGGTCGCTTAAACTATCATAATTGGTCTATTATCTAATTTTTAAATACATGCCTTAGCCTATGGTATATTTTAACTTATTAAACCACATTTTAAATTATGTTTAGGAAGATTCAACGTCATCTAAAATATATCTTGAACCACGTCACATGAAATGCACCTGAGGGCCACAGCATATTTTATCTAACATTATTTGAATTTGAATCACATGAAATATATACCCAAATTAAAAAAATTAATTTAAATAACGCGCCTAGAATAATTAGGCCTTCAAAGAAAACAAAGATAAAAAACATTAATGTGATAAAGTTACTTTCTCATTCTATATGTCTGATTCTATAAGTAGAAGTAAACAAGAAATCGATTTCAGTGAACCTGGAGTATTATTGCACGACAACTTTGAAACATAAAACGCTGGAACCACAGACGAAGACTCGAATTGACGCCGGAAAATTTCGGGTCTGAATCCAAATAACTCAGTTACTCTGTTTGGATTTCTTCTCAGAAATTACATGAAAGGAACAAAGTTTCCTTCAGCTTTTCCCTCAAATTTTGCTCTTATAAAACTCCCTCTGTTTGGTCCCTTAAGAAGCCCTATAAATGGCTGAGAAGAAGAGCATTGCGTCGAGGGGTGGGTCCTTTGGTTGAAGACGGCGCTAGTCTATTTTTTTTTACAGAGAACGGTTGATTAGTGTATTAGAGTGTGTCTTTTGTGTGTTTGTGTAGATAGTATTATATAAAGTAGGAACGGTTAAGGGTCAGATTTGCCCTTGTACTGTTCAAAATAAGTTACATTTACCCTCCGTTTGCATTCTTTAACAAATATACCCCCACAGTTATACTTTCGGGCCACATTTACCCTTCCTCCGTTAAACCTAATTTCCTCAAGTTTTTTAAACACGTGGCCTACTTACATTGGTCCAAAATTAGCCCACCCAAAAATTATAAACCCGCCCGATCCGTGAGCAAATAACCCGCCCCGAACAAAAAAAACCGACCCCCCTGACCTCACCTTCCTCACACCAACCTCCCCTTCACTAACTCGCCGTAACCCAGTGGCGAGAAACAAGAAGCCCGCCGCTCTTCCCACCAGTTCGTCGCCACCACACCCCTAACCGACGAGCTACTGCTACTTCTTCATTTCCAGCCGCAACACCAACCAAAAACACCTCCCTGTTCTTCGTCTTCTTCAGCAGCGAACGAGAACCAGGGACCTTCAGACATTGCCCTCATCTGATTTTGCTTTCTCTCCATTTTTGAATACACATACACATACAAACAGAAATGGGAAATTTCAGTCCGAAAAAATCGAGTGAACCATAGTGAGAACAGATCTGGACGAGCTGAAAACAGGGTAAAAAACTTTCCGATTTTGAAGCAAGGTCTAGCGTTAATTTCCAGAAGTTGTCACTTAAATGTAGCAGTTACATAAAATTCCAGACAATATACAAACAGTCAGCAGAAATAGCATATCCTACTTATTAGAGAAGGGTTTTGAATGGGCGACGAAGAGGCCCAAATTCATGTTCGAAGAAAAATAGAGGGAAAGATATTCAGTAGCATTGACTATGTTTACACTTAATCCTGTATTTGGTCTAAGGATGAAATCTTCGTAAAGTTAATAGAGAATTTTTTTCAACGAACTGTTGAATCAGAAATTAACATCCAATGGGAGGAGGAACTATTCACAGCAACAGATAAAGTAATGGTTTTAATTTTAATTAAAAAAACGAACCAAATCGAAGTGGGGCGGGTCTAGGATTAGCAATTGGGTCGGGCGGGTTTAATTCAAACGGAGGATAAATATGGCCTATTTTTAATAGTACAAGGATATATTTGACTCTTAATCGTACTAAAAATATATGGAAACAAGTTTTAACGGCTGAGGGATATATATGGCCCTAATGTATAACGGTAGGGACATATTTGTTAAAGAATTCAAACGGAGGATAAATATAACTTATTTTGAATAGTACAAGGATATATTTGACCCTTAACTGAAGTAGGAATTAGGTTAGGGGCATGTGCCTACGGATTATGGGCTAGGGAATAGACTTAGGTTATGTGAGTTTGAGTATGAAAATTATGGTTTGGGCTAGTTTGGTTTTAAAAATGGGCCAATTGCTTAAATTAAAATCTCATTGCAATTAAATCCTTATTCTCTTTTATTTTTTTAAAATTAAAAATTATAGAAATTAAAAATTCTAAACTAATCTATTTTTTGTAGAAATTAAAACTCTTTATTTATTTTTAACATTAAAACAACTACTTAACTTAAAACTAAAGGAAAATGCTAATTTAAAGACTAAGATAAATATGTAAAAATGACCCTTTTTAAAGGATTTTTTATGATTTAAAATGTTAAAAACGCATGAAATGCAAATAAACAAAGAAAAATTCCTAAAATTAATAAAAGTTATTTTTGGTCTATTTTTAGGAGTTGTTTCATGTAGCGAAAAACTCACGTGCTCACAAAAATGATAACCAAAAGGCCCCCAGATTAGCACCATAGGATTTCTTAGACCTCCTTTACCCCAATCTACCATTGATTTGCCTCAAAAACCCTCCCAAACCCTTCGAATAATTAAAACCCTAGTAGCCGCCTCTGTTGTGTCTAGCGACACCGTCACCAAACATTACTAAAATGATACCATGCAACCTCCACCGCCCTCTCTTCCCTAATGCAAGGTTGGTTTCCCCAAAATCACTGCCGATTCATCCAAATATAATCAGAGACCAAAATCTTAATTTCAAAAAAGGGGTTTACTAGTGATTTCACAATAATAGAGTTTAGCCGCGATTAAACACCATTTTGGTCAAGTGATTCAAAATGTCTTGCCCTGGTCGTGATTCAATCCTAGTAATTCCTCTTCTTTCATTTTTTCTATTATTTACTTATTAGAATAATTATTTGTTCGCTTGTTCTGATTTAGTGATTATGGTTCTGATAGTTTCATTCTGATCTTGTGATTTGCTTGTATTTTTGTTTGATTGCAGTCACATAGTTCTCTGTTAGTGTTTACTGTTTTTTACATTATTTAATTTTGCCTTATTTTCACTTAATTTCTACTGTTTTACATTGTAGTCACAGTCTTAATTGTTTGTTTTAAAATTGATCGTTTATTGTTTTTACTAGGTTAATGAAAAAATTAGTTTTAGGATCCATATTGATAAAAATTCATTTAGTTTAGATATTTTTCCCTTAGTTTATTTTTGTTCTTTGTGCCATTTGTTAAGAATTACTGATCAGTTTTGCAAACTAGGAATTTGGGCTTTGTTTGAAAACAGTAAACCCATTTGAATTGGGTCACTTAACCCAGACCTTGGGTTGATAGATTTAGGTAAAAATAACAGGGTTTCAAGTTAGTCCCTTAAGTACTTTTAAGTAAAAGTTAAAATTGAGGGGGGGGGGGGGGGGGAGGGGGGGCTAAAGTATAAACTAAAAATTTGAAAGATGCCCTAGTATTTGCTTATAAAAGGCAGCCTACCCTGCCTTGCAAAAAAGTGAGAGGCGAGAAATCTGAAAAATTCTAAATTCAAAGTTTGGAGGTCTAAAATTTGAAATTCAAATCAGAAATCTTCACTGTTTTACTAAAATTCTACAAAATCATTTAGTTCTTCCTTCTGAAATTATTCCTGAATAATCTAGAGCTAAGGTGAATTGAATGTGCGTCAGCGTTTAGTTTGATTTGGTCATCTTCTGGCTGGATTTTCAATTAGCTGGGCTGTGTTAGTAATTGTGGATTCAAATTGGGTTTAAGTGATCAGCTCTGGGTTAATTTAGCTTCTGAAACACTGTGCTGCTCATTGCAAATTGTTGATTGCTTCCATGTTTTTCTCTCAAATTTCCAGGTACATTCCTAGCTCATAATAGCATGATGATCGCTGAACATGTATTGAACTTGCAATTATGAATAATGAGATGTCGTTTGGATTTAATTTCTTCATTCCTCCTATTTGTTCTACTCTTAGATTAAAAGCCATGAAAATTGTTTAGGACCTCCCCATTGAATCTGAATGTATAAACTAACTTGATATGTTACCTTTGAGATCTGTACAAATAAGCAATGGACTTATCAACTCGTTTTCATATTTCATGCATTCAATTCGAATTTGTTTAGCTTTAGTAATTTAGTTTGAGTTGAACTATTAAATGTGTTGATTAAGAATCATGTTTAAGTTTTATAATAACAGCGAGAGCTGTTAGCTTAATTGCCTGGGTTGAGATCAATTCAAGGTCTCCTTATTTGCAATTATTGTCTTTGTGTTATTTATGTTCAGTTTAATTTGAAAACATGGAATACTATAGATTACTCATTTTCCAGTCAACGCATATATATTCCATTAGCAGGTTGTGCCTTGGATTATAAAGGTACTTGTCGCCATATTGAGTTAGATATAGGATTTATCTAATGCCTGACTCAAAGCAGGCGTCATTTGAATTAGGCTTGTGTCGAGTCTAAACCCCGGGTTTGATTCATTCTGCTGATATGCCTATTTGATCTGACCCATTTAACATGAATCCGACGTTAATTTGTTGCTGATATTTGACATTTGGCCCTTTAAAGGGTACTCCTATATGTATCCTATTCTAGCGAATTGGGCTCATCATTGAGCCCATGGTCCTGAAACATGTACATGCATTTCCAAAAGATTAATGGGCCTATGCTGCTTTGAATTTAGTCCCTTTGACTATGATAAATACTATCTATTGCCACAAGTTTCTTTTTATTCAATTAGACTTCCATCATTTTTAATGTTAGTCACGTAACCTCTTTAATTAAAATAGATAACAATAGCTCATATACTTTCTGAATGCTAGTCTAATTAAAAAAAGGGATTGAGATGCGTCGCGCCAAACGAAATGAAAAATTGCGTGGCCCTCTTTAATTACTTCCATAAAAATCCTTAGAATTCGAGACGTGTTATTTAGAAAATTTTCATGGCCCGAGCAAAGTTAACAACGTGTTAGTTGCTTTAGGCACATTATTTAATAATTCTACCTTCCTAAACTTGGGTGTGCATTTCATGGGACCCAAATCCAAATCCTATAATGTTGAATAAAATATGTTTCGGATTGCGGGTGCATTTCATGTGAGCGATCCAACGACATGTTTTAGACAATGTTCAATTTTCATTAAAATTAATTAAAAGCAGTAAATAATTTTAAAATTGCACTATAGGTTTGATCACATATTAAAATCATATAATAGGCCAATTATGATAGTTTAAGCGACCGTGCTAGAACCACGGAATCCAGGGGTACCTAACACTTTACCTTGGGTTGACAGAATTCCTCATTGAGAATTTCTGGTTCGCAGACTTCAAATGGAAAGTCGAATTTTCCTTGATTTGGGACTCAAAATAAATCAGTGACTCGGGACACCAAATAAATTATCCCGAGTGGTGACTCTGAATTAAATAAACAATCCCAATTCAAATAATGCCACTTAAATTGGAAAACTCTCTTATACTCTAAGATAACTCTGGCGACTTTGCTAGGGACAAGAACCTAGAATCTCTGGTTTAGGGTTCAAGAATTCGAGCTTAGAATAGCTGTTATGATTGGCTTTATCTGTTATCTGATTTTCCTACATGTTTGAACCTAATGTGCTAAATGCTTTACCATTTTGATATTTTGGTGAATTGTGTATATAAACCGCTACGAAACTCTTCCTCTCTATGAGTCTTCTACATCATGGAGAAGGGTGCACTTCGTGTGACTTCTCTTCTATTTAGAGTCTTATCCCATTCAGAAAAAGGTTCAGACAAGTTGCTAAGCCGGTGGAGCTTCTGTATCCTCGGTACGCTCCTCCCCCCCCGGCTCGAGCTGTCTGTTGAGGTAAGCCAAGTCTAGAACAATAAACCCAGGTTCTTAAACCTAGTATAACAAAACCTTATGCCAGATCCCTTGTAGGAACATTTGTTTACATCACGTGAATTTGCCTTAGAATACTCAACACAGGGGTTGGGTCTGTCTAGGACACGTGTACCCGAAATGTAAAGACCATCATGATGCATCTTGCTTTCTACTTGTGCATTTATTTGCTTCGGATCTGCATGTTGACCGGCTTGTAAATAATGGGAGAGAGTCGAAAGGAAATAGTAATGGATGAGGGTAATCACCTATTTTAAAGATAAACAATACTTAAATAGTGCTGAAACTCTACCGGATTTGTAAAAAGAAAAAGAAAGTTTTTTTGTGTTTCAAAATATTTGTTTTGTCAAATTTGCCCGAATTACGCCAGTTTGATTCTCACTGGATGTGAGATACATAGGCAACCCCCATCGGGTCTAACTTTTCTTTTTACAAAAATATCCCAAAGATCACAGATATTTTAGTGTTGCTATAATTAACGCTAGTGATACCATTCTTGCCTAAAATAAGCCGAATGTCCCCAAAAAGTGCGCCGGAAGGCTGTTTCTGCAAGAACAACCACCTTGGTTCATTTCCAACGATTAGCAGGCACAACCTTAAAATCTTCTTTCCCGAAGTGCTAAAAGTTCGTATCTACAAAGCTAGTGTTTTGTTTTTTTTTTAAAAATAAAATTTTTTAAAATAATAAATATTATTATTTCTCCTTTTAGGATAAAATAAGCCATTAATTCACCTAATAAATGTGCAGGATGAGCACGAACGAAATTAAACCCTTCAAAGTCCTTAATGAGATCCCATTGAAGCTCCATATGTGGTGGGATGATTTAGGAAGGGCAGTAGAGAAACAGTGGTAGGAGTTCTGGGAGGCCTCGTCGGACTATTAAGTGTCAAGCCAAGGTCGGACATAATTGAAGCCTTAATACCATTTTTGGATCCAACTTGCAACGTATTATGTTTCTCTGACTTTAAGCTCACACCTACGTTGGAAGAGGTAGCTGGTCTAAATGGAAATCTCAAAAGTCGATATCCCCTATCGCCAAGGCTGGTGTCCCCTCACAGATTCCCGGATTTGCTGAGAACTAGTCGGGATGTCGAAGACAGAAATCTATTCGAAGGATAGTGCAAACTCAACTTTTTGTATCTTCGATATGGCAACCCCCGAGGTTTTAAAGAGCCAAACACTTGTGTAACCCATGCTGGAAACAAACACAAGTGGGAGGCAAGACGGATTCTAGCTTTCATGGTGGCCTTTATGGGTGATGCGGTTTGTCCACGGAATGATGGCAATATTGAGAAAGGTCTTGTTGGAATGATCGACGTGGCAATCAAAAGAGATAACATCATTGTGGTTCCTCTGATCGCGTCTGAAATCTACCAAGCCCTGACCATCTGTCGGGAAGGAGGGAAATTTTTCTAGGGTTGACATTTGTTACTTCAATTATGGATGCAAGAACACCTCTGTCACCGAGTTAGATACATGAATTAAGGTTTGATCGGTCTCAACTTCATTGAATAATTTGGAAGTCGGGTAGCAGTATTGAATTCCCTATGGGTACAGAAGCTTGGCTTGCACATCAGAGCTCCATGACTGCTGATAAAATTGAAAGAGCATTTGGATGGCTCGCTGCCACTGAAGCAATATACACAACAGCTGAAGTGTCTTGTATCCTCTTAATAGGCGTTTGGAGCATCAAACCATGTGCTCCCTACAGGGTGTTGCATAAACTAGGAAGATTCCATACCGTCAGCAATGATGAAGATCTAAGTAAGCATGCCATTGGGCTGGGTCCAAAAGCTGTGTTTGCAGAAGGAAAAATTTGCCAAATGTAGAATGAGTGTACCTCCCAAGACCATAGTGCGTGACCGAGCCAGAGGTAAAGTGGACCCCAAATTTGTTGAATGGATAAGTAAGAGGTATCAAATTTCTGAAGGCCCGCAAAGAGACCACATGTCCAACAATTCATAGTTGAGGCCTAACCTCGATGGGACTGGTTGACTAAAGAGAATAAATACAAGGCAAAAATAAGTAAATTGGAAAGGAAAGTTATGGAGCTTCAATTTGAAAATGGTGTTCAAGCTGCCGCAGACGGGAGAGAAAAGAAGAAACTAGCCTAGGAAAATGAGGAACACAAAGCTCAGATCAATAAGATGAAAATATCCGCCAAAAACCCAGAAAGAAGTCGGGCCGATGAAAGGCTTATAAGTGGGCTAAGAACGAAAGTCCTCGAATGCCAAGAAGACTTGGAAAAGTCTGAAGCTAGTAAAATCAAATTACCAAAATAGTGGACAAATAAAGCGGAAGAACGGGCACAGTGTGTAACATTAAATGAAGAGAAACTATGAAGGCACCACCACAAGTCTAAGAAGAAAAGTAACTAATATTGAGGATGAGGCAGCTAAGCGAGCTAAAGATTTTAAGGCTGATAGGGAACACTATGATAATGTGATGGCTAGAATGGAGGAAGAAATACAAATAATGCAAGATCAATACTATCACGATTCCCAAGTGTTAGAAACCCGCAACCAACAGGTAGGGCGATCACTTTAGGAAAAGGGCAGAATTAGAGAGAGGATTAGAACTATTGCTTATTACATTACCATGAAGTGCCAAGCATGCAAGAGAATGACTCGTACCACCATCTTTGTTGCGGTAATGATTTTTGTCCGTCAAGTTATGAGTGATCTTTAGCGACTGAAAGGGATCTTGCACATAGGCCCGCGGCGAGGCCGAATGATGCCCTGCAGGCCCCATTCGTTGAAGCTTTAATATATTCTTGTCCTTTTTCTTTGTCATTGAGTATGTATTTTGTTATTTTGAGTCTGTGTTGTAGTTTCTCCTTTCCAAGAAAGCAAATAATTTGGCATCTTTGTAACAGAAGTTTTATTAATGAAAATAAAAAATTCACAAAAAATATTTCCTTATTTTACAGAACTACGCTTAGTCTAATTCATGAGGGGTCATGATACGCAGACAATCTCTATAAGATTCGACCATATCCCTAAGAGAAAAGAAAAAAAGGGGAGGAAAGAAAATAAAAGAAAAACAAGAGAGGAAAAGAAACAAAAGAGGACGAAAATAAGAAAACCAAGAAAAAGAAACCATGGAAAAAAGCAAAGGCAAGAAGGAAAGAAAAGAAAAGAAAGAGAGAAAATAAAAATGAGAAAAATGAGAGAAAAGGGTAAAAGGAAAGAAAAGCAGGGAAAAGAGAGTGAAAATGAAAGGAAGAAAATGGGAAAGAACAAGGAAAGCTAGGATGACGTATGCAACCGTTGTAATACACGTAGAAACCCATTTAACTGCATAGGTGCATCACATCCCAACGTGCTATTATCTATTTGTTATTTGTCTCAAACTAACCGATTGCTGTTGTCACTACCAGTCCAGGTCTTGTAGAAACGGTGGTTGATTTTTGTGGTAAACTTGCCTCACATCCTTACTTCACCAAATCAAAGGGGAGCACGGAAATGTCTTCGAAAATGACCTTGCCAGCAATTCCCATCCCACAAGATAGCCCAATCTCAGGCATTCCGGCTTCAGAATCTACAATGACCGAAGAAAACAAGATCCTACATCTTAGGGTCATGGAGATATGGGATGCATGGACAAATGGAAGGGAGGCTCCAAGTGCAATCTCCAGATTCCTCGAACTGTTTCCTAGATAAGGGGTTACCTCCAATATTCCCATCAGTCATCCAAATACCTCGCTGGGACAGCCCACCATACATGCTCATTTCATAGGAATACCTTCTGAGGTTCGCCCCAAGGTGTTCATATCCAGAGCGGCCTCCAATATCTTCACCGAACCCCCATGCTCGACCACAACATTGCCTGCACAACCTAGGCCCACTTTTGATCCTTCGGCCATTACATTCCAAACACCTATTTACCAAGTGGAGCCTCCTTAGTACCCCACCTACACTTATTCTCAACCACATCCAGTTGAGTTCATAACGGATTGGGACAAGACTCCCAAAACTCTCGAATAGGACGAAATGGCTTAGAGGATGAGAAGCTTAGAGCAGAGCCTCAAGAATATGCAGGGTTTGAGTGGGAAGAAGAGTGTGTCATATACTGATCTATGCATGTTCTGTCACATACATTTGCCTATGGGATTCAAAACTCTGAAGTTCATAAAATACGATGGGCATGGTGATCCTATCGCTCACCTTAAGAAGTACTGCAATCAGTTGTGTGGAGCTGGAGGAAAAGAAGAATTGCTCATGGCTTACTTTGGGGAAAGTCTGGTGGGCATCGCCTTCGAGTGGTAAATGGATCAGGATATCTCTCGATGGGACATCTGGGATGACCTCGCGCGAGACTTTGTTAGAAAATTCCAGTACAATACAGACATTGCCCCAGTCCGGAACTCGTTGGCAAATCTGAAAAAAGAAGTCCTCTAACAGTTTTCGAGAGTATGCAATCAAAAGGCGTGAGAAAGCATCAAGAGTGAAGCCTCCAATTGACGAGGTTAAAATGGTCACGCTGTTTCTTCAAGCTCAGAAAGTTGATTATTTCAAAAAATGATGTCAGCTATGGGCAAACCGTTCGCATAAGCTATTAATATTAGTGAAATGGTTGAAAATGGATTGAAAACAGCCAGAATTCTGAGTCAATCAGCTATTATAGCAACCTCCGGAGCCATTCAAGGTGGGTCTGGAGGAGTCACAAAGGGAAAAAAGAAAGAAGAAACGTCCATTGCGGCAGCGGTGGCAAGAAGACACTGCGCTTCTATACTCGTGTTCCCGGAAAGAACCACTCAATGTTATTACCCTCACCATGATATGGCCTATGCTCCTCAACCGTATGCGATCATGAATGCTCAACCTTTTGTACGACCGCAGCAACATGCTAATAGAAACCAAGATCGATTTCAAAGAAACCAGCTCCTCACCAAAACCACTATAACCCCCGTCCTCGTGAACCACCCAGGAGGCTAAATTTATACCAATCGGTGAATCTTACTCTAGTCTATTTCCGAAGCTTGTTCAATGGGGTCTGTTGCAGCCCCTACCTCAAAAAAGGCAAAATCCAGAATCACCTTCCTATCAGCGGGGCGTCCGATGTGCTTATCACTCAAGAGCTGAGGGGCATGATACAGAAATTTGTTGGACTTGAAAAAAACCGTGGAAGATTTGATAGAACAAGGAAAAATAGTGTTAAGGGATAAGGATGTCCCCAACGCGACGAATAACCCATTGCCAGCCTACATCAATGGGCCAATAATTGTAATGATTTGTGAAGAAAAAGAATTTGTTCCGGCACTAAAGCCATTATTGCCATTGCTGATGCTGAGAAAAAGCAAAAATTGCCTTGAATCAAGATAAACGGGCAAAGAAGAACAAAGTCACTAAGTTATAACACGAAAAGAGAGTTGAAAAAGGAACATAGGCAATGCTTCCCAAAGATGGAGTTCATTATGTTTCGCGACGCCGCAAAGAAAAGCAGTTGATTTGGAGCCCTCTAAGGAGATTTGAACTGAGAAAATGAGCCTAGATGTACGTACCCAAATGAGCTTATGTGGTGCGGGGGACAATTAAGCCATCGAGGACGAACGAGCCCATGGTTATTGGACATGCGCCATAGAAGCGTATGACATATCCTGCTACAATGCTAGGGAATTACCATAAAATAACAGTCACATACAAGGGCGAAGAGATCCTGGGGGAGCTTCAAGAAAATCACCTCATTGAGAAATACTCCAACGTGGAAGAAGTAAACAATGCCACCAGAAAGCGTTTCCCATCTAAGAAACCTATAAGTGCCGAAGAAGTAGAAACAAAAAATGAAGATGGCATATTATGAAGTGGTCGATAAACTATGAAAGTATCCTGAACAAGTATCCTTGCTGATGAAATGCCTGGAACACCAAAAGGTTGACTCTCAATGAAGCATACGTGCCAGCTAAAACTTCGGTGGAAGTGTTAGAAATAATTGCGGAAAGATTTTTCGCTATCAATCAAATTTCATTAAGCAAAAATGACTTTCGCCCAAAAGGAGCCGCTCACAACAAAGCCTTGCACTTAACTGTCAAATGTGAAGGATATTCTGTGAAGAGGGCTATGGTAGACGGAGGTTCTGGGGTAGATATTCGCCCACTCTCTACACTATAGCGTATGGAAATCGAGACAAAGAATTATCCCAAAATCTTTTGCGTGCGGGCTTTCGATTGATTCAAATGAGAAATAATTAGAGAAATTGACCTAATTCTGACCATTGGCCTGGTGGACTTTGAGGTGACTTTCAAAGTGCTAGACATGGACATGTCCTATAATTTTCTTTTGTGAAGGCCTTGGATTCATGCCGCGGGAGCTCTACCCTCTATTCTTCGTTAAATGGTGAAATTTGAACATGAGGATCAGGCAATTGTAGTCCATGGAGAGGATGAACAATCAATCTATCAGAACCCATCCGTCCCATGTCTAGAAGCGAGGGAAGACAGTGAGCTCATAGTTTACCAACCATTCGAAGTTGTGGTGGCGGACCAGTATGAAGAAGGAAACCCTTGCCCCCAACCCTTCCTTTCCAATGCATCAATTATGGTTGCTAAGGAAATGATACGACATGCTTCAAACAAGGGAAGGGACTCAAAAATCCCTGCAAGCAATAGCTGAACCAGTTACTTTGCCAGTCGCTGAAATGTTCTTCGGGCTGGGCTTCCAACCTACTCCAGATGACATAAAATGGGCAAAAGACAAGATGCAGGATGGCTGGGTCCTGCCTCAACCACTGCCACATCTATAAAAAACATTTGTCAAGCCAAAGTACAATAAAGAAGAAGAGGATGAGGTTTTTACAGTTGAAAAGATTAAAGAAATATGTGGGGCAATGAGAAAAATACTATATGAAACCCACATGGTTCAGCCAGGAGAGGGATCTAGCACCGCTGAGGTCTTGTACATGGGACCTGAGGCCAAATTATTGAATTGGAAGGCTACGCCATTCCCCATCAAGCAGTAGTCCCGGTAGACTCGTCTTACCACTTTTTCTCCATCGCGAGTTATCCTAGGATGTAAATCGGAAGTTTTCTTTAAAGTTTCTTGTCTTTTTAATTTCCAAATGTAAACCCTGTTATCTTCCAATTCCAAGAAATGCAATCAATAATTTATCGTTCATTTTTCTTGCTATTTTCTCTTTCGTTTCTTCTTTTAGTTCTAATAATGCATTTTTAAATAACATGACATACTTGCAGACTGCCTGCCCAGATCCAAACATGCCGCCTAATTGTGGAATAATGAACCAAGAACCGGAATATGAAGAAGAAGAGGCTTTTAGGGAAATAAATAATGAATTGGAACATTTTGAAAATAAACCTAAGTGACACGGAGCAGGTTAACTTGGGTGGTTCTGAAGAAATCAGGGAAACCAAAATAAGCATTAACATTAATGAAAAAACTTGAGACACACTAATCCAACTCTTATTCGAGTTCAAAGATGTGTTCGTGTGGTCATATGATGACATGCCAGGACTAACTATTGATTTTGTAGTGTATAAATTGCCATCTTATCCCGAGTGCCCCCCCAATACAGCAAAAATAGAGAATATTTAAAATTGATGTTAGTGATAAAATCAAAGAAGAGATAACGAAGCACTTGGGAGCAGGAGTGATCCGAGTGGTCCGGTACACAACATGGCTAGCAAGTGTAGTTCCAGTACCGAAGAAAGATGGAAAATCCTAAATGTGCGTGGACTATAGAGATTTGAGCATGGAAAGTCCCATTGACAACTTCCCCTTCCCAAATATCCACATCATTATTGATAACTGTGCCAAACAGAATATACACTATTTCATAGACTTTTACGCAGGATATCACTGGGTGTTGATGGATAAAGAGGACGCAGAGAAAACAACCTTCACCAGACCCTAGGGAACCTACTGCTACAGGGTCATGGCTTTAAGACTGAAGAATGATGGGGCAACCTATGTGAGAGCCATGACGACCATCTTCCATGATATGATGCATCAAGAATAAGAGGTGTATGTGGACGACGTGATCATCAAGTCCAAAACTCAGGATGACCATGTGCGGGATTCGAGGAAGTTCTTCGAACTACTCCGCAGATATGATTTGAAGTTGAACCCAGCCAAATGTTCGTTCGGAGTCCGTCGGGCAAATTTCTAGGATTTATAGTTAGCTGGAGAGGTATTCAGTTAGATTCGACGAAGATAAAGTCTATTCGGGATTTACCTCCTCCGAAGACCAAGAAAGATGTAATGATCTTGTTGGGAACATTAAATTATATCAGTCAGTTCATCGCCCAGCTGACTTCCACATGTGAAACCATATTCAAATTGCTAAAGAAACATGCATCGATCAAATGGATGGATGAATGTCAAGAGGATTTTGATAATATTAAAGATTATCTGTCCAACCAACCGATCTTGGTCCCACCTGAACTAGGGAGGCCTATATTTATGTACCTGACTGTCTTGGAAAGTTCCTTTGGTTGCGTCCTCGCGCAACATGATATTACTGGAAAGAAAGAGCACACAATATACTACTTGAGCAAGAAGTTTACCATCTATGAGGCCAAGTATACTTTGCTTGAAAGAACCTGTTGTGCTTTAACTTGGGTTGCTCAGAAACTGAGGCATTATCTGCAAGCCTACACCCATTACCTCATAACCAGGTTGGATCCATTAAAGTACATATTTCAAAAACCAATGCCCATGGGATGATTAGAAAAATGGCAGATTCTGCTCATCGAGTTTGACATAGTCTATGTCACTCGTACAACAATGAATGCTTGGGCATTAGCGGATCATTTAGCGGAGAACCCGATTGATGATGAGTACCAACCTCTGAACGCTTATTTCCTAGATGAAGAGGTGAACTCAGTGTAGGCAATATCTGAAGATACCACTGCCTGAAAGATGTTCTTTGACGGAGCGGTAAATGCAAAAGGTGTGGGAATTGGGAAAATCTTAATCTCACTCACAGCTCGGCTTCGGTTCTTCTGCACAAACAATACAGCTGAGTATGAAGCCTGCATCATGGGTATGAACTTGGCAACCGACCAAGATGGCGAAGAGCTATTAATTATGGGAGATTCAGATTTAATCCTCGAGCAAGTCCAACGAGAATGGGAAACTCGAGATGTCAAACTTATTCCCTGTCGGTAACATGTGAAAGATCTTGGTAGATGGTTCAAGACGATAGAGTTCAGGTACATCCCTCTCCATAACAGTGAACTAGCCGACGCGCTCGCCACTCTGGCTTCGATGTTGCCCTACCCAGTCAATGCCCACATTGATCCCTTGGAAATCCAAATCAGGAAAGGCATGGGTACTGTAATACGGCTGAGGCAGAACCAAACACCCAGCCATGGTACCATGCTATCAAGATGTTTCTAAAAGGCCAAGAATATTCCGAGCAAGCCACTGGGGACCAAAAGAGAACCATTAGACGGCAGGCAAGTGGTTTCTTATTAAGCGGTGAGTTCTAGAGCAAAAGGACCACCCCAGACCTTAATTTGTTAAGATGTGTTGACGCCGAAGAAGAAGGATCATGCATGAAGTACATGCAGTAGTATGTGGATGGCACATGAATGTGTATGTGTTATCAAAGAAAATCATCTAAGCAGGCTATTGGATAACCATGGAAAAGGGCTATTTTAGCTTTGTCTGGAAATGCCATCAGTGTCAGGTGCACGGTGATTTGTTTCATGCACCTCCCACAGATCTGCATCCCATGTCGGCACCTTGGCCATTTGTAGCTTGGTACATGGGCGTTATTGGGCCATTCAAGCTGAAATCCTCAAATGGGCACAGATTCATACTGGTTGCGATTGATTAATTCACAAAGTGAATTGAAGCTATCACTCTTAAATCTGTCACCAAGAAATCAGTAATAGACTTTGTATAAACCAACCGTATCTGTTGATTTGATATTCTTGCAACCATTATCACAGATAATGTGGCAAATCTCAATAGTCATTTGATGGAGGAGATATGCGAACAATTCAAGATAACGCATAGGAACTATACTCCTTATCGGCCCAAGGCTAATGGTGCTATCGAAGCATCAAATAAAAACATCAAGAAGATCTTGAGAGAGATGAAAGAGTTCTAGGAAATGGCATGAAAAGTTGCCTTTCGTATAAATGGGATACCGCAACATAGTGCGTACATCAGTAGGAGCGACCCCATACCTCCTAGTTTATGGAACTGAGGTTGTGATACATGCGGAGGTAGAAATCCCTTCTCTCCGAATTATTGTTGAAGCTGAGATTGATGACAGGGAATCGGTCAAGGCTCATTTGGAACAACTAACCTTAATCGATGAAAAAAGAATTGATGCGGTCTACCCCAGGCATTTGTATCAAAAAAGAATGGCCCGAGCTTATAATAAGAAAGTGCGACCCAGAAATTTTGAAGTGGGACAACTTGTGTTAAGGCGCATTCTTCCTCACCACCAGGAAGCAAAGGAAAAATTTTCTCCTAATTGGAAAGGCCAGTACATCATCAGGAAGATATTGCAGAAAGGAGCATAGTATTTGGGCGACATCAAAGGAGATGATCCCGAAGCAGCCGTGAACGCAGACACAACAAAAATTTACTATGTGTAAGCTCTCTGCAACAATGACTTTGTTCAATTGAGATGATGAAGGCTTTCATTCCCGTAGTGTAAACACTATCGACCCTTTTGCAAACCCAATTCAGCCACTTACTTTTCTTTGGTTACCCTCTTTGGAACCTAAAAGTGTTATTAAAAAATAAAGAAAAACAAAATAAAGAAAATAAAGAAAGAAGAAGAACAAAAGAAAAATAATAAATAGTTTTTCTAGTAAATCCATGCTTTATTTGGTCTAGTAGTAATTTGTAATCTAGGTTTTATAGTTGAGAATATTTTAAGTCTCCGATTTTGATTTGTTTTCTCTGATCATTCGATGTTAATTCATGACCACTGTTAATTCAGGCTTGTTTGAATAGTTGCTGTTCCTTGTATAGTATGTTGCTTTGTTAGTGCAGTAATACATTTAGTCTTAGGGTTCATAATAATTAGAGATAAGTTTTGGTCAGATTGGTTTGTTTAAATTTTTAAACTTTGTTATAGAAGACTAATCTATTGATATTGAATAACTATAGTCACTATGGACTAAGTTAAAAGGAGTTTGGGTTAGCTGACATAGGATTGATAATTTTAGAATAAATGAAAGGGTAGTATGAGCGGTTTACATAGGGAATATTTTAGTAACTTAAAATGGAACTCCCCAAACCTTCTAAATGGGGTTTTAATCTAAAATTCAACAAATAGGTGTAGTAACTTGGGCAACAAGCCAAGAATTTAGAGACCCGTAAGCTAAAATGAAAACATAAAAGGGGAGTAGAGGGTAAATAAATGGTCTGCAGGGCTACCCCACAGTGGAGCCTATATAAGGTAGAATTCTTGCCTTTCAAGGAAAGGTTTTGATAGCAATTCAAGGAAAATACATAAGCAAAAAGAAGCTGGGAAATCTGAAAAACTACACATAAAATTGCTAGAAGTTGTAATGCCTAGAGAGAAATTCTGAAAAATACATCTGAAAACATTGTTCCATCGCATTTTGTTCAATATCCTCTGGTCTGTTTAGTTTTGAAAACCAATTTTGAAGCAATTGATATAGGACTGGCTTCAATGTGGATTTGAAAATCTTGGTTTAAGTGTTTGCTGTAGCTGATTTGTGTGAAATAATTTCCTGGACTATTTGACACCATTTGCTGGGCTGCGAATTAGGTTCTAATCTGCTGCTGTTCGTTTACTGCCCCTGACTCTACCTTCTGCTCTCATTTTTTTGCATATTTCAAGGTATATGCCTTGTAAACTCAGCTGGTTGTCATGATATTTTGGAAAATTAAATGGAAACCACGAGTTGAAGTCCATATATTTTTCTATATTAGCTATTATTTTACTTTTCGATTCTATTTGTTCATATCCATTATAGTTTGTTTTTGTTATAAGGAATTGATGGATAATTCTATTGGATGCTATTTATTTCGAACCTGTTAGCTCAGGTTTATTTTGGTTTCAATTATCTTGATGAAAATTGATGCAATAAGTAGTATATGCGCCAGAGGATTACTCTAGTCAATTCAAATGCAATTTGATCCTTAGGTGTAAATGAAGCATGAATCAGTTCATTTATTGTAGGATTAGGGTTATTTAATTAAAAAAAAAAAAACTAAGTTAAGTTGGTTAGAAGCTCACATGTTTATTAGATCATTTGTCACATGGATTCTTTAATATTTCCATGTGTGTATTTAATTCGAGGATAAGCATATTTGGTCTAATCGAATCATCTCATTTGTCTCGATCATTTGATGATTCCTCCTGCTGTTTACTCTGCAACTCGGTAGTTTAAAGGAGTCACTGTTTAATAGTAAATGTTGCTAAAATTTCTAGATTTGTAGTAGTAGTCCATTGAACTGCCAACCAATTGAAACATTAAGTTTGGATGAGTAAAAGGTGATGAGGTCGACTTTGAAACCCGTGGTCTGATTCTGTTTTGTTAATCTAATTTCATAATACAACTTAGGGCTTCTAAGTTAGGTAGCATGTTTAAATTAAGAGGTTTTTCCCTTGTTTGAATTCGGACCTGAACTCGATGCCCGAATTTCGTGAATGTTTTTCAAGGTGATTCTCTAATACTATTAATTAGTTAAGTTGCTTTAGCGATAATTTTTATAGAACAATAGTTCCTTTTAGCATGGACTTTAAAATAAACGAGGTGCGCCGCGCCAAATAAATCTCAAATTACGTGGCCCTATTTGATTGCTTAATTAAAATACATAGAACTCGGGACGAGCCATTTAGCGAATTTTCATTGCCTCTCGCAAAGTTAATAATTCGTTAGCCGCTTTAAGCGCGACCTTTAATAATTTTACCTTCCTAAATTCAAGTGTGCATTTATGTGACCCAAATCCAAATCCCAATCCCAATCATGTTAAAATATGTCAAAATCACGGGTGCATTTATGTAACGTGGTTCGAGGCACATTTTAACGACATTGCAATTTTTATTAAATAATAATAATAAAAGCGGCTAAAAGTTAAAATTGGCACATAGGTACAAATGTATTAAGATCATATAATTAAGCCAAATATAATAGTTATGCGATCGTGCTAGAACCACGGAATTCGGGAGTGCCTAACACATTCTCTCGGGTTAACAGAAGTCCTTTCCCGGATTTCTAGTTCGCTGACTGCTACAAAGTCAAACTTTCCTCGATTCGAGATTTAAACCTGTGACTTGGGACACCATTAATTATCCCAAGTGGCGACTTTGAAAATCTCTTAAATAATTAAATCCCATTTCGATTGTCCTTAATTTGGAAAAAACTCCCTTAGTTACGCCCTTCGAGAGGTTGCAGTTAAAAAGGAGGTGTGACAGCTCTGGCGACTCTATTGGGGATCGAACCCAAAATATCTGGTTCAGGGTTCAAGAATTCGATCTTAGAACAATTTTTGTATCTAGCTTTATTATTATCTGGTTTTATTGCATAATTGTGCCTGATGTGCAAAATGTTCTCTTTACCGCTTTAATATTATTTGGACTTTATATAAATTGCCGCAAAACCCTTCTATTCTCATCTATGGGGATGTGCTTGGGTATACAGTATAGAACATATATCCAGGTTTTAAACATAGAATAACTTAACCTCATGAAGGATCCTTAGAGAGAGCGCTTGTTTGCATTACGTGCATTTTGACTTAGGGGACTCAACAGAGGGGTTGGGTCTGTCTAGGACAGAGGCACCCAAAATAATGGACAATCTTGATGTATTTCTGCGTGCTACTTGTGCATTTATTCTAGGGTTTTCATGCCGACTGGCTTCCGAATATTGGGGAGAAGATGAGAAAAAGAAATAGCAGCATGAGGGTAAAGAGAGTTAATTGCTTGTTTTTAAAAAAACCAATGTCCAAATACTGCCGAAACTCTGCCGAATGTTTTTGAAAGAAGAGGAAAGAGAAATATAAATGAAAAAATAGGAAAAAAGCAAAGAGTCTGTCTTATTTGCCCAGGAAAAAGAAAAAGTCTTATTGCCAAAAATAGTTTGTTTATTTATGAGATGACATAAAGGGAAAAAAGAGTCTTTTTTTTCAAAAATAGTTTTATCTGCCGAACTACACGTGTCTCATTTCCATCAAATATGGGATACGTAGGCAAACTATATAACGTCTGGCCTTATTTTGAAAAATAGATAAAAAAGAGAGATAAATCAGCCGATTCAGTGTCGGTAGTGTTTTAAACCGTTCTTACCGAGAAGCCTTAGAATATTCTCCCTATATCAAAGGGCTATCTTCGTAAAAGAATGGACAAAGTTGAGAAATGTCACAAAATAAGCCTCCACGGCCTCAAAATTCATATGAAAATGAAAAAGGGCCATATTTGCAAAGATAGCCATTTGGCTAAAATTGGCATGTCAAGCAGGGTGTCACAATTTTTTTTTTAAAAAAAAATTAGAAACTTGTTTTCAAAAAAGGGTCATTAGAGTAAACCATAGCCTTACCTTTCTACATGAACGAATGAATATTATCTAGGAGCCATCAAAAGTGGTGAGGGAGCAGGCTCGGGTACATTTGCGCTGTGGTGGAATGATTTGGATCAAGATGGTCAGGAATGGGTAAGACAATGGTTATGCGCTCTTATAGACATTTGGGAGATCAAACCACGGGATGATCTGATCAAGGCTATGATAACTTTTTGGGACCCCGCTCGTAATGTTTTTCGTTTCTTAGGCTTTGAGATTAACGCTACTTTCGAGGAGATAGCCGGGTACATTGAGTTTTGACGAGGTCTAAGGATGCAACAACTTATATTTCCAAGGACCCTATAGGTGCACAAGTTTTTTAACCTCCTGAATATTTGCAAACAAACAAGTAAAAACCGCATAAGCAACGGGTGTTGTGATTTCCATTTCTTATACTTAAGGTTGGACACTCTTCTGGTTTTGGGACACATGAAAAGGGGTTGAGAAACAAGCAAGATAAGGGTCTTTGGCAGCTTCATCGCCGCTGCGCATTTATTGTGGCATTCATGGGAATAATGGTTTTTCCAAATGAGAAAGAGACAATGGATATTCGTATGGCTAGAATTGCACAAATCCTCACCACTATGAAAAATCATGCACTTGCGCCGTTGGTACTGGTGGATATCTACCATGTATTGACTTTATGCAAAGCTGGGGCTTAGTTCTCTGAAGGTTGCAATATCCTCCTACAAATGTGGATGATCGAGCATCTTCGCCACCATCCCAGATTCATGAGTTATGGTTCGAGCCTAAATAATTTCATCACCAGTTATGAAGAGAGGGTAAAGGCTTATAGCGTGCTAGAGGGGTTTGAAGTATGGGTGTCTCATTTGAAATCTCTCGAAGCAAGTCAAATTGAGTGGTCCATAGGATGGCTCCCGAAGACATCAGCCATATACATGACTGCTGCTAAGGGCTACTTGAGGACAATGGGTGTGAAAAGTATTCAATCGTATGCATGACAAAGGGTCTTGAGACAATTGGGACAGTATCAAATTGTGCCTGAAGATGAAGATCTAAATACTCAAGTCATAGAGTTACATCCATAAGCCACACTGTCCAATGATGTAGTTCAACAAGATCGGAATGGCTACCGATATCTTAAAAATGGCACCCAGGTACCAGATGTCGCAAAAAGAGAAGCGGATCCACACTATGCTGCTTGGTTTGAGGAGAGGTCCAGTGTGAACACTGAGCAAGATCCCGAACCTGGGAGACCCGCCAAAAGTCCTCATGTTCAAGCTTTCGAAGACAAAATCCAAGAAAGATTAGCATGGCGAGAAAAGGAAAAAATGTATCAAGTTGAGATTCATGCCTTGAAAGAAAAGCTGAGAAACATGGAATTCAACAATGATCTCCAGGCTAAAGAAGTCGAGAAAAGAAGATTGATCCAAGAAAATGAAGCTCTCACAGCATAGATCCAGAAAATGAAAATAGCAATTGACAACCTGGGCAGGAGTAGAAAAGATGAGAAGCTCATCTACAACCTTACCCAGAAGGCACATGATTACGAGGATGATTTACAGAAGACTGAAAAGGAGTTAGCAAATGCTTGGTCCTGTGTGAACACATGATTTCAAGGGTTTAATGTATTTGTGATCTTTGCTTGAGTCGGTACTTTTGCTCTGAGTCAGTTTAGGTTATTTGGAGTCTGTTAGGTCTTTTTAGTTGATCTATTCTAAGCTTGTTAGTTTATTTGGAGTTTGTGAGTCTTATGTCTTTGTAGTCAAGGTGTTTGTTTTTATATAAAAATTTCAAAAAATAATTTGTTGTTTATTTCTTTCTGTATTCCCAAGAACTACGCTCGGTCTGATTCATGCGAGATCACGTTACATAATCAATCTACATAGGATTCAACCTAACCAAATAAAAGAAAAAAGAAAAGAGAAAAGAAACAAAGAGGGGGAGAGTAAAAGAGAAATAATGAAAAGAATAGGGAGGAGTGAGAGGATAAATCAAAGAAGAGGCCTTACAAATAATGAAAAAGGAAAGCTAGGATGAGTCATGCAACCTAGCAAGGGCATATTACAAAGGGTTAACTGCTTAGGTGCATTCATTCCAAAAATGTGCGGTTACCTATCTATTAATGCTCTAATCGCTAACAAAGTTGCTGGTTAGTCCAGGCAGGTGGTTAGTTCTTGTAGCATTCTGATAACCCACTCTTACAACACTTGGTCTAAGAGCAAGCAGATCATGGCCAATCAGGAAACCGATGCCAACATCATTGACCCCTCTTAAAAGGTAGAGGAATTGGACGTTAATGTATGAAAGAGGAAATGTACAAACTGAAAGACCAAATGGCTGAAATGTACTAGACTTGGATGAACAGGACAGCACCACCCCTGCCACCACCTAGATTCTTAGACGCTACCCTCATCAAACTCTGGTCATGATTCCCAATGATCCTCCATACTCTCCAGATACACCCGCTTATTACAGTTTCCTCAACCACCCTAGTAGATCCGTCACTCATTTTCCAATTATCTTTTACCAAAAGTGCCCTCATATCACATCCACTCTCCCCAACAATGAGTACCTACTCAAAGCTCATGATATTCAATACTGTCCCTCAGAGGTTGCTCACAAGGTTCCCAACTTGCACAAGTAGGGCCTGTGGGATGAGCCTCATGTAGAAAATGAAAAGTTCACAGGAAGAGAAAGGCGGGATGGAATACCTCGGAGGCTGAAAGGCATAAGACAATCCTTGAAGAACAAGCAAGAAATGGGAGACCAGGGTAATATGGCTTGCAAACAACTGTTTGTATCCCCTGACATTCACCTACCCGTAGGGTTCAAAGTGCAAAAATTTAACTTGTATGATGGCTGTGGAGATCCGATAGTGAACCCGAGGGTCTATTGCATTGAAATGAGAGGCATTGGAGAGAAGGATGACCTGTTGATAGAATATTTCAATAAGAGCCTGACTGGGGCAGCTTTGGACAGCTTTGGCCAGAAATTTTGAAGTGGGACAACTTGTGTTAAGGCGCATTCTTCCTCACCACTAGGAAGCAAAGGGAAAATTTTCTCCTAATTGGAAAGGCCAGTACATCATCAGGAAGATATTGCAGAAAGGAGCATAGTATTTGGGCGACATCAAAGGAGATGATCCCGAAGCAGCCGTGAATGCAGACACAACAAAAATTTACTATGTGTAAGCTCTCTGCAACAATGACTTTGTTCAATTGAGATGATGAAGGCTTTCATTCCCGTAATGTAAACACTATCGACCCTTTTGCAAACCCAATTCAGCCACTTACTTTTCTTTGGTTACCCTCTTTGGAACCTAAAAGTGTTATTAAAAAATAGAGAAAAACAAAATAAAGAAAATAAAGAAAGAAGAAGAAAAAAAGAAAAATAATAAATAGTTTTTCTTAGTAAATCCATGCTTTATTTGGTCTAGTAGTAATTTGTATTCTAGGTTTTATAGTTGAGAATATTTTAAGTCTCCGATTTTGATTTGTTTTCTCTGATCATTCGATGTTAATTCATGACCACTGTTAATTCAAGTTTGTTTGAATAGTTGCTGTTCCTTGTATAGTATGTTGCTTTGTTAGTGCAGTAATACATTTAGTCTTAGGGTTCATAATAATTAGAGATAAGTTTTGGTCAGATTGGTTTGTTTAAATTTTTAAACTTTGTTATAGAAGACTAATTGATATTGAATAACTATAGTCACTATGGACTAAGTTAAAAGGAGTTTGGGTTAGCTGACATAGGATTGATAATTTTAGAATAAATGAAAGGGTAGTATGAGCGGTTTACATAGGGAATATTTTAGTAACTTAAAATGGAACTCCCCAAACCTTCTAAATGGGGTTTTAATCTAAAATTCAACAAATAGGTGTAGTAACTTGGGCAACAAGCCAAGAATTTAAAGACCCGTAAGCTAAAATGAAAACGTAAAAGGGGTGTAGAGGGTAAATAAATGGTCTGCAGGGCTACCCCATAGTGGAGCCTATATAAGGTAGAATTCTTGCCTTTCAAGGAAAGGTTTTGATTGCAATTCAAGGAAAATACATAAGCAAAAAGAAGCTGGGAAATCTGAAAAACTACACATAAAATTGCTAGAAGTTTTAATGCCTAGAGAGAAATTCTGAAAAATACATCTGAAAACATTGTTCCATCGCATTTTGTTCAATATCCTCTGGTCTGTTTAGTTTTGAAAACCAATTTTGAAGCAATTGATATAGGACTGGCTTCAATGTGGATTTGAAAATCTTGGTTTAAGTGTTTGCTGTAGCTGATTTGTGTGAAATTTCCTGGACTATTTGACACCATTTGCTGGGCTGCGAATTAGGTTCTAATCTGCTGCTGTTCGTTTACTGCCGCTGACTCTACCTTCTGCTCTCATTTTTTTGCATATTTCAAGGTATATGCCTTGTAAACTCAGCTGGTTGTCATGATATTTGGGAAAATTAAATGGAAACCACGAGTTGAAGTCCATATATTTTTCTATATTAGCTATTATTTTACTTTTCGATTCTATTTGTTCATATCCATTCTAGTTTGTTTTTGTTATAAGGAATTGATGGATAATTCTATTGGATGCTATTTATTTCGAACCTGTTAGCTCAGGTTTATTTTGGTTTCAATTATCAACACGGAAATTGATGCAATAAGTAGTATATGGGTCACATGATTACTTTAGTCAATTCAAATGCAATTTAACCCTTAGGTGTAAATGAAGCATGAATCAGTTCATTTAGTATAGGATAAGGGTTATTTAATGCAAACAAAAGCTAGCTGAAGTTGGTTAGAAGATCAAATGTTTGTTAGATCAGTTGTCACATGAATTCTTTAATATTTCCATGTGTGTATTGAATTCGGTGATCGACATGTTTGGTCTAATCGAATCATCTCATTTGTCTCGATCATTCGATGATTCCTCCTGTTGTTTAGTCTGCAACTAGGTAGTTTAAAGGAGTTACTGATTAATAGTAAATGTTGCTAAAATTTCCAGATTTGTAGTAGTAGTCCATTGAACTACCAACCAATTGAAAAATTACGTTTGGATGAGTAAAAGGTGATAAGTTCGACTTGGAAACGTGGTCTGATTCTCTTTTGTTAATGCAATTTCATAGTACAACTTGCGGCTTCTAAGTTAGGTAGCGGGTTTATATTATTTAGTTAAGTTGCCTTAGCGAGAGCTTTTATACAACAGTAGTTCCTTTTAGAATGGCCTTTAAAATAAATGAGGTTCGCCGCGCCAAATAAAATCACAAACTGCGTGGCCCTCTTTTATTTCTTCATTAAAATACTTTGAACTCGGGACGAGCCATTTAGCGAGTTTTCATGGCCTCCCGCAAAGTTAATAACACGTTAGCCGCTTTAAGCGCGACCTTTAACACCTTGCCGCAAGTCATCTTCAGGAATATCTTCCGTAACCTTCAATATCGGTTGTTGCATTATTAAATATAGAAATTTCTTCTTCGGGACTAGTAGTAAAGTAAGTCTCAAATGCTTCTTTGACAGCACAAACATGTCGAGTGGCTCCAGAGTCAATCCACCACCCATTCGAATTTCCAACAAGGTTGCATTCTGAAAGCATTGCACAAAGATCATGAATGTCATCATTCTTGTCAACTTTGTTGGCTTGTCCCTTCTTATTATCCTTTTTCTAGTGACAACAATCAGGGCTTTTATTACAAAATTTTCCACAATTGTAGTAGTTTCCCTTGAATTTCTTTTTGTTCTGATCCTTAGTTTGTCTAGAAGGCTTCTTACTCTTCTTACTTTTTGGAACAGTCTCCTCTGCAATATTAGATCCCATAATCGTTAAATTTTCACGAGACTTCTTATCGGCTGTTTTGTTGTCTTCCTCGATCTTTATACATATCACAAGATCTTCTAACTTCATTTCTTTGCACTTGTGCTTCAATTAGTTCTTGAAATGCCTCCATGAAGGAGGCAATTTTTTGATCATATCAGCTACTTGAAATGCTTCATTCATGACCATATCTTCAGCAATAAGGTCGTGAAAAATAAGTTGAAGCTCTTGAGCTTGAGTTTCCACAGTTTTGCTGTCTAGAAACTTGGCTACCACGAACTTCTTCAAGCATACATCTTCTATCTTGTACTTCTACTCAAGTGCGTCCTATAATTCTTTCGAAGTATTCATCGCACAATACACATTGTACAAGTCATTCTCTAAAGCACTTAAGATGTAGCCTTTGCAAAGAAAATCTATTTGCTTTCATGCCTCAACAACCATGACGTTTCATTATCCCGCATGTCCGCAACAGGATTTAGAGGCTCTTTACTGGTGAATTTATGCATACCAAGAGTGGTAAGCCAGAAGAAAACCCTTGGCTGCCATTCGTTTGAAGTTCGTTTCAAACAATTTCCCCGGTTTCTCGACCAGAGGAACAACAGTGCGGCTTGACGAGGCTATTGTCGTCGCAGCAACAGTCGCTGAAGGAATTCCATTCTCATTTTCCATTTTTTACAATGTCAAAAACTGAAAGATCAATTAATGGTAAAGAGAAAATAGTCAATAATACTGTAATTAATAAACAATACGTAATAAAAACAACAAATTTTTTATATACTGTTTTACAGAAAAAATGGTGAAGTTTTATGTTGTTCAAATTGTTTACTGAATTTCAATACTCTGATGATTGTTATTAATCTGTATTTCTGTAAATATATAAAATAATAATCTTTCTAAGAAATACAAACAGAAAGTCAGTAAAATTAATTTCCGAAAATAGCAAACTTCTTCAAAATTAATTTTGGAAAAACGTTGTAGGAACAAATCAAGCCCACTGAATACACTGTGTGTCCTTAAGGAAATTATTCCCCTCAAGTACCCGAGGTTTTGGAATATATCCTCACAATATAGAACGGTTTAACCAGTGTATCAGTACCTAAAATTCTGGTGATCGGCAAACCACTCGTTGGTCGTAAAACACACTGGAACATTTTGTGCAGAAGAAGAAGAAGATTCAAAAAATTTTGTAAGTTAATGTTTTGGGATTTGAAGGAATATTTACAACCAATATGGTGATGTTTCTGAAGAGGTTTGCAACCTTTCAGAACAATCACGACTGTTGGAATATGTATGACACTCTGAAGATAGATATAGCATCATCTGCTTAAACAACTAGCATAAAAATAGATAATCTATTTTTAGATTCTAATCAACAAATTTAATTATTATTACCATTTTAACGGTAAAAAGTTTAGCGCTCATCGTAGGGCCAAAAATTATAGTGATTATTTTCTTGCTGGTTTCATCACATAACGCGAGTTATCTTTCACACTTTTTCTTGTCAAAGATCTTAGATTTAAGGTTGAAATGTCTGATTCAGTAAGCAAGAATATCGAGAACCATAAAATGGTGTGGCTGCTCGAGGTGTTGGTGAGTTGCCAAAAAATCTTAAGAATGCGCCAGGAAAAATTCTAGTGGACAAAATCTCATGCGACGCTTGACATGTTGAGGTAAGCTCTCACAATAACAGGAGCATACACCAGGACGACCAATGGGAAGCCCAAAAAATACCGGCTTGGGAAGAACGTAAAGTTAGCCTTCATGTCATTTTTGAAATGTTGCAGGCACAAAACCTAGATGTTGCTCAGATGGAAAGTCACCAGAAGACTCCTAGAATAGTTGCACCGGTGACAATTGTAAGGCCTCGAAAATTTTTTCAAAGAGATATAGGATTTTGGGGTGCAAGGAATACTAATTATAGTATTTATGTGATATGGAAATGATGTAAGTGAATTGGATTCGGTAAACAAGTGTATGAGTCATATAATAAGTAAGGTGCTGTCAAAGAAGAGGCCTAAGTGTAAGCCAAATGAAAACATTTCATAATAGGTTAAAATTTCAAAGGTACTTACACTAGTCTAGATTTTTAACGATCTGATCTAAATATGTATAAGGTATTATATGATGAATAACCTATCAGATGAAACGTCTTTGTTTCTAGTTTCCAACGCTTCAAACAGTTCATCATTTCGACATTCCTACACGAAGTTATTATCAAATTACCGAAGGCTAGAAAAATGCGATCTTGTGTCGAATCTGCGGTCGCAAATATGTCACATTTTTTACTCTGTTGCAGATTGGGCAAGTGTTGCCCATTTCTTGACACCTAGCTTTTGATATACTCTACGACGCCCATTCTTGTTTAATAGTCCATTCTGTAATCGCAGACCTATTTTGGAGGTTTTTTATTTTATTATATAGCCCGACCCCATTTTCATAAATAGGTTTAGGGGATTCATTTGGGTCATTTTCTACTTATTTTCTAGAGAGATTAGAGAATATAGAAAGATAAAAAGGAGGGGCCTAGCTTCGAAATAATAAGAATCTTGCTCAAGTCTTCAAGAATCAAGGAAGATTACCATAGATTGTCCTCCATCCGGGTAAGTCCTACTTCTAAAAAAATTCATGCCAGAGATGAAATGTTAAAATATGTTGTTGATGTTAGAAATAGGCCATGCATGCGAGACTAAGTTGTAATATGTGATGTTAAAGAACTAAGATGGGTAGTTCCTGTTAAAATTGGTTTAGGAAGGAAGGAATTGCCATTTTTAAACCTTGTAGTCTACTTCACATGTTAGGTGTTTGATGGAATTCCTAAGAGAGTTACACCATGGGTAATCCTCCTAATTATTAATCGATTTCGGCTATCGTATTATATATTGTTATTGCTAGAAGTATTGATGTATTGTAGAAACTATAGGGAAATCTCTTTGAGTATGTGTGGCTAAAATCCCATTTTATTAGAGATCGATCTCCGTTAGTGTATATGCAAATTTGGTAAGACTGAAATTAGATTGATGAATTGATTATTATTTCACATGAATTTGTTTTGCAACTGTGCATACATGATAGGGGTGGCTCGATATGATTAATATACTATTCTTGCTAATTTAAAGATGTGTGAAGAATTTAAACCATGTGTTGGAATGCCTTGACCTCAATGGACATGATGTATAAATTTTGGCCCTAAGTGCCAATGAATTTATATGATATATGTGAAATAAATATTCAAATGAGATAATTAATTAGAAAGGAACAACGTCTAGGTAAGCACCTAGCCAATCGGGCCGTGATCGGACACAATGCACACATATGGTGGTAATGTGTTGATATTGAATAATAAAAAGGGAAAATGAGATGGTGATTGAGGTATATGTCTCAAATGAAGTAACCTAGACGATCAGATTGTGATTGAATTCCGCCCAAGTTAGTGGTGGTTGGTGAAAAATGATGAACATATGATATTCCCCAAACTAAGGTTATGGAAATCATGTGAAAGTTGTGTGATTCTTTATTTGATGATATGGTCTTCTGTTAAAGCTTCAATTGTCTCTTGTGATATCTTTGTTCTTGTATGATAGTTCTTTCTAATAAAATGGTGTTTAGTTATACGTACTAGTATTATTCCATGGTACTAACGTCCCTTTTGTTGGGGGCGCTACATTTTTCTAAATGAATGTAGGTGGCTCCATAGCGGATAGTGCCAATCGCACCTAGCGAAGTATCCTTCTCTCAAAGTCTTGGTGAGACCTTTCTCCTACAAGGGGTTATGTTGTGCATCTTTAGTTATAGATATCCACTTTTGAGGTATAACCAGTGCCGTGTTACCAGCATTGTCATCATTGTCTTTTGTATCCTTAGAGGCCCCATAGACGTTTGTGTGGGTTATATACTGTTGTTGGATTGGTCCATGGACTATGCTGTAATTCTAATCCCTTGTTTTCTCTAAATTAAAATTGTTTGGAATCTTGGAGCTGAACTATGGTTTAAGGTTGCGATATGAAATGAACTAATAATGTTGAATGTACAATTTTCTAATTGTCTAAACAAACAAAAGCATGGTCTCCTTAATCATATTGAGTTGCAAAAAGTGTTTGTTAAGGCTTGCTCAATCGGGCTCACTCGATTAAGTGTCGGTCGCACCTCAAGAGATTAGAGTGTGACAACAGCTCCCAGGCCGAATAGGTACTAGAGAGGACAAGCAATAATGGGTCGATAACTGACCCCGTCATCCTTAAAATGCTCAAGGACCTCACAAAAAGGATAGATTCGGGCGAGAAAAGGATAGCAGTAAATGATAAGTAGGTTGATACCTACAACTTTAGGACCGACCAAATCCCAGGTGCATCCTCAGTCCTGAAAGGTATGGATTCGAATAAGTTCATCCAAACCCTTTTTCCTGAGGAAGCGGCTCCAAAACCCATTCCAAAGAAGTTCAGAATGTAAAAACCCCCAAAATACAATAGGACCTCAGATCCCAATCAGCATGTTACTCCCTACACATGTACAATTAAGGGAAACAACATAAAAGATGATGAGACCGAGTCCGTCCTGCTGAAAAAATTTGGAGAAACACTTTCAAAAGAGGAAACGATGTGGTATCGTAGCTTGGCTTCAAGCTTTATATACTCATTTTCCATTTGGTGGTTTCTTTACAAAGGCGCACAACGTGGCAATCAAGGTGGTCACCAGGAAATCCGACATCTTAATAATCAAGTAGAGGGAGAACTAAATGCTACGAGAGTTCGTGTGTCGCTTCCAAATAGAATGAATGGAACTACCACCGGTTTTGGATGACTGGGCAGTACAGGCTTTCACTCAAGGCCTGAATCAGACGAGTTCAGTTGCTTCGAGGTAACTGAAAGAGAATCTGGTAGAGTATTTTGCCGTGACCTGATCGGACGTACACAACTAATATCAATTGAATATTAGGGTCGAGGATTACCAGATGGAGGCCCACTCAGGCCGAGAATACCCAAGCAGGCTTTTAGCAAATGAGTTGAAATCAAACAAAGAATGATATCAACCATATAGTGAAGACAAGAGGAATGCCCTGAGACGCAACCTGCCTCACAACGGTCGATTGATGAGCCAAGGACAAAATGCTTGAGAACTCATTAATAGAACTAGATTTGATGGAAACATGGGGCCAACATGTGCATCACGCTTATCAGAATACAACTTCAATGATGATGCAGTTAGATATCGTGTTCGCCATAAAAAAATGAGACACAAGATGGCCCAAGCCTATAAAGTCGGATCCTTCGCAAATGAATCATTACTTAGTATGTGAATTTCATAACACACACGGCCATAGGACACAAGAATTTCCACCCGCTCCGAGAGAAAGTAGCCAGGCTACTCAATAAAAGTCACTTCCGAAATTTTATTAGCGATTGTGCATACAATCCGTCCCGGGAAAAAGAGGCGGCCAAAATGAATGAAGAAACCGAGCCCCAACATGTTATCCACATGATCATGGGAGGCTTCGTCGCTCCCTAGGAGCCCGTGATGAGAAAGACAAAGATATCCATCTCTAGGAAAAAATGATCTCGGAGGTACATACCCGAGGATGCCTTCACATTCAGCAAAGAGGGCTCCGAGACCTTGTCTTATCAACATATTGACGTATTGGTAATCTCTTTCTTCGTGAATACATTTCAAATAAAACGTGTACTCATGGATTCAAGTATCTTGTCTAACATTATTAGGTTTAGGGTAATAGAGCATCTAGGACAACTAGATCAAATCGTGCCCGCCACTCGAGTCCTCAACGGATTCAACATTGCAAGTGAAACAATGAAAGTAGAAATCACCCTCCCAGTCCGCGTGACCGATAAGACCCAAAATGTCAAATTCATGTCATTGAAGGAGACATGAGGTACAACGCTTCTTCCAAATGTCCGTGGGTCCACTACATGAGAGCAGTGCCATCCACCCTCTACCAAATGATGAAATTCCCAATAAAATGTTAGGATTTATGCCCGTCACTAGAGGGGGGGGGGGGGTGAATAGTGCGGCACAGGAATATTGATAAATATTGCGAAATTAAAATTGCAGGAATAAAATAAATTCGGTAATTAAAATAACAAGGAAAGAACGCACCAAATTTATCCTGGTTCACCACAACTTGTGGCTAGTCCAGTCCCCGAGAGACTCTCTCGAGATTCCACTAACTTCGTTAAGCTTACGGGTGCCGAACAAACCGTTACACTTGCTCGTAGATGTACACTCTACAAGACTTCAACTTGCTCGAGGATACCGCACCTCAAGACTTCAACCTTGCTCGTGGATACCGCACCACAAGACTTCAACCACTAAGACTTAGGGTACTTAGTGAACCCAACAATCAATGAGAAGATATGTTCTTCTCAAACACCTTTCTCTTTTACAACAAGAACTCTCTCAAAAGAGTAGATAAAGAGATACAAATTTAGCTCTATGAACAACTCAAAGTTGTCTCTCAAATGGCTCAACAAAAGCTCTAAAATGATGCTTAAATAATGTCAATATGTATATCAATATTGGGAGGTGTTGTGTGTTTAAAATCAGCTCAAAAGGCCTCTTTTTATAGGTGAAAAATGGTGTATGTCCGTTGCTTAATTGGCAATCAATTATGCTGATTTTGTGCCAAGATAATCGATTATTCAGTATCTGATAATCGATTATTCTCCAACGTTCAGAAAATCAGAAGCTGATTTTCTGCTGAATAATCGATTATCTGATACTGCATAATCGATTATTCTGTGGCAGTGTTCAAACACTGGAAACGGTCTACAGCATAATCGATTATGCATATACTGATAATTGATTATTCTGAGGCAGAATTGAAAACTTACTTCAAAAACCATTTTGGTTAAGATGAAAACTTTAACATCATTTTGTTTGAAGTATTTAAAATATGTTTATGATAAATATGATTTAATAAAATATGTTTATGATAAATATGATTTAATAAAATATGTTTATGATAAATATGATTTAATAAAATGATTTTATGCATATTTATGATGACCTATGTTGAGCCAAAAGACGAGATAACTTAAGCGTTGCTCTTACATTTGTTCTACCTAACGACCTACGCCTTGGGTCTTCGGTCTTGAATATTTGAGCTCGTCTTTGGCTTTTCCATTGCAATCCGTTCATCAATATGCTTCTCGGCATTCAAGCTTGATTGTTTGTCATATAATATCGTTGTTTGACACTTGACTTCATTGTTTGTCATTCATCAAAACCTATACCTGAAAATCATGCTCATACAACCAAAGCGCACATATCATAGATAGAATGATTTTCTACATAGAAAACGAGATTAATACTATCTACAGGGAACAACACGCGAAAAAAGAAATGTTCACGGTGCACGATGTGGCACCAACACGAATATCTCCACTCTCAAAAGAACAAAAGGGCAAGCAAACTACATTATCGGCTGAGTCAATTAATCATAGTAAAGGACCATACTGCGTCCTTATTAGAAGCGATAGGGATATAACAAACCTCGAAACATCACCGGCGCATCCCACGCTAAGGTATAATCATCTCCCTTTTCATTTGATATTCCATACTAACACTCATGCAGGCACTTGATCAAAACAACCAAATCTCTTCCCATCCCGAAGTCTTTAGGTTTCAAAAGCATGCGTTGAATTCTTTTCCTTCGCCCAAGTTCCATCCCGAGAAGGGTTTTACCATTAAGGTTTTTAACGAGGCTACATATATATGCTACCTAACGAACATCCAAACAAATGTTCGAGGGTTCTTTTGCAATCAACCTTGAAAACTTGAGGGCATCCCCCCGAAAGATCATCCCTTTGAAAAAACCAAAATTTGCCAAATAAGGTCCCAATAGGAAAATGATATACCGGGCCAAACGGTCGAATGAGCCGTGTCCGTATAGCCAGGCCACCAATGCAGAGACATATGTACTTTTATAAAGTAATCAAAGAATACCTTTATTGAATCATCTCATACACAAAAGGGAACTCTGTATTTTATCAAAAATAATTCCTTTATCAAAACGCCCCGAGCACCTAGGGACTAGCGTTGAAAATTCAGCACTTGAGCAACCTTCGGGTTAGGACTCCAAACATATAAGCTCTCAACGAGGCAACATGAAAATCACGGAACATCTCCAAAGCGGAAAGTGCCCCGAATACTCATGTACTGGTATCAAAAAATAAAAAACGCACGACCTCAAGGTCGGGATCTCTAAAATAGTAAGTCTCCAAAGAGGCAATACGAAATGTGCAAGTGATGGCGGCTTCCAAGCCAATGTACCCTCGACGACTCGGGACTATCACCAATCGCCATTTATTAAAAAACTCGAGGCCACAAGACCCCGAATGGGCAGACTCGATCTCAGAAGACCTACATATGAGAACTATTATATCTATACGACCTCAAGCTACATGTACCAAGTATAAAAAACTATAAGACCTGAAGCAAGGTATGAACAATACTTGTACCAAATATCTAAAACTGTAAGACCTCAAGCAACGCATGAACAATACTTGTACCATATATCAAAAACTTTAAGACATCAAAGGCATGCAATATTTATAAGACCTTATTACAGGCAGAAACTCAATGCCGAAGTTTGGGCTAAATATTAAATTATAAGATCCCTAAAAAGGCATACCCTCGATATAGAAAACTAAACTATTTCACTCGAGACCAAAAATGGCTTCGGCCAAGCATAAATGACTATGGTAATACGGTTGTACCATCAAAACTAACGCGACTCAGGGATGCCTGACCGTCGGTACAAAATTATAGGCCATTACGTCGAAAAAACTGGTTAAACAAGCGACTCTCGACATAGGAAAAATGGCTATGACCATGTCAGCTCAAATCACAGGTTTTGAGCTACTCAACCTCCGAGCCAAACCTTTTGAGGTGCTCGAACATCATCGAAAAATGACTTGAAATTGAGGTTCATCCCAAACCGAAAATGGGTTAGGAAAAATCTCTTCAAAAGTCCTTAACAAGGGGAAAATAAAGGCAATATCTTCGACCTAAAGCTAAAGAGCAAATGTTGCCACCTTACATTGAAAGGCTGAATCAGCCTAAAGAGTAAGAGCCATTATTACCAGCTCACACAAACGTGAAAACTTGAGGGTTGATTGAGCTCGAGTCGAAACTCGAATCAGAGATTGAATCCAAAATAGTTAACTACATATGCCTCAGGGCAAACTGTAAAAGCAATTATGGCCAGCTTACATTAAAAGGTCGCATCTGCCCAAAGCGTAAGAGCCATTGTCGCCAGCTTACACTAAAAGGCTGCATTGGCCCAAAGTGTAAGAGCCATTGTTGCAAGCCCAATGAGCCTCACGGTTGCACATAGAAAAGCTTGCACATACAAAAGGTCGCATCAGAAGAAGTAAAGCTCGAAACGATTTTCTTTTATACGTATTGCGAAAAAATATTCTCCATCTACAAACATGCTTTGAGAGTGCTGCCAACAAAATGGCAAAACCTACGACCTGTCCCACGGATCTATGACCTACCGGCTTCATTTTCACTCTCCTTGGTGTTTGACAGAAGTAACCAAGTATCATGCTCGTCCGCCCTTGATCGCACCAACTCTTGCGAGAAGACAAAACCGGTAGTGCGGATCTCCTCGAGAATATTTCTTCGAGACATGCAACAAGCATATTTTTTGATCTTCTCCTTGCAATCTTGGATAATCCTCAACTGGGTTTGAGTATCAGTGACGTGCTTCAAATAAATTTTCATTTCCTGATCAGCCTTAGTTTGGGTCATTGCTGCTCCGGTCTAGGCATCATAAATCTTAGCCCTGATTTTCAAGAGCTCGTATTCGAGCTTCCTGAGTTGAACCTCGAAGGCAGGAACATTAGCCAAGACATCCTTCTCTTATAAAGCTTGAGCCTCCGCTTGAACTCTTAGCTCGTCACAGTTATTCTTCACAAAGTCAGCTTCGTCCTGAAGACATTCCAAGGGCTTTGTCTTTTTTTTACAACAGGGATAAATGAAGTATTAGGCTTAGAAGCAAAAAGGCTGAATGCATACACACCTGGGACAGAAAAAATACCTGCTACATCAAGTAGCCCTTGTAATTCGAGCTCCGACACGCCTCATATTGCAAGTGTGGTAGTTCGGCTTTCTTTTCGTCAAAAGGACCCTAAAGGACATATCCTCAACAAGAGCTTTTAGGAGCCTGGCTCTATTACAAAGCAGCTCAGACCTAAGCATGTCAAAGGCCTATAGAAGAAAACTCAAAAAGGAAAGAAAGACGCGGGATTCAAATAGCATATGTTGAAACTTACCACGAATTGAAGCTGGTAGATATCCTCGAAGTCCAAGGTCAAATCTGTTAATATAGTCCCCTATGCCTTTGAAGAAGCGAATCCGGTTGAGTCACGGTATCTTGGAGAAACCATATTTCCAGAACGCGGAACTTCGGGCGCGGTAGGCTTATATGTTGGTTCTGTCTCAAAGCTCCAACCTGATTTTGCCTTAGTGTGAGCACCATCGCCCTACGAATGCATATCCTGCTTATTTCTGTCTTTCTTTAGCTTAGAAGCTGACAACCCATCCACCTCTCAAGAGGAGCACGACATCGCCTTAGAAGACTCTCCCATACTTGCAACGACAAGATTAATATGCAAAAAGGGAAAATACCTCTCCAAATGAATAAGGGGCAAGGAAAAAGTAGTATCAATACACAACGTGATGTTTCAATTCCCATCTGTTTTGAGATACAGCTCGCCACCTACTCTCATCACAAGTCGAGTGGGTCACCAACTTCTGGACCCAACCAGGCAGATTAGGAATGTCGTTTAGCACCCCTGAAACCTCTATATAATGGGAGAAAACGTGGATAAAAAAGAAGCCTTTGCCATAAATGAATCTTACATGGCACGGGATGTACCACTTACTTGAAATTCCATTCCTCGGTGAATGGAGTAAATTCAATTCCTCGGGAAATGGCATAGATTCCACAGGCATAACATGAGCAGTGCGGACCTGGATGAACCGACTCATCAACTCTCGATCTCTATCCTCTTCATCATCAACAAAGAGGAACGTAGTCGACCGACACTGCAAGGTTAGCAGTCTTCAATAGTGAAATAGTCGATACAACCTAATGAGATGATTGAGCATAAATTCAAGCCCCACATACTCCATAAAGAACCTCATCTTCAACAATAATTGCAAAAACAATAGATGTATCTGCACAGAGGTATCATGACAGTTCAAACAAAATTCGAACAAAATCATATTGAGGGGGCCTAGAGTGAAACGATACGTGTAAATGTTCAGAAATCCATTAACATTATCCAAGATGCCCTTGCCCATGTAAAGAGTCTGTAACACCACTCTCCCCCTATCAACAATCTCTCCTCAGTAACTCAAGGTACCCCTCTCATATGGAAGAAATAATCTTCAAGAAAGATTCACTTTGATCCTGAGCTCGGGAGAAGAACTCTCCCCTCTATGCTGATATGCCCTGATGTAATAGTCTTGCGAGAGTAGAAGAACCGAGGCAGAAACCTGCATAAAATACTTTAGTGCTATGAAAATGAAAGACTCAATGCCGAAGCAGGATGATAACTGCCTAATATGGTGAGACCCTTAAAGAAGCTAGGCTTTAAGAAGCCAACGACATCATCTCCAATCCTGAGGTGGTACCTGACCCCGAGGATATCAATAAAAAAGAACCCAACGACATCATCTCCATTCCCGAGGTGGTACCCAACCTCTAGGACCTCCATAAATAAGATGTTAGGATTTAAGAAGCCAACGACATCATCTCTGTTCTCGAGATGGTACCCGTTCTCGGGGACCACTTTTTAGAAAAAAAGTTAGACTCCAGCAAGTATTTAACACCATTGCAGGATTCGAGATGGTACCCTCTCTCAAAGACTCTTCTCAAGAATAATAATAAGCATTTCGAACTCTGTCCATAAGGGTTCAACCTCGGGATATTGCCTAAAGTTTGTAGATCCCTCACCTGGAATCTATCTACAACGCCTTAAAGGTTATCTACATCAAATTCAAAGCAAGTTTCAGGGTGCCCAAAGCTAACCCTCACTTAGAGACCGCTCTCTATGATTTCATAGCTCCGGGTATTATTTTCATATGACACCTAGCGGCGTGAGTCTATCGGATAAATTCAAGCTTGATACAAGGAAAAAATAGAGGGTTCTAAGAGGTGCCATTTTTATCGACTGAAAGCTAGAAAGAATCCTTGCAACCGAGTTAGATATCGACGGTAGCCAATAGAAGCATACATTTAGAGTCTCCATAAATGTAAAATAATATGGCAAGAATCAAAGACAAAAGTTAAGAAAATATCTTTATAATCAGTAAAGTTTGGTTACAATAGCCTCTGAGGAGTCCTTACATAAGATTACAAAATCCATCAAGGGGTTCTTACACTGAAACAAAGAAACAAAAGAATACATGTATAATAAAAGCCTAAGAGCCCGGTCTACTCTGGAAGATACAACCTCGACAACAACGTCTTCGGATAGCATCCCCATAAGCCTCACATATGGTGGATGATAGTCTACATGGATGGAAAGAGAAAAAGGTAGGGTAAATATGAAAAGTCACTTTGATGAAGGGCTAAACTCGGGGACTCCTATTTATAGGAAAGATGGTAATGTAACCAACGTCTCCGTTATTTTTGAAAGGCATAATGGCCAGTGCAGTAAATGCATCCTTCGAAGCCAAATCAACAGTGACATTATACCTTTGATGAGCAAAAAATCATAACACTTTGAATTGTCTTGGTAAAGCAAAATAATAGGACGCTTTCAGCTATAATGAAGGCTTACGTCATAAGTATGCACTATCAGTTTGACATCATCACAGGAAGCTCGAAGAGTCGGGGGTCAAATTCGTTTCTTATCATTTCTCTATAAGAAATGCGGGGATTATCTCAATGCGGCAAAATTGGAGGGTCTAATTTCTAGTCATTAAGGCACTTCGAAAGATCACCTCAAAGGCCAGCGTTCACGTCACCGGTTCAAAGGCTCGAGGCCGTGGCCGAGTATTGTTGGAAACACGTTCTCAAGGCATTATACTAAACGTGTGTTCATATTTGTAGGTTTTGATGAATGACAAACTATGCGCAATTGACATATGACGAGGTCCAAGCACAAGCGCAAAATTGATATATAACGAGATTCAAGCAAAAGACAAAGATCGAGATTAAGTTTTATATGAGTCGGTATTTAATTGTGATCTTGATCCGACAACTTAAACTCAAGACTTGGCTTCTCTCGTAAAAATATTTTTAACAAATCATGCATATTTAATTTAGAGCAAAATGATTTTAAATAATGCATATTTACTTTAGTCAAAATGATTTTTAAACATGCCTCTACAATCTGGACTAAGATAATCGATTATGTACTTATGATAATCGATTATGTTTAAGTCAGCTGCTTGACAATCGGTTGTGAACTTATGACAATCGATTGTGTTAAGGCAGTGAGCATCAGATTTTTCAAATCTGCATGACAATTGATTGTGAACCTTATGACAATCGATTGTGATGAGGCAGTGTCCATCAAAGTTTTTCAATGCTCAAAATAATCGATTGTGAAGCTAATGACAATCGATTGTGAAGAGACAGTGTCCATCAGATTTTTCAAAGTCACAAAATAATCGATTGTGAACCTATAACAATCGATTGTCAAGAGGCAGTGTCTAAATTGATTTTTCAAGACTGATATATAATCGATTGTTAACTTAGTATAATCGATTGTATAAATGACCGTTGCCAAAATGTTTTCAAATACCGTCAGGTAATCGATTATTGATTTCTTATAATCGATTGTTTTAATGAAAATCTGGAAAGGATTTTTTGAACGTTGCTGAGTAATCGATTATTGATTTCTTATAATCGATTGTGTTAATTAAAATCTGGAAAGGAATTTTTGAACGTTGCTGAGTAATCGATTGTAGATTTCTGACAATCGATTGTTTTACGTAAAATCTGGAAATGATTTTTTGAACGTTGCCAGTAATCGATTATTGATCTTAGATAATCGATTGTTATGCGTAAAATCTGGGATTGATTTTTGGAAGAACTGGCAAACAATCGATTGTGGTGATTTGACAATCGATTGTCACTGAGTAAAATTAGCAACTCTTAATTGGCAATTAGGCAACGGTAATACAAAGTTTTCCAACTATAAATACAGCTTCAATTCAGTCTTTTAAGTACAACAACACACAACAACTGATCATACAATTGCTAAAGCTTGCATACTTTATTGCTTATCATTTTATATTCATTAAATAAGCTTTTGAGAGCCAAATTCTTGTCGAAAGTTGTTGCGATCTTTAGCGTATTCTTTTTACTCATATCTACTCTTAAAGGAGTGTCTTGTTTGAGTGCTAAGTGTTTTTGTACACTTGAAGGGAAGTGTTAGTCCCTTGTGTTGTAAGAAGGAACTTGTGTTTCCTTGGTTGAAGTCTTGGAGTGTTGTATCTCCGAGCAAAGGTTGTTGAGGCTTGTGTCCTCAAGTTGTAATGGTCTGTTGAGCACCCGTAAGCTTAACAAGTTAGTGGAAATCTCAAGAGAGTCTCTCGGGGACTGGACTAGCCACGGGTTGTGGTGAACCAGGATACATCGGTGCGTTTGTTCTAATTTATTTACTTATCGCAATTATTTATTTCCTGTAATTTTTAAATTCCGCAAGTTTACGCTAATTTTTATTATAACGCTATTCACCCCCCTCTAGCGTTAAGCGTAATATCTAACAATTGGTATCAGAGCCCAACTCTCTGAAGACTTAACCGTTTGAGAGAAACATCCATGGCTTCTACTCGTGATTCTTTTGCAGGAATAGGTGAAGGACAATGCTCCACCCGACCACCGCTATTCGATGGTACAAATTATACATACTGGAAGGAGAGGATGAGAATATTTGTACAATCAAATAGTTTTCATCTTTGGAAGGTCATAATGAATGGAGAACAAATTCCAACCAAGAAGGTTGAAAATGAATGGGTCCCAAAGTCCGAAGATGAATACGATGCGGATGATATCCGAAAGGTGCAAAATAATGCTAAAGCTATTAATTTATTATATTGTGCTGTATATGCTGATGATTACAGGAAGATATCTTGTTGCACAACGGCGAAGCTAATGTGGGACAAGATGGAAATTACGTACGAAGGTACGGACCAGGTAAGGGAAGCCAAAATTGATTTCCTAACCCATGCATATGAATTGTTTCACATGAAGGAAGGCGAAAAGGTCGATGAGATGTTTGAACGATTTTCAAAAATCGTAAATGATTTACATGCTCTTAAGAAGACCTTCATGGATAAGGAACTTGTCCGAAAAATTCTCCGAAGTCTCACTCCGGAATGGCGATCCAAGGCCGACGCGATTCAAGAATCCATTGGCATTTCAAATGTCACCATCGACGCATTTAAGAGGTAATCTTAAAACTTATGAATCTACTATACTTAACCCTCTTGTTGATGATCAAAGGAAGCAAAGAATCGCTCTCAAGGCAAGCACAAGCCAACGTCAAAATGATGAGGACAGAGACAACGAGTTCGGACTCGTTATCAAGAGATTTCAAAAGTTCATGCGAAAAGAGTATGAACGAAAGGGCAAAAAGAAAGGAGATCAAATAAAGTGCTATGAGTGCGGAGAAACCGGGCACATTAAATGAAATTGCCCAAATGCTAAAAAGGAGAAGAAATCCTTCAAGAAGCAACGAGCATACATATCTTGGGGAGGCGACTCCGGTGACGAGTCAAGTGAGGAAGAAGAAGACGAAGCCACAAATCTTTGTCTTATGGAACAAGAAGACAACAAAGAAGAGGTATGTCAAATTTCTTCCAAAATTTTCTTTTCCCTTGAAGAAATGCAAAATGCTTTTGATGAGTTGTATAGCGAATTTATTAAAGCTTCAAAAACTGTTAAGAGTATAAAAGAAAATGCTTCTTTAAAAGAAAAAGATTTTCAAAATCAACTCTCTTTTAAAGAAAAGGAATTGGAAAAACTGATTTTAGAAAATGAGAAGTTGAAAGAGGAAAACAAATTTTTTGGCAAGAGAAGCGCCGACAAGCCCGAAAGTTCTAGAAATTGTACTTCTTGCATGCATCTCAAAAATGAAGTAGAAAGGCTTAAGGGCACCTTAGATAAGTTTAACTCTTCTCATAAAAATTTGAATGAAGTGCTTGTTAATTTGAAGTCGACCAAGCATGGTATAGGTTTTAGAAACGAGCCTAAAGAGAAAGTTGAAGCCAACCCCCAACCACCTAAGGCTCAACCTAGGATAAATAAAACAAAATGTTCATCCTAGATACAACAAACCTAGAAATGGTTTTCATCAATCACAACCTAGAAATAATCATGCTAGAAATAATGCACATTCTAGGCCACACACTAGAAGGAATTTTGAACCTTTTAGAACACCTAGAAATGACTTCCAACCTAGAAACAACTATTCTAGAAATGATGCATATCCTAGAAAAAATGGTAGGAGAAATGATTTTCATGATTTGCGCAATAGTTATATTGTCAAGAATAGAGTAAATGAATTTCGTCCGTCCAATTACTATCAACCTAGAAGGATGCATAATCCTAACGTGACTTGTCATTATTGTAGACGAATTGGACATATTGCTCCTGCTTGTTTTACACGACATAGACATAGCACTCAATCACATCACTATGATTTGCCTAACCCCCAAGGACCCAAAATGGCATGGGTACCTAAAACTCATTAATCTGTTTTGTAGGTATGTTTGAAGGGATCAAGTGTACTATGGTACCTTAATAGTGGATGCTCCAAGCACATGACGGGAGACGAATCCAAATTCCTTCAACTAGAACACAAGGAAGGGGGAAGTGTTATTTTTGGTGATAACAACAAAGGAAAGATTATCGGCATCGGATCGGTCGGTAAGGATGAAATTTCTTCCATTAAGCATATATTACTTGTGAAAGGCGTAAAACATAATCTCTTGAGCATAAGTCAATTATGTGACAAGGGAAATCTTGTTTTATTTGATTCGGATGAATGCTTAGTTTTTAGACGTAGCGATTTTAAAATTATCCTTCGTGGTTTTAGAATGGATAACATTTATATGGTTGATCTTGCAAATTCTTCACCCAAATATGTGAATTGTTTAATGAGCAAAGAGGATGATTCTTGGTTATGGCATCGTAGAGTAGCTCACATCAACATGCATCTTTTGAACAAATTGGTTTCACAAAATTTAGTTGTTGGTCTTCCAAACTTGAAATTTGAAAATGACTCTACTTGTGATTCTTGTCAAAAAGGGAAGCAAACAAAAGCACCTTTTAAATCGAAAAATATTTCAACTACTAGACCATTGCAATTGCTTCACATGGATTTATTTGGACCATCTCGCATTGAAAGTCTAGGTAGACATCGTTATGCTTTTGTTATTGTTGATGATTATTCCAGATTTACTTGGACTTTATTTCTTGCCCATAAAAGTGATGCTTTTCAGAATTTTAAATATTTTCTTAAACGTGTTCAAAACGAAAAGGAAACAACCGTCACTTCAATTAGAAGTGATCATGGGGGAGAGTTTGATCACAATCTCTTTGCGGACTTTTGTGACGAACTCGGTATCGAGCATACCTTTTCCGCTCCACGAACACCACAACAAAATGGGGTGGTGGAAAGGAAAAATAGGTGTCTCGAAGAGATGGCTAAAACCATGCTCGAAGAGGCTAAGATTCCCAAACATTTTTGGGCGGATGCCGTGAGTACCGCATGCTACGTTTTGAATAGAGTAGTCATAAGGCCAATACTCATGAAAACCCCTTATGAACTCTACAAGGGAAGGAAACCAAATATCTCCCATCTTAGAGTATTCTGTTGTAAAGTTTTTATTCATAACAACGGAAAAGATCAATTGGGAAAATTTGATGCCAAATCCGATGAGGGAATTTTAATTGGGTATTCTTCATGTAGCAAAGCATATAGGGTATTTAATAATAGAACCCAAACTGTGGAGGAATCCCCTCATATTGTGTTTTCCGAAAATAATGCTCGCTTGGCGAGAAAGGATTCTTCTTCTGATCTTGCAGGTATTTTGAACTCATTAAGTCCTCAAAACAAAGTACAAGAGGAAACTCCTAAGGAAATTCAAGATGAAATCTTGGAACAATCAACGGAGGAAACGCCACAATTGGAGAAAGAAACAAAAATGCCTAACGAGTGGAGGACAATCAAAGATCACCCTCTCGAACAGGTAATTGGCGACGTCGGAGAAAAGGTAAGTACCCGAAACTCCCTTAAGAACACCTTAGGACATACTGCTTTTGTTTCTCAAATTGAACCAACAACCATCTCCGAAGCAATTGGGGATGAATTTTGGACCTTGGCAATGCAAGAGGAGCTTAACCAATTCAAACGGAATGACGTTTGGGATTTGGTGCCAAGACCCGAAAATCATACCATAATTGGTACGAAATGGGTTTTTCGAAACAAACTAGATGAAAATGGTGTAATCACTAGAAACAAAGCTAGGCTTGTAGCAAAAGGCTATAATCAAGAAGAGGGTATTGACTATGAAGAAACATATGCTCCCGTAGCTAGATTAGAAGCTATTCGTTTATTGCTTGCTTTTTCCTCTTCTATGAATTTCAATTTATAACAAATGGATGTGAAAAGTGCTTTTCTAAATGGTGTTATTCAAGAAGAAGTTTATGTTGATTAAGCCCCCGGTTTTGAAGATTTTAAATCTCCCGATCATGTTTTCAAACTCAAAAAGGCTCTTTATGGTTTAAAACAAGCTCCCCGAGCTTGGTATGAAAGATTGAGTAAATTTCTATTGGAAAATGATTTCATTAGGGGGAAAGTTGACACCACTCTTTTTGTTAAGCATAAAAACAATGATATTTTATTAGTTCAAATCTATGTGGATGATATTATATTTGGTGCTACTAACAATGTTTTGTGCAAGGAATTTTCCGATTTAATGACAAGCGAATTTGAGATGTCTATGATGGGTGAGTTAACATTCTTTTTGGGATTACAAGTAAAGCAAATGAAAGAAGGTACGTTCATTTGCCAAGCGAAATATTGCAAAGAATTGCTGAAACGATTTGAAATGACCAATGCAAAAGCAATGGCAACCCCCATGAGCACATCCGATCATCTAGACAAAGATGAGAAAGGTAAGGAAGTTAACATCAAAAAGTATCGAGGTATGATTGGCTCTCTCCATTACCTTACTGCTAGTCGTCTGGACATCATGTTTAGCGTGTGCTTATGCGCTCGTTATCAATCGTGTCTGAAGGAGTCTCACCTAACTGCGGTGAAACGGATATTGAAGTATCTTGTTGGTACTGTAAATGTGGGTCTATGGTACCCCAAAGGTTCCTCATGCCAACCTGTTGGCTATTCCGATTCCGATTTTGCTGGATGCAAATTGGATCGCAAGAGCACTAGTGGCACTTGCCATTTGCTCGGTAGCTCTCTCGTTTCTTGGTTTAGCAAGAAACAAGTAAGTGTTGCGTTGTCCACAACCGAGGCTGAATATGTAGCCGCGGGGAGTTGTTGCGCTCAAATCCTTTGGATGAAACAACAACTCTTGGACTATGGCCTAAGTCTTGATCATATCCCTCTTAGATGTGATAATACTAGTGCCATATGCTTGACGAAGAACCCCGTTCTTCATTCGCGAACAAAACACATTGAAATTAGACATCATTTTATAAGAGATCACGTTCTCAAGGGCGATGTCGAAATTGAATTTTTTGAAACCAAAGATCAATTGGCCGACATCTTTACAAAGCCCTTAGAGAAAGAGTCCTTCTTCCGAATTCGTAGTGAACTCGGGATCCTTGACTCCACGTTGATCTAAGTCATGCATTGCATCTTTCCTTTCACAAGTTTTCTAACTTGAGCGTTGGAGACATCTAACGTATTTTTGCAGGTATCGCCCTAAAGGCAGGGGGAATTATAAAGCTTGACGCACAAAACAATCGATTTCTCTTTTATATAATCGATTATCCAGTATCAATAATCGATTGTCTTGACATTATTTGCGTTACTATGTCTGAAATTGCAGATTTAATAAATAAACAAGTTTTTTTATTATTCTATATTTTTTGCTAATGGCAAAAGGGGGAAGATAACGGGTATGCACTCTCAATACTTATCGGCATAAGTTAAGGGGGAATTCATATATTGAGGGGGAACAAATTGCATATCTATATACTTGTTGCATATCTTTACTTGTCTTGAATCGTCATTATCAATTGCCTAATATGCATATCCCGCTTAAAGTTTGCCATTATCAAAAAGGGGGAAATTGTTGGAAACACGTTCTCAAGGCATTATACTAAACGTGTGTTTATATTTGTAGGTTTTGATGAATGACAAACTATGTGCAAATTGACATATGACGAGGTCCAAGCACAAGCACAAAATTGATATATAACGAGATTCAAGCACAAGACAAAGATCGAGATTAAGTTTTATATGAGTCGGTATTTAATTGTGATCTTGATCCGACAACTTAAACTCAAGACTTGGCTTCTCTCGTAAAAATATTTTTAACAAATCATGCATATTTAATTTAGAGCAAAATGATTTTAAATAATGCATATTTACTTTAGTCAAAATGATTTTTAAACATGCCTCTAAAATCTGGACTAAGATAATCGATTATGTACTTATGATAATCGATTATGTTTAAGTCAGCTGCTTGACAATCGGTTGTGAACTTATGACAATCGATTGTGTTAAGGCAGTGAGCATCTGAATTTTCAAATCTGCATGACAATCGATTGTGAACCTTATGACAATCGATTGTGATGAGGCAGTGTCCATCAAAGTTTTTCAAAGCTCAAAATAATCGATTGTGAAGCTAATGACAATCGATTGTGAAGAGACAGTGTCCATCAGATTTTTCAAAGTCACAAAATAATCGATTGTGACCTATAACAATTGATTGTCAAGAGGCAGTGTCTAAATTGATTTTTCAAGACTGATATATAATCGATTGTTAACTTAGTATAATCGATAGTATAAATGACCGTTGCCAAAATGTTTTTAAATACCGTCAGGTAATCGATTATTGATTTCTTATAATCGATTGTTTTAATTAAAATCTGAAAAGGATTTTTTGAACGTTGCTGAGTAATCGATTATTGATTTCTTATAATCGATTGTGTTAATTAAAATCAGGAAAGGATTTTTTGAACGTTGCTGAGTAATCGATTGTAGATTTTTGACAATCGATTGTTTTACGTAAAATCTGGAAATGATTTTTTGAACGTTGCCAGTAATCGATTATTGATCTTAGATAATCGATTGTTATGCGTAAAATCTGGGATTGATATTTGGAAGAACTGGCAAACAATCGATTCTGGTAATTTGACAATCAATTGTCATTGAGTAAAATCAGCAACTCTTAATTGGCAATTAGGCAACGGTAATACAAAGTTTTTCAACTATAAATACAGCTTCAATTCTGTCTTTTAAGTACAACAACTGATCATACAATTGCTAAAGCTTGCATACTTTATTGCTTATCATTTTATATTCATTACATAAGCTTTTGAGAGCCAAATTCTTGTCGAAAGTTGTTGCGATCTTGAGCGTATTCTTTTTACTCATATCTACTCTTAAAGGAGTGTCTTGTTTGAGTGCTAAGTGTTTTTGTACACTTGAAGGGAAGTGTTAGTCCCTTGTGTTGTAAGAAGGAACTTGTGTTTCCTCGGTTGAAGTCTTGGAGTGTTGTATCTCCGAGCAAAGGTTGTTGAGGCTTGTGTCCTCAAGTTGTAACGGTTTGTTGAGCACCCGTAAGCTTAACAAGTTAGTGGAAATCTCGAGAGAGTCTCTCGGGGACTGGACTAGCCACGGGTTGTGGTGAACCAGGATACATCGGTGCGTTTGTTCTAATTTATTTACTTATCGCACTTATTTATTTCTTGTAATTTTTAAATTCCACAAGTTTGCGCTAATTTTTATTATAACGCTATTCACCCCCCCTCTAGCGTTAAGCGTATTATCTAACAAGTATCTCTCCTTGAGGTTCGACGATATCGACCACAAGATAGAATTAATCGTGATATGTTAAAAATTGGAAGGTTCGTAAGGTGCACGACTAAGACTGATTAAGCCTAGCCTGTCTACTCTGAACCCGAATAATGCTGTCACGTCAAGTTGTCCCATCCCACATTTTACATCTAATGTCTTTCATTCTATATAGGGATTCCCCTCCTATATAAAGGGGGTATTGGTCTTTTTTGTAATGTCAGTTGCTCAAATTACTCTGCACTGTGTTTGTTATCTTCATAGTTGTTCTTCATTTATTGCTTAGCATTGTCCATAAAGATCCTTCACTGATTTGTTTTATAAATTTTAGCCCTTCCCCGAGTATCCTTAATAGCTCGAGCCTGAGCCTAGGAATCGACCTCGGCCCGTATCAGTCATTCTAAGGACCCGATTGGCTAGGTCATCGGTTTGATTATAACTCTATTTTTTCTCTCGTTTAGTCTCTAAACTTCTTACTTGTAGCATCACCTGCAAAAAAATAGCATAAAAATAAATCTCGTATTTTTAGAGTCCCATAAAAAATATAAGTGCTATTACCATTTTCATGGTAAACACATGCATTATATGAAAGCCTTGTGGATAGTAGCTTAATTGGCTGAAAGATTTAATACTCAATAAGATAATATTGTGGATAGTATCCAAAAAGAGCATGCATTATAGTAGCTTAATAGGTCAAAGCATTTAATTCTCAATAAGCTAATATGGTGGATAAAAGCCAAAAAGAGCGTGCATTTTATGCAGTAATTGAGGTTCTAATAGAGGAGGTCAGAGTAAATCACCAACAATCTATCCAAATATAATTTGAGGATGCCGATGATGTAGAAGAGATACTAGAGTCAACCAAGTACACTAAAGATACATATTTTGTTGACTCTAGTGTCATTGATGTTGAGGATATTGCATGTCTTGAAGTTCAAGTATTTAAGTGCACTTGTCCTCGCTCAAGCATTTTTTTACACTATGTTTGGATGATGATATGAAAATAAATTTATCTGGTCCAATTGAGGAGTCAAGGAATGTGGAAGACGGTGGGTAAATTCTTGAATTCTTCTTCCCAAAAAGTCAGGATTATATTGTCATGACCCAAAACTAACCAAGTATAATGTATTGGAATACATGATATCTGTTCAGGTACACAACTTAAGTAGTAAAATAAATACAAATATAAAAAATGTGGGATATGAAGCTCGGCTAACATTACATGCCAATGCACAGAATGTATGAAATGTACCATGTGCTCCAACTCTCAAGTGATCAACCACTCGGTATTGTATATGGCCATCCGACTTAGGGAAATCAATACTGGGACATATACAACATTGACTGCAAATCAACCAGTGCCGAGGAAGAAGGGTAATCCAACCCTGAGGAGAAACCCATCTCTAGTTATATATATACATACTCAACCACTCGGTACCACATATGGCCATCCAGCCTAGAGAAATCCATCCGAAACATACTCATCACTAACTAAAGTCGCTAGATTTTGAGGAAAAAGGTAAGCCAACCATGCGGTGAAATCTGTCTCCAAATATCAATACTTTGGACAAATCCATTTCTAGGGAATCCAACCCTCAATAATATTATCTGCTCTCACTAGGGTGTGTTACAAACATCAGAGAGGCTCCTACAACCCAAAAGCTATTATAATGATCAGCATAACTACTGTGGTGTGTAGCCTGATCACATAACTGTAACTCGTAGTCAAGCTCTCGGCCTTACTCAGTCATCACTCTTCAGTCTCACACATGTGCTCACAATGACATAAAACTAGCCCAAAAATATGATATGATGTGCCAAATAATAAAAACTAAGACTGAGATAGGATATGATATGCATGAATAAGGCCGAGTACAGAATATCAATGAAACAATGAGTTGGCAGCAAGAAATGACCACTCGGGACTCAACAATATTACGTTAATCTACTAATTTATATCTGAATGATTTATAGCTCATTTACTCAAATCAGATGTTAGAAACAATGATATTAGCAAGAAAAAGATACTAAGCGTTGTCATGGAATGAACCAGCGCATAATTCCCACTGTATACGGCCGCACGCTTGTTACTTGGCATGTGCGTCACCTCAATACCAATCACGTATCATGTAGTTCGAAGTTTCGAACCCTCATAAGCAAGTTTGGAAGTGTGACTTACCCAAATCAAGCAAAATCCTACTCCGCGATGCCTTTGCCTCTCGAATAGCCCTCCAAACATTTGAAATCTAGCCAAAAGAAATACAATGCAATAAATATAGGTCAAGGGACCAATTCCACCTGGAAATTTACTTAATTGGACACAAATCATGAATTTCTCCCAATCCCGCCCCCAAAGCCCACATCTTAGAATCCAACAAAAGTCAGGAAACTAGAAAGCCCATTCACTCACGAGTCTATACATACGAAATTCATCAAATTCCGGCTCTATTTTGCCCCTCAAATAATCAAATCAAACCCTCAAAAATCCCAAGCCCCAATCCTTCAGTTTTATCCCTAATCCTCACTATATAGATGATTAAGCAACGGGAAATCACCACATATATGAGTATTAGGGATCAAACAACTTACCTCACCGATAATCCCTTGCATCCCTCCTCAAAATCTTCAAAGACTCTAAAAATGATGGATATTGAACCAAATATCCGAATGTCACGTCCCCAAAATTCATCATAGGACGTGATGGCACTAGACACCTCAGTCAGCAAAAGCCAGCATGAAATAACTAATTTAACTCTCATTTTAATATTTAGGAGCCATAATTTCTTGTAATTTACTAGTAAAAAAGGTGATCATCACTGAATAAATAAAAGTATTTACACCTTTTAAAATTAAATGTCCCATAATTATCCCAAAACTCGGCGTCAGAAGTGTATGAAAAATCACTAGGAAATCAAATGAAGTACAATAACTACCCAAAAAACAGGTTTGGATAGAAAAAATACAATGCACTAAAAGAGACTATGCTGGATGCAGGTCATCTGGAGAGATGTAGCTCACCTAAGTCTTCGTAACATCCATGTGCCTATGTACATAGGCCACCAAAGGTACATGTTGTAAGGCCTCATGAAACTGTTACTCAAATACCTAAAATCTCGTACTGTCAAGTTAAGAATATGTGTCAGAAACATATAAAATTCTTTATGGATCGCAAGCTCACCTCGGTTTAGACATTTTGGATTTACTTGTTGACTGAGAAGTTAAGGAAAATTATTTTTTAGAAGAGTGCATTTCTGCAGTCCATTATGCGACTGTATAATTATATACGGCGAAATTGGAGGATCTAATTTCTTATCATTTAGGTACTTCGGAGGAACATCTCGAAGTCTCAAGGACATAGCCGAGTGCTCTCTCTCCACGGTCATCCACACTCGACCTCAGGATAATGATGACGATGATTATGGTGAAGATGGGGAGTTCTCAAGAGGCATGGCTAAGATTGAAGAAGCCTAGCATTCCACTCTATACCCGAATCAAGGTGTCTTGTTTAGCTGCCCTATTACAATATCTTTGTAATAAATACATTTTGTACCATGCAGGGATTACCCTACTATATAAAGGGGATCGTTGTCATTTTGTAACCTCTGTTGCTTCAGTTACTCCACACGAATATAATAAGAACATTCTCTCTTCTTTCTAACATACTTTCTCGGTATTAGCTTCATACTTGTTCATCACTTATTTCTTATCATTAGCCTTAAAGTGCATTCATTAATTTCATTATGACTGTTAACCCTACCCTGTAACCTCGATGGCTCGTAGCCGAGCCCTGGAATCGACCTCGAGTCCCGAATTGACAAATTCGAAGCCCCGATTGACTAGCCTATCAGTTTGATTATCGCCTTCTCTTTAGCTCTCATTTTTTCTTTAAACTTCATACACATGGCATCATCTGCTTAACAACTAGCGTAAAATAGATCATATATTTTAATGTCCCATAAAAAAATTTAATTGTTATTACCATTTTTAGGGTAAACAATTTGGCGCCCACCATGGGGCTAAAAATATTAGTGATTATTTTCTTGTAGGTTTCATTACACAATGCAATTTATCTATCACACATTTCTTGTCTAAATATCTTTGATTTTAGGTCGTAATGTCTGATTCAGTAAACAAAAATATTCAGAATCACGGAGAGAATGGTGTGGCAGTTCCAGGTGGTGGTGAGAAAGCACAAAATCATAAGAATGCACCATGACTGATTATGGTGGATGAAGTCTCATGCGACTATCGACATATCAAAATAAGCTCCAATGCTAACAGGAGCATACACCAATGCGACTAACAAGAAGCCCAAAAACCCCGGCATGAGAAGAACAAGAAGTTAGCCTTCATGTTATTTTTTATATGTTTCAGGCACAATAGTTGGTTGTTTCTCAGATACAAAGTCACCAAAAAACTCCTAGCACTGTGGCACCGGACAATTCCCCTGGCCGGACAGGTACTAGAGAGATCAAGTAATAATGGGTCGATAGCTGATCCATCCATCATAAAGATGCTAGAGGACCTCACCAGGAGAAATAAATTGGGTGAGAAAATGATAGAAGCCAATGATAACAAGGTCGAGACTGACAACTCTAGGGTCTACCAAATTACAGGTGCGCCTCCGTTCTTGAAGGGTGTGGACTCGAAGAATTTCGTGCAGAAGTAGTTCAAACATGAAGCGACCCCGAAACTATTCCGAAGAAGATCAGAATGTCGGAGCTTCTGAAATACAATGGTGCCTCAGAACCCAATGTACACGTTATCGCTTACACCTGTGTAGTAAAGGGCAATGACATGAAGCATGGCGAGATCGCGTTCGTACTGCTTCAAAAATTAAGGAGAAACACTCTCTAAAGGGGTGATGATGTGGTATCATCAATTCGCCCAAAATTATATAGATTTATTTGCCATGTTAGCAGATTCCGCTATAAAGGTCCATCGTAGGGCGATCAAGGTGGCCACTAGGAAATCTGATGTCTTCAAAATCAAGCGTAAGGAGAACTATGCTGCAAGAATTTGTATCTTGCCTTCAAATGAAAAGAATGGAACTACCAGCAGTCTCCAAGGAATTGGGGATAAGGCTTTCACTCAAAATCTAAACGAGCAAAGCTCGGTAATTTCAAAGTCGTTGAAAGAGAATATGGTCGAATACCCTGTCATAACTTGGTCAGATGTTCATAACCGATACCAGTCAAAAATTAGGGTCAAGGATGACTAGCAGGGATCCCCCTCGGGCTCGGTGTACCCAATCAGGCTCCTAACAATGGAGCCAAATCCAAATAAAGAAATATATCAGCAATACATCGAAGATCGAAGGAAAGCCAAAGGCTTAAACCTCCTTGAAACGGCCAAATTATAGACCAAAACAAAATCCTCGGGGACTAATCAGCAGAGCCAAATTTGAAAGGAACGTAGGATGAGCAGAGGCACCTTACCTATCGTAATACAACTTCAACGTCGATATATCATATATCATCTTCACTATCAGCAAATCAAAGACGCCAAGTGGCGCAGGCCTGTGCAATCATATCCGTCGCAAAGGAACCATTACTTAATGTGTGAATTTCAGAACACACATTGATATAGGACGAGGATTTCCACCAGCTCTAAGAGGAAGTAGCCAGACTACTAAACAAGGGTCATCTTTGAGGATTCCTATGTGATCAGGCTAAAAACTAATTTCGAGAAAGAGAAGCGGCTAAGAAGAATGAAATGAAAGAGTCACACTATGACATCCACATGATCTTGGAGGATTTGGTGTCCCACAAGAACCCATGACGAGAAGGAAAAAAATATCCATCACGAGAGAGAATTGAACATGGGGTACATACCCGAGGACGCCCTCACGTTTAGGAAAAAGGACAATAAGGCCTTGTGCTTACCTCACAACAATGCACTGGTAATCTCTTTCTTCCTAAATATACATTTCAAGTGACACGTGTACTCATGAATCCATGCATCTTGGCCAACATTATCAGGTCGAGGGTAATAGAGCGTCTTAGACTTCTTGGCTCAATCATGTCTGCCACTCGAGTCCTTAGCTGATTCGTCATGGAAAGTGAAATGATGAAAGGAGAAATCACCCTCCCACTCAATGTGGCTGGCATGACCCAGAATATCAAATCCCATTTCAACGACAGAAACATAAGGTACAATGCCTTGTTCGGGAGACCATGCTACATGAGAGCAATACAATCTATCCTTGACCAAATGATGAAATTCCCAACAAAGGATGTGTCATACCTCCTTTTATCCCGGCTATCCCGAAGGATAAACGTATAATGGAGTTTTTCCAATTAAAGCGACATTATTCGAAATGAAATTATTTATTTAGAGTTGCCACTTGGGATAGATTTGGCTTTTGGTGTCCCAAGTTACCGGTTTATTTTGAATCCCAAATCGAGAAAATTTTTCGACTGCCCAAATGGAGTTTGCGAACCAGAAATTCTAAGTAAGGAATTCTGTTGACCCGAGGGAAGATGTCAGGCACCCTCGGACCGTGGTTCTAGCACGATCACTTAAACTATTATAATTGGATAAAAATTCTGATTTTGTACATGGTCAACCTATGATGCAATTTTAATTATTTTGACCACTTTTACTATTTTTGAAAGAAAATTGCAATGTCGTTAAAAATATGCCGCGAACCACATCACATAAATGCACCTACGATTTTTGACATATTTCAATTTCATTGAGATTTGGATTTGGGTCACATAAATGTGCACCCGTACTTATGAAGATAAAATTATTAAAGACGTGCCTAAAGAGACTAACGTGTTATTATCTTTGCGGGAAAACATGAAGTTTCCAAACGGCATCTCTCGAAATTCTAACTACTTTAGCATAAGCATTTAAAGAGGGCCACACAATTCATAGGTTCCGTTTGGCGCGATGCACCTCAATTTATTATCTTGGACGCCAATTCTGAAGCAAACTAAGATTTTCTATTATGTATGGTCTCTAAAAAATAAAATAAGGCGCCCTAATTAAGTAGCATCTTAATGATCTACCATTTAATGCATTGCATCACCATATTAAATTGAAACAATTTCAACCTGCATATTTTCAGCATGTTTTATTTACTGGTTTTTGCAATTGGGCTGATTATTAGAAGAAACAAGCCCAGGAAGTATATTTTCGTTCCTACGAATTACAGCTATAATTGTCTAGGCCCTGCATTTGAGCTGAGGTATCGAAGAAACAGAGTTTAATGCTAGTTAGGGATCAAAGATTAAATTCCAAAAATTACAACGCTATAGCTATTCCAAATCATTTTTGTTAACATCTATGTTTTGCCATTTTAACACTCCAAAACGTCTAAAAGGACAAATAAACAACTTTGAGTCTTAAAAGCAAGAGTCGAAATGCTTAACGTCAAATTCAAGATCCTATTTTTGAAATGTGGTTTTCTCACTTGTGAATCAACTTGCTGAAACTCAAGTTTAAACCCAACATCTAAGCTGACAAACTTATATATACGAATTTGAATATGTGTACACATATTATCTCTACTATTTAATTAAACATGAGGACCTAAGCAATATACCATCACTAAATACGATATTTCATCTTGCTAAAATTCAATGTAATCCAAAAATAAATAGTCCCAATGATTCAAAATAATCCAGAATAGTCCTAAAGTTATTCACATTGAGTATTTAAACAAATCACATCAACTATTCAAAATTTAAACAAACAGATCCACAAAAATTGTGCAGCAGGCTTCATCTCATGTCTCAAATTGGTTTCTACATTGTTAGGCTTAAGAAGTGTACCTGGAAGTTGAAATGCAAATAAGATGAAAGGGAAGTCAGTAGCAATTTAAGTCACCAGCAGTTGAAAACAAGCCAGCAGTGATCACTCTCAAAAGAAAACACCCAGGGATCGATTAACACATAAACCAGGAGAAAATTTCCACAATTGACACCAATAAGAGACCAAAGTAACCCTGTTTGAACTCCAAACCCACTAAAAATTGGACCTATCCAGACTTGTTCAATTTCCACTCCTTAATTTCATGTGTTTCAGGTCATCTTCCTCTTAATGATTCATATTAATGGCTGTAGATAGAAATTAACCCAAGGGAATATTCAAATAAAAACAGTAGAGTTCCAGAACTCTGAACCTACGGGAAATTTGGATTTCTGGAAATTTTTAGGATTTTTAGGCGTCAAAAACTTTCTGGGAATTTTAGAGGTTTCAGATTGTGCCCAAAAACTTATGAATGAAGGCATTAGGGTGCCCTTTTATAGCCAAAGCTTAGGGCAAGCCCTTTTTGTTGTTTTAACCATTAGTCCTTTTCCTATTTGCAGATTTTACTCACTTAGTCCTTTATTTTTTGACTTCCTTCTCAAGTTACTGCGCACTAAAACTACTGAACTTTAGACTAAGGCCCTCCCTTAGAAGAGTCTAAGGAATTCTAGCATTGTTTTCTATTTGTGGAATACCTATACTACCCTTACTCTTATTCTGAAATTACCAGACCTACATCAACTAAACCCATCCCCGTGGTCTCAATTGTACCATAGTCAGTCAATATTGGATCAATCGGCTATGCCCAAACAAAACTTAAAATTGAACTGATTATTTTTGCCTAAGCTAACAAAAAACTAAAAGATATATCCAAACAAACCAACATCAACTAACAGTAGAAGTAAGAAATTACTACAAACTAAAATAAATGAAGCCTAAAGGTTCAACTATAACAAAAGCTATACTAGGCCAATTGAAAGTCATGAATCCAAATTAGATCGATTTTGCTTCTTATTACTCAATAAACAAAAACCAAATCAAGTTCAATTAGGCAGACTAAAGAACGAACAATCAATGATTCTGGAACTAAACACAAACATAAATTTCTAACTAATCTAAAACAGAGAATCAAACGATAATGTAAAATAGAATCATTTGAAGAAAAAAAAAATATGGTCTAATAAGAAATAAAACATTATAAATAGAAATCAGAAATCAATTCTAATAGAAAATGAATACTCAGGTAGCTAGGAACTAAACATGATCAAAACTTTCACTTAAACTAAAAAAATCAGAAATAATGCAAAGCCTAATTATCAAACAAGAGAAATAAAATAAAAATGAAAAAATCGAAAATGAAAGTGAAACTCATTGACTTGGTCTTCAAAAATTTGACTGCATTCGAATTGAATCCCCAAATAGAGATACATGTTTGTTCTTGGTAAGAAGAAATATGCAACTTCATTTGGGAACTAAAACCGGGTTTTGACATCCTTTAAAAATTAGTCGATTTTAAGATCTAAAATTCGAGATGCTCGAAGGAAATAGGGTTCAGTTTTGGGTAGAGGGGGCAAAGGGGAGGCTAGGGTATTTTTTTTGGCCATTGGAGCCGGCACCGTCGTGGGCGGCAGAGTAGACGCTCCTTTGAACGGATATTCGAAGAGGTTGGTCGGGATATGAAGGTTGATCTTTGGGGGGTTGGAAAGAGGGGAAGACAGGGAGAAAATGGTGTTAATTTTTGAAAATTTGGGGCTACGACGCCTGCGGCGACGATTTTCGGCCGGTGGCGAATGGTCGAGGGGCGGTGGCATCACAGTGGTATTACACTGGTGTGATTAGGGTTATCGTGGACAAGATATGAAGTTTTTAGGGAAGGGTGTGATATAAGACATTTATTGAGTGTGACATCCCTGCATCTCGACCGTCTGATTAAAATCAATCAAGGGCTCAGATCCACTTTGTTGTAAACGACACTGTTTTTGACATGGGAATTCCCGGACCGGGTAGGGGATTTTGGGTTTTGTTTTTTTTGGACGAGTCTGGTTGTTTCGGCTCCAAAATTGTGGCCCAAATCATAGATCTTTCATTAAGAGACACGATTTATAAATATATTTTTTCTCTTTTATATCTTTTATATTATTTTTTCAGATTTTAGTAATAAAAATAAAAATAAACCAAACCAGATTTATATTCTACAAAATAAACTAATTAACCTCTAAAATAACCTAAATTCCAAATTTAAAAAGGAAATTAAACAAATGTAAGAATAACCATTTTATTATTTTCCCTTATTTTACAATATTAATTAACTAATAACCAAAAGAAAAAATGTAAAAATTAAGTCCTAAATGCAAACATGCTATTTGTTTTGTATTTTTATGAATTATATTAATTAAAAATGCTCAAAAATGCAAATAAACAGAAAATCGCATAATTAATTCCTAAAAATTCAAATAATAAAAGAAAAATCCTAATTATAAGGATTCTATTGGAATACTTCAAGCGAGGAAAAGTTCACGTGCTCACAGCTGCCCCTCTTTGCTCGGAGATACGAACGGTGTCCGGGCAAAGATAAATGAGCAACTGAGAGATTTTTGCCTACTTGGTATTCCATGAGAAGCATTTTTGAAAACATATAATCGAACCTTGCTTCAAAGGTTGCCTACATATCCTTGGATATAAAGGAATCAGGTCACTGTAGCTCCAGAGTGTTTTGGTAGCTGGGACTACCATGAGCTGTGATTTCAACCGCTAATGCTGCTGCTACTTCTTACTGACCTCCTTATTACACCAAAAGAAAAATAAAAAGCTAAGCTATCTATGCCTATCAACTACGAGTTACAAGATTCTTATCTATAATTCTCTTGAAGCTTGATCTTGCGTCTTAGTTGGATTCGACATTGACTCTGATCTAAATCTTGATGCTCGTAAGCTGCATGTGCCAGTTCTTTCTTCAGCATTATAACCAAGCGGGACACGTGTGACTTGTGACTTTGGATCAAATTTGGGCAGTCCACCTCTTTCTTTTCAACTATTCAGGATTTGTTTCCTTTTTGTTCTTTTATTCTATTCCTTTATTCTGGATTGATACTTGCTCTTCCGGTCATCTCAAATCTTGTGCCTTGAGGTAAAACTTGTTCGGACGCCAAAACAAACAAACAATCAAAATTTTCTACCCCAGTTTTAACTGTTAGAAAATACGCTTAACGCTAGAGGGGGGGGGGGGGTGAATAGCGTTATAATAAAAATTAGCGTAAACTTGCGGAATTTAAAAATTGCAGGAAGGAAATAAGTGCGATAAGTAAATAAATAAGAACGAACGCACCGATGTATCCTGGTTCACCACAACCCGTGGCTAGTCTAGTCCCCGAGAGACTCTCTCGAGATTTCCACTAACACTGTTAAGCTTACGGATGCTCAACAAACCTTTACAAACTGAGGACACAAGCCTCAACAACCTTTGCTCGAAGATACAACACTCCAAGACTTCAACCAAAGGAAACAAAAGTTCCTTCTTACAATACAAGGGACTAACACTTCCCTTTAAGTGTATAAAACACTTAGCACTCACTTAGACAAGACTCTCTTAATAGAGTAGGTATACAGATACGCTCAAGAACGCAACAACTTTCGTCAAGAATTTTGGATCTCAAAACTTATGTAATGAATAGAAAGTGATGAACAATAGAGTATGCAAGCTATAGCAATAATATGATCAGTTGTTGTGTTTAGAAGACTGATTTGAAGCTGTATTTATAGTTGCAAAACCATGCATTATCGTTGCCTAATTGCCAATTAAGAATTGCTGATTTTACTTAGTGACAATCGATTGTCAAAATGCCACAATCGATTGTTTGCCAATCGTTCCAAAAATCATTCCCAGATTTTATGCTTAACAATCGATTATCTAAGATCAATAATCGATTACTGGCAACGTTCAAAAAATCATTTCCAGATTTTACATAAAACATTCGATTTCAGAAATCTACAATCGATTACTTGGCAACGTTCAAAAATCATTTCCAGCTTTTACTTAAAGCAATCGATTGTCAGAAATCTACAATCTATTACTTGGCAACGTTCAAAAAATCTTTTTCAGATTTTATTTAAGACAATCGATTATTAGAAATCTATAATCGATTACCTGACGGTTTTTGAAAATATTTTGGCAACGGTCAACTACACAATCGATTATGCTATGAGAACAATCGATTATATATCAGTCTTTGAAAAATCAATTAGACACTGCCTTAATGCACTCGATTGTCAAAGGTACACAATCGATTATTTTATGACTTTGAAAATGTCTGATAGACACTGCCTCAACACAATCGATTGTCATAAGTTCACAATCGATTATTTTGTAGCTTTGAAAAACTTTGATGTACACTGCCTCAACACAATCGATTGTCATATGGTTCACAATCGATTGTCATGCAGATTTGAAAAATATGATGCACACTGCCTTAACACAATCGATTGTCATAAGTTCACAATCGATTGTCATGCAGCTGACTTAACATAATAGATTATCATAAGTACATAATCGATTATCTTAGTCCAGATTTTAGAGGCATGTTAAAAATCATTTTGACTAAAGTAAATATGCATGATTTAAAATCATTTTGCTTTAAATTAAATATGCATGATTTGATAAAAATATTTTTACGAGAGAAGCCAAGTCTTGAGTCAAGTTATCGGATCAAGATCACAATTAAAGAACGACTCATGTATAACTTTATATCTTTGCTTGATCTTGGTCTTGTGCTTGAAACTCGTTATATATCAATTGCGCGCTTGTGCTTGGACCTCGTCATATGTCCATTGCGCATAGTTTGTCATTCATCAAAACCTACTAATATGAACACACGTTTTAGTATAGTGCCTTGAGAACGTGTTTCAACAATTTCCCCCTTTTTGATAATGGCAAACTTTAGTCGGGATATGCATATTAGAGATTCATAATGACGATTCAAGACAAGTAAAGATATGCAACAAGTATGCAATTAGTTCAATTAGTTCCCCCTCAACATATGAATTCCCCCTCAATTTATGCCAATAAAAAATTAGTGCATATCCCTTATTCTTCCCCCTTTTGACATTAGCAAAAATTGAAAAGGTGAGTAACTTGTTTATTGATTAAGCAAAAGTTGCATAAGAAGACATAATAAAGCAAATAATACCAACATAATCGATTATTGATACTTGATAATCGATTATATACTAACGAGAAATCGGTTATCCTTAGGATAAATTGATTATTCTGCATCAATCTTTATAATTCCCCCTGCCTTTAGGGCGATACCTGCAAAAATTCGTTAGATGTCTCCTATGCTCAAGTTAGAAATCATGAGAAAGGGAAAATGCAATGAATGACTTAGATCAACGTGGAGTCAAGAATCCCGAGTTCACTACGAATTCGGAAGAAGGACTCTTTCTCTAAGGGTTTTGTAAAGATGTCGGCCAATTGATCTTTGGTTTCAAAAAATTCAATTTCGACATCACCCTTGAGAACGTGATCTCTTATAAAATGATGCCTAATTTCCATGTGTTTTGTTCTTGAATGAAGAACGGGGTTCTTCGTCAAGCATATGGCGCTGGTATTATCACATCTAAGAGGGATATGATCAAGACTTAGGCCATAGTCCAAGAGTTGTTGTTTCATCCAAAGGATTTGAGCAACTCCCCGTGGCTACATATTCAGCCTCGGTTGTGGAGAACGCAACACTTACTTGTTTCTTACTAAACCAATAAACGAGAAAGCTACCGAGCAAATGGCAAGTGCCACTAATGCTCTTGCGGTCCAATTTGCATCCAGCAAAATCGGAATCGGAATAGCCAACAAGTTGGCATGAAGAACCTTTGGGGTACCATAGACCCACATTTACAGTACCAACAAGATACTTCAATATCCGTTTCACCGCAGTTAGGTGAGACTCCTTCGGACACGATTGATAACGAGCGCATAAGCACACGCTAAACATGATGTCCGGTCTACTAGCAGTAAGATAAATGAGAGATCCAATCATACCTCGATACCTTTTGGTGTCGACTTCCTTACCTTTCTCATCTTTGTCTAGATGATCGGATGTGCTCATGGGAGTGGCCATTGCTTTTGCGTTGGTCATTTCAAATCGTTTCAGCAATTCGTTGCAATATTTAGCTTGACATTTGCTTTACTGTTAGCTCACCCATCATAGACATCTCAAATTCGCTTGTCATTAAATCGGAAAATTCCTTGCACAAAACATTGTTAGTAGCACCAACTATAATATCATCCACATAGATTTGAACTAATAAAATATCATTGTTTTTATGCTTAACGAAAAGAGTGGTGTCAACTTTCCCCCTAATGAAATTATTTTCCAAAAGAAATTTACTCAGTCTTTCATACCAAGCTCGGGGAGCTTGTTTAAGACAATAAAGAGCCTTTTTAAGTTTGAAAACATGATTTGGAGATTTAAAATCTTCAAAACCCGGGGGTTGTTCGACATAAACTTCTTCTTGAATAACACCATTTAGAAAAGCACTTTTTACATCCATTTGATACAAATTGAAATTCATAGAAGATGCAAAGGCAAGTAATAAACGAATAGCTTCTAACCTTGCTACGGGAGCATATGTTTCTTCATAGTCAATACCCTCTTCTTGATTGTAGCCTTTTGCTACAAGCCTAGCTTTGTTTCTAGTGATTACACCATTTTCATCTAATTTGTTTGGAAAAACCCATTTCGTACCAATTATGGTATGATTTTCGGGTCTTGGCACCAAATCCCAAACGTCATTCCGTTTGAATTGGTTAAGCTCCTCTTGCATTGCCAAGGTCCAAAATTCATCCCCAATTGCTTCGGAGATGGTTGTGGGTTCAATTTGAGAAACAAAAGCAGTATGTCCTAAGGTGTTGTTAAGAGAGTTTCGGGTACTTACCTTTTCTCCGACATCGCCAATTACCTGTTCGAGAGAATGGTCTTTGATTGTCCTCCACGAGTTAGGCATTTTCGTTTCTTTTTCCAATTGTGGCTCTTACTCCGATATATGATCCAAGATTTCATCTTGAATTTCCTTAGGAGTTTCCTCTTGTACTTTGTCTTGAGGACTTATTGAGTTTAAGATACATGCAGGATCAGAACCAGAATCCTTTCTCGCCAAGCGAGCATTATATTCGGAAAACACAATATGAGGGGATTCCTCCACAGTTCCGGTTCTATTATTGAATACCCTATATGCTTTGCTACGTGAGGAATAACCAATACAAATTCCTTCATCGGATTTGGCATCAAATTTTCCCAATTGATCTTTTCCATTGTTATGAATAAAGCATTTACAACCGAATACTCTAAAATGGGAGATATTTGGTTTCCTTCCCTTGTAGAGTTCATAAGGGGTTTTCATGAGTATTGGCCTTATGACTACTCTATTCAAAACGTAGCATGCGGTACTCACGGCATCCGCCCAAAAATGTTTGGGAATCTTAGCCTCATCGAGCATGGTTCTAGCCATCTCTTCGAGACACCTATTTTTCCATTCCACCACCCCATTTTGTTGTGGTGTTCATGGAGCGGAGAAGGTGTGCTCGATACCGAGTTCGTCACAAAAGTCCGCAAAGAGATTGTGATCAAACTCTCCCCCATGATCACTTCTTATTGAAGTGACGGTTGTCCTTTTCGTTTTGAACACGTTTAAGAAAATATTTGAAATTATGAAAAGCTTCACTTTTATGAGCAAGAAATAGAGTCCATGTAAATCTAGTATAATCATCAACAATAACAAAAGCATAACGATTTCTACCAAGACTTTCAATGCGAGATGGTCCAAATAAGTCCATGTGAAGTAATTGCAAAGGTCTAGTAGTTGAAATAATATTTTTCGATTTAAAAGATGCTTTTGTTTGCTTCCCTTTTTGACAAGAATCACAAATAGAGTCTTTTTCAAATTTCAAGTTTGGAAGACCAATAACTAAATATTGTGAAACCAATTTGTTCAAAAGATGCATGTTGATGTGAGCTACTCTACGGTGCCATAACCACGTATCATCTTCTTTGCTCATAAGACAATCTACATATTCAGATGAAGAATTTTCGAGATCAACCATATAGATATTATCCATTCTAAATCCACGAAGAATAATTTTAAAATCGCTACGGCGAAAAACTAAGCATTCATTTGAATCAAATAAAACAAGATTTCCCTTGTCACATAATTGACTTATGCTCAAGAGATTATGTTTTAGACCCTTAACTAGCAATATATGCTTAATGGAAGAGGAGTCATCCTTACCGACCGATCCAATGCCGATAATTTTTCCTTTGTTGTTATCACCAAAAATAACGCTTCCTCCTTCCTTGTGTTCTAGTTGAAGGAACTTGGATTCGTCTCCAGTCATGTGCTTGGAGCATCCACTATCAAGGTACCAAAGTACACTTGACCCCTTCAAACACACCTACAAAACAGATTAATGAGTTCTAGGTACCCATGCCATTTTGGGTCCTTGGGGGTTAGGCAAATCATAGTGATGTGATTGAGTGTTATGTCTATGTCGTGTAAAACAAGCAGGAGCAATATGACCAATTCGTCTACAGTAATGACAAACAACATTAGGATTATGCATTCGTCTAGGTTGATAGTAATTGGACGGACGAAATTCATTTACTCTATTCTTGACAATATGACTATTGCGCAATTCATGAAAATCATTTCTCCTACTATATGTTCTAGGATATACAGCATTTCTAGGATAGTTGTTTCTAGGTTGAAAGCCATTTCTAGGTGTTCTACAAGGTTCAAAATTCCTTCTAGTGTTTGGCCTAGAGTATGCATTATTTCTAGAATAATTATTTCTAGGTTGCGATTGTTGAAAGCCATTTCTAGGTTTGTTATATCTAGGATGAGCGTTTGTTTTTTTAATCCTAGGTTGAGCCTTAGGTTGTTGGAGGTTGGCTTCAACCTTTTCTTTAGGCTCATTCTCAAAGCCTATGCCATGCTTGGTCGACTTCAAATTAACAAGAACTTCATTCAAATTTTTATGAGAAGAATTAAACTTATCTAGGGTACCCTTAAGTCTTTCTACCTCATTTTTGAGATGCATGCAAGAAGTACAATTTTTACTAGAGCTCTCGGGTTTGTCGGCGCTTCTCTTGCCGAAAAATTGGTTTTCTTCTTTCAACTTCTCATTTACCAAAATCAGTTTTTCCAAATCCTTTTCTTTCAAAGAGAGTTGTTTTTCAAAATCTTTTTCTTTTAAAGAAGCATTTTCTTTTATGCTCTTAACAGTTTTGGAAGCTTTAATAAATTCACTATACAACTCATCGAAAGCATTTTGCCTTTCCTCAAGAGAATAGAAATTTTTGGAAGAAATTTGACATACCTCTTCTTGATTGTTTTCGTGAGCCATGAGACAAAGATTTGCGGCTTCGTCTTCTTCTTCTTCACTCGACTCGTCACCGGGGTCGCCTCCCCAAGATATGTATGCTCGTTGTTTCTTGAAGGGTTTCTTCTCCTTTTTGGCATTTGGGCAATTTGATTTAATGTGCCCGGTTTCTCCGCAGTCATAGCACTTTATTTGATCTCCTTTCTTTTTGCCCTTTAGTTCATACTCTTTTCGCATGAACTTTTGAAATCTCTTAATAACGAGTCCGAACTCGTTGTTTCCGTCCTCATCATTTTGAGGTTGGCTTGTGCTTGCCTTGAGAGCGATCTTTTGTTTCCTTTGATCAACAACAAGAGGGTTAAGTATAGTAGATTCATAAGTTTTAAGATTACCTCTTAATCCGTCGATGGTGACATTTGAAACGCCAATAGATTCTTGAATCGCGTCGGCCTTGGATCGCCATGCCGGAGTGAGACTTCGGAGAATTTTTCGGACAAGTTCCTTATCCGTGAAGGTCTTCTTAAGAGCATTTAAATCATTAACGATTTTTGAAAATCGTTCGAACATCTCATCGACCTTTTCGCCTTCCTTCATGTGAAACAATTCATATGCATGGGTTAGGAAATCAATTTTAGCTTCCCTTACCTGGTCCGTACCTTCGTACGTAATTTCCAGCTTGTCCCACATTTGCTTCGCCGTTGTGCAACATGATATTTTCCTGTAATCATCAGCATTTACAGCACAATATAATAAATTAATGGCTTTAGCGTTGTTTTGCAGCTTTCGGATATCATCCGCATCGTATTCATCTTCGGACTTTGGAACATCTTTATTTTCAACCTTTTTGGTTGGAATTTGTTCTCCCTTCATTATAACCTTCCAAAGATGAAAACTATTTGATTGAACAAATATTCTCATCCTCTCCTTCCAGTACGTATAGTTTGTACCGTCAAATAGTGGTGGTCGGGTGGAGCATTGTCCTTCACCTATTCCTGCAAAAGAATCACAAGTAGAAGCCATGGATTGTTTCTCTCAAACGGTTAAGTCTTCAGAGAGTTGGGCTCTGATACCAATTGTTAGAAAATACGCTTAACGCTAGAGGGGGGGTGAATAGCGTTATAACAAAAATTAGCGTAAACTTGCGGAATTTAAAAATTGCAGGAAGGAAATAAGTGCGATAAGTAAATAAATAAGAACGAACGCACCGATGTATCCTGGTTCACCACAACCCGTGGCTAGTCCAGTCCCCGAGAGACTTTCTCGAGATTTCCACTAACAGTGCTAAGCTTACGGGTGCTCAACAAACCTTTACAATATGAGGACACAAGCCTCAACAACCTTTGCTCGAGGATACAACACTCCAAGACTTCAACCAAAGGAAACACAAGTTCCTTCTTACAATACAAGGGACTAACACTTCCCTTTAAGTGTATAAAACACTTAGCACTCACTTAGACAAGACTCTCTTAATAGAGTAGGTATACAGATACGCTCAAGAACGCAACAACTTTCGTCAAGAATTTTGGATCTCAAAACTTATGTAATGAATAGAAAGTGATGAACAATAGAGTATGCAAGCTATAGCAATAATATGATCAGTTGTTGTGTTTAGAAGACTGATTTGAAGCTGTATTTATAGTTGCAAAACCATGCATTACCGTTGCCTTATTGCCAATTAAGAATTGCTGATTTTACTCAGTGACAATCGATTGTCAAAATGCCACAATCGATTGTTTGCCAATCGTTCCAAAAATCATTCCCAGATTTTACGCTTAACAATCGATTATCTAAGATTAAGATCAATAATCGATTACTGGCAACGTTCAAAAAACCATTTCCAGATTTTACATAAAACAATCGATTGTCAGAAATCTACAATCGATTACTTGGCAACGTTCAAAAATCATTTCCAGATTTTACTTAAAACAATCGATTGTCAGAAATCTACAATCGATTACTTGGCAATACTGGGGAATACTGGGGAATGACAGAAAGAAAAGTCCCTCAGGTTATGCTGTAAATAAAGAGAAAGGAACCCTCGGGTTATGCCCAGGAATGAAGGAAAGGAATCCTCAGCTTATGTTGGGGAGAACGAAGCATGATCCTCGGGCTATGCCGGGGAGGTCCACAGGTTATGATACAGAGAATGGAGCATGATCCTTGGGTTATGCCGGGGAGGTCCACAGGTTTTGCTGCGAGAACGGAGCATGATTCTCGGGTTATGCCGAGAAGAACCGTAGGTTATGCTGGGGAGAGGGGAGTATGATCGTCGGATTATGCCGGGGAGGTCTACAAGTTTTGCTAGGAGAACGGAGCATGATCCTCGGGTTATGCCGGGGAGGTCCATTAGTTATGCTAGGGAAAACGGAGCATGATCCTTGAGTTATGCCAGGGAGGTCCATAGTTATGCTGGGGAGAGGGGAGCATGATCCTCGTGTAATAACAGGGAGGTCTGCAGGTTATGCTGGGGAGAGAGGAGCATGATCCTCGGGTTATGTCGGGGAGGTCCACAGGTTATGCTAGGGAGAGAGGAGCACGATCCTCAGGTTATGCCAGGGAGGACCAATGGTTATGCTTGGGAGAGATGTGCGTAATCCTCGGGGTATACTGAGGAGGTCCACAGGTTATACTGTGGATAAAAGGGGAATATGGTCCTAGATTTTGGAGGAATAGAGTTAAGGATCGGGGGTCCTATGCTACTGTGGTTTGTGATTCTCCTTTTCTTTGCTTTTATGAAAACTGCGGGAACGGATGTAAAGAGAACTTCCCTTTTGGTTGATCATTGCTGCAAGGCTATTCTCAGGTCTTGTGCATTTTCTTTGGTTGCATCTTCTATTTATCTCCCTGCTTTGGTATACACCTGTTTCAAATTTTCAAATAAAGCACAATTGTTAGTTCTAAATGGTGGTCGGTTTTGTGGCCTTGATTGCTTGATCCCGGACTTACTTTTGTTGAGAAGACCTTTGGCTTTCTAGACTTTGCCTTGTTGGTTGGTCAGGAGATCTCGTCTTTCAGATTTATTTCACCTTCATAGGCCTTTCAGTTGTTATTTCTTTTCGGAACCTTTGGGTGTCTTGCCTTTTAAAACTTTGTGGAGAAAATTAGCCCACTCGGGCTTAACCTTTCTAATCTTCATTTTGCCTTCGTGGGCATTTAACTTTGATTCCTACTTTCCAACCCTTTCTGCTTCTGAAGCGTCAGCCATCATGGCCAGCGGGGATTGGCTAGATGCACCTGCTTAGGTTGGGTATTTTCTTTAGTCCTTGCTAGGTGAGCCCTGTGAAACGGCCCTACCACCTTTTCTTGTAGAATAGTCATGAAATTAAAGATAAGACGAAGGGGATTCAAGGAAGCGGTATACAAAAGCAAACATATGGGTTTAAAGAGAAGCGTCCCTTTCGGGGAGAAGAGAAGGACTTATCGGGGGTGCATGCCGACATCAAATGGACATGACATGCTTATCAGACTAGATGCCTGACCCGTACAACATTTCCAGCTTCTCACAAACCGTATTTCACCCTTTGAAACTAGGGAAACTTACCTCGACTTTTGATGATGATATATCTTCTTTCGGCCGACAGTTCCCTTTGCAGGTTTTTGCAAATCGACCTCTCTCATTTCTCTTTCCCCGTTGTCCGATAGTGCTCTTTTCAAGTTTTCACTAAATAGACTCTCTCTCTTTTTTATTTTCTCTACTCACCATCACCATATGGTGCCCGAAAGTTTTCACCAATAACACTCTCTCATTTAATTTCTCTCAATTTGAAATGTGCCAAATCCCAACAATGATGTTTGTCGTTTCCTCGCCTTTGCCAATCAATCGAAAGAACTTGGGCCAAGTTTTTTGGAAAACGAAATTAGATGGAACTACAACTTTGGAACCATTTTGGTGGGTTCATAGCCAAACCATCACATTATCTGCCCCAGTATAAATTTTTGGGGATTAAGGTTTTTATTTTGATATGACTGGACCTCAGGGAGAGGCTGCCTGCATATCCTTTCGAAATCAAGTCAGACGTAGTTCATGAAGTGTTTCCTACACTTATTTGTTTTGTTGTTTCTTTCTTTTTTGTTCACCATTTTCTTTCATTTTTCTTTTGTTTGGTCTTTCTTTTCCTTCTTGTCTTTTTTTTTTTTGTTTTTGATTTTTTTCTTTTCTTTTTTTTTTCTTTCTCTTTTTTTTTGAATAGCACCTCCGGGTTCCAAACAGGGTGATTATAGAAATGTAACCGGCTCAATGGGTTTGCGGAGGGTTGATAGTGTTTAGGGTAGCGGCAAAGGAAAGCCTTCGTTATTTCGACCATACTGAATCATTGATGCATGGAGTTCAAACATAGTACCTTTTTACTGCATCTGCATTCTTGTTTCGGGATCATCTCCTTCGATGTCACCCAGGTACAATGCTCTTTTGGGAAATATCTTTTTGATAATGTATGGACCTTTCCATTTTGGAGCAAACTTTCCTTTATCTTGTTGACGGTGAGGGAGAATACGCCTCAATACAAGCTGTCCTACCTCGAAATTCCAGGGGCGCACTTTCTTGTTGTAAGAGCGGGCCATTCTTTGTTGGTACAACTTTCTCTTGACAAATCGAGACCATTCATTTTTCGTCAATTGATGACAACTGCTCAATCCGAGTCTAAACCCACTCAGTATTCTTTATTTCTGCTTCGACAATTATCTGGAGCGAAGGGATTTCTAACTCTGTGGGAATAACAACTTCAGTTCCATAAACCAATAAGTAAGAGTCACCCCTTCCAATGTGCGCACTGTGGTGCAATATCATAGCAATGCAAAAGGCAGCTTTTCATGCCATTGTCTTGAGCTTTGAATCATTTTTCTCAAAATCTTCTTGATGTTCTTGTTAGCTGCTTTGACGGAACCATTGGCTTTGGGCCAGTAAGGAGTGGAATTTCTATGTGTTATCTTGAATTGTTCATATATTTCTCCCATCAGACGATTATTCAGGTTGGCAGCATTGTCCGTAATGATAGTTGCAGGAATACTGAAGCGGCAAATGAGGTTGGAATGCACAAAGTCTACCATAGATTTCTTGGTGAATGACTTAAGTGTGATGGATTTGACCCACTTTTGTAAAGTAGTCAATACCAACCAATATGAATCTATGTCTGTTTGAGGCTTTTGGTTCGATTGGCTTAATGACGCCCATGCCCCATGCAGCGAATGGCCAATGTGCTGACATAGGATGTAATTTAGATGGCGGTGCATGAATCAAATCACCGTGCACCTGACATTGATGACATTTCTGAACGTAGGCTGAGGCAGTCTTTCTCCATGGTTATCCAATAATATCCCGCACGAAGTATTTTCTTTTCCAACACATACATTCCTCCTGTGTGTACTTCGTGAATAATACTTACGACTTCCTTGGCAGCAACACATGTTAGCAAGTTGAGATCCGGGGTCCTTTTATACAAGATATCAACGCTCAAGAAGAAACCACTCATGTGGCGTCGGATAGTTCTCGTTTGATCCCCAGTAGATTGCTCGGGATACTCTAGTGTTTTCAAAAATTTCTTGATATCAAAATACCATGTCTGAGTGCTGGATTCTTCTTCGGTAATATTACAATACCCATGCCTTTCCATGATTTGGATTTCAAATGGATCGATGTAGGCATTCCCGTGGTAAGACAACATGGAGGCCAAAGTAGTGAGTGCATCAGCTAACTCATTGTGACAGCGAGGAATATACCTTAACTGTACCGACTTGAACCATTTGCTGAGATCCTCCACATGCTGTCGATAAGGGATGAGTTTGACATCTCTCATTTCCCACTCTCCTTGGGCTTGCCGGATAATTAAGCTGAATCCCCCATGATAAATAATTCCTCGACATCATGGTCAATAGCCATATTCATGCCCATGATGCAGGCCTCGTATTCAGCTGTGTTGTTGGTTCAAAAAAATTGAAGCCCAGCCATGACTAAGTAGTGTTGACCGGTGGGTAAGAATAAGCTTGCCCCAATTCCTATGCCTTTTGCGTTTACTGCTCCATCAAAGAACTCCAACAAACGATGTCATCAGATACCTCCAATGAATTCACCTCTTCTTCTGGGAAATAGGTATTCAAGGGTTGAGATTCATCATCAACCGGGTTCTCGGCTAGATGATCTGCTAATGCTTGGGCCTTCGTAGCGGTGCGAATGAGATAGACTTTATCAAACACGGTGAGAAGGATTTTCCATTTCACCAATCTCCCTGTGGGCATCGGTTTTTGGAATATGTACTTCAAAATATCCAGCCTGGTTATGAGGTAGGTGGTGTGGGCTTGCAAATAATGCCTCAACTTCTGAGCCACCCAAGTTAAGGCATAACAGGTTCTTTCAAGCAGGGTGTATTTGGCCTTGTAACTGGTAAACTTCTTGCTCAGGTAATAGATGGTTTGCTCCCTCTTTCGAGTGACATCATTCTACCCAAGAATGCAACCAAAGGAGTTCTCCAAGATCGTCAAATATAGAAATAATAGCCTTCCGGTTCCGGCGAGACCAAGACTGTTTGATTGGACAGGTAATCTTTAATTTTGTCAAAAGCTTCTTGACATTCTTCAGTCCATCTAATTGCTGCATCCTTTTTATTAACATGAATATGGGCCCACAAGTAGAAGTCAACTGGGTGACTAATCGACTAATGTAATTCAATCTTCCCAACAGGCTCATTACATCGTTCTTGGTTTTCGGAGGTGGTAGCTCTCAAATGGATTTTATCTTTGTTGGATCCAACTTAATACCGTTCTGGATAACAATGAACCCCATGAGCTTGCTCAATGGGACCTCGGATGCACATTTAGCTGCGTTTAATTTCAAATCATATTTGTGAAGCCGTTCAAAGAACCTTCTCAGGTGTCACACATGATCACCTTGAGTCTTAGACTTGATAATCACATCATCCACATATACTTCTATCTCCTGATGCATCATGTCATAGAAGATAGTGTCCATGGCCCTCATATATGTTGCCCCAGCATTCCTTAAACCAAAAGGCATAACCCTGTAGCAATAAGTAACCCAAGGTGCAGTGAAGGCAATTTTCTTAGCATATTCCTCATCCATCAATACCTCGTGATATCCTGCGTAGCAGTCCATGAAAGATTGTATCTCATATTTGGTGCAGTCCACGCATACTCGGGTTTTCCCATCTTTCTTTGGCACCGGGACTACATTCGCTAGCCACGTGGTGTAACGAACCACTTGGATTACTCCCGCCCCCAACTGCTTTGTGATATCCTCTTTGATCTTATCGCTGACATCAGGCTTGAACTTTCTCTATTTTTATTGACCTAGAGAGCATTCTGGGTATGTAGGCAACTTATGAACCACCAAATCAACACTCAATCATGGCATATCGTCGTAGGAACAAGTAAACACATCTTTGAATTCCAAAAGAAGTTGAATCAGTAAGTCCCGGATATTCTCATTTACATGGATGCTTATTTTGGTTTCCCTAGTTTCGTTGGGACAACCCAAGTTAACGGGTTTGGTATCATTTAGATTTGGCTTAGGTTTATTTTCAAAATGTTCCAGTTCTTGATTGATTTCCCCAAAAACATCTTCTTCTTCATCTCCGGTTCTTGGTTCATTATTTCACAATTAGGCAGCATGTTTGGTTCGGGGCATGAAGTCCACGAGCATGTCATATTATTTAAAGCCTAATTATTGGAGCTGAAAGAAATTAATGAAAAGAAAACAACAAAATCAGAAAGAACAAAGGAATATAGACGATGAAATATTAATTTCATTTCTTTAAAATTTTAAGATAACAAGGTTTACATTTGGAAATTAAAGGAAAAAACACTAAAGGGAAACGCCCGAGTTACACCCTGAAATAACTTGTGATGCAAGAAAAGATGGCAAGACAGGACTACCGGGCCTCCTGCCTGACTAGGAAAGGCGTAACCTTCCAATTTTGCGATTTTGCGTCCGATACCATGTAGAGCACCTCAGCGGTTCTCGAGCCTTCTCCAAGATGGACCATGTTAGCTTCATACAGTATTTTCCTCATGGCCCCTCATATGTCTTCGATTTCTTCCGTCGTGAAGGTCCCATCTTCTTCCTCATCACTGTACTTTGGCTTCACAAATGATTCGTACAAGTTGGGTAAGGATTGAGGTATAGCCTATCCATTGCACTTTCTGCGGTTCACCCATGTTATATGCTCCAGTGTCGGGTGGAATCCAAACCCAAAAAACTTCTCTGCTATAGGCAAAGCAATCGGCTCAACTAAATCTTGGGGACATGGTTTGCCTTCTTCATGTTGATCAGCTACCACGATTTCGAAAGCCTGATAGACTATATGCTCACTACATTCTTTAGCTTCGAGGTAGGGGACGGAGGGATCACGGTAAATTGACTGTTCATCTTCACCATAGACCATGATTTCCTGGTTCTCATGTTCAAATTTCAACATATGGTGCAGAGTAGAAGGCACAGCTCCCACGGCATGAATCCATGGCCTTCCCTAGAGGTAATTGTAGGGTGTGTCCATATCTAATACTTGAAATGTTACCTCAAAATCAACTGGACCAATGGTCATGACCAGATCAATCTCTCTGATCGTGTTTCTTTTAATTCCATCAAAAGCTCGGACATACACATTATTGGGGAGGATCCTCTCCGTCCCAATTTCCATTCTCTGTAATGTTGACAATGGGCATATGTCCACCCTGGAGCCTCCATATACCATTACTCTTATGACATAATAGCCTTCGCATTTGACAGTGAGATGCATGGCTTTGTTGTGGGCGGCTCCCTCTAGAGGAAAATCATTCTTACTGAATGTAATATGATTAACAACGAAGAATTATTCTGCCATTCTCTCCAATTGTCCCACAGAGGTTTGAACCGACTCGTAAGCCTCATTGAGGGTTTTGGCTAACACTTCTGGTGCTCCGGAGAATCCATCAGCAAGGATAATAAAGGGACTTGTTCAGGTGACTTCCTGAGCTGGTCCACTACTTCACAGTCTAGCATTGTCATCTTTCGAAAGAAGGCTTCCGCCTCTTCGACGCTTACTGGCTTTTTGGGTGGGAATCGTGTTTTGGTAGCACTGTTCACTTCCTCTAAGTCAAAATATTTCTTTACACGGTGGCTTTCTTGAGCTTCTCCAGTGACTTCTTTTCCTTTATAGGTTACCACTGTTTCTTGATAGTTCAAAGGGACTGTAGAAACGTCTATCATAGGCCTCAGAGGTGTGCGACCAACCACCACAAGCTCATTCAGCCTTGGCGATTTATTTCCTCCGCGCACCACATAGGTTCCTTTAGGTACGTACATTGTCTTGTTTAGCTCAAATCTCTTCCGGGGACTCAGAGTCACCTGCTTTTCTTGACGACCCCGTGGGATATAAAGGACAGTTTCTTTGACAGGTGCCGGCTCAATTTTAGCCTCATCCTTCTTTTCAGCTCCTGAGTGAGTGGTTTTATTTTCTCTCTCCTCTTCAGCTTTCTTGGATGCCTCTCTTGGCTTATCATTTGCGTCAATGATCCCTCAACACTAGTTTCCTTTGTCATATTAGATCTTCCACAACTCACTTTAGAGTCCAACAATTTTCTGTGTCGTGCCCTTCAGCCCGTGAAGGATAAGCACACCGAACACCTTGTTGGTAAGAAGGTGACTCAGGGTTTTGTCCTTCCGGAGGCACAGGCTGCAAGAGACCCATCTGGACCAGCTTTGGGAACATGCTAGAATAAGACTCCCAAATTTTCGTAAAGTTTTGCCTTCTGGGTGGCTCCCTGGGACGAAAATTGTTTTGAGGAGGGCGGGGATAATAGTTGTTTTGGGGAGGCTGGTTTCTCGGGGCCTGGTTCCTGTTGACCTGCTGCTGCGGTCGTGCAAATTTTGAGCATTCATAACTGTGTAAGGTTGGGGAGCGTAATTCATGTTTTGATGGGGATAATAGTGTTGACAGATTCTTATCGGGAACATGTTCCTAGGAGCATGATGTCTTCCCATACCGGCGGCAGCTATCGAAGCTTCTTCTTTCTTTTTATTCCTTGCGACTCCTCTTGCCCCACCTTGGATGGTCTGGGAGGTTGCTCTGACGACTGACTAACTTAAAATTCTTCCCGTTTTCAAACCATTTTCTACCATCTCTACAATCTTGATTGCTTCCGCAAAAGGCTTGCCTATGGCCGAAATCATGTTTTGAAATAATATGCTACCTAGGCCTAGAGAAAAATAGTGACCATCTCTATTTCATCATTACGCGGCTTCACCCTCGACGCTTGCTAGCGCCACTTAATAACATATTTTTTGAAACTCTCTGAAGGCTTCTTCTTCAAATAAGCCAAGGAATTCTTGTCCGAGAAGGCAACCAAAATATTTCTTTACCTCGTCTTGCCCTTCAATACCTAGATCATTCAACCACAGTCGCAACTCAAATGGGATTTATCATACAAATGAAAAAGGTTCATTTTGGATTATGCTCATCCTGCGCATTTATGAATACGAATTAGTAACTTATGACTTTATTCCTTTTGACTTAAAAAAATAAAAAAATTACCCCTTTCTTATATGCACTTTATTTTCTAAAACCAAAATGCCAGCTTTGCAAATACGACCTTTCAGCACTTACGGAGGAAGATTTTAAGGTTGTGCCTGCTAACCGGTCGAATGAAACCCAAAGGTGGCCATTTGTGCAAAATCAGCCTTCTGGCGTTCATTTAAGGAAGATTCGGCTATTCTTGACAACAAAGTAATCACCCAATTTATTTAAGACGACAAATTAAAAATTGACATTTGTTTTTCTTTGTTTTGGCTATTTTTGCAAAAAGGGAGGTTGGACCCGATGGGGGTTGCCTACGTATCTTACACCTAGTGAGAATCAAACTGGCATAGTTCGGGCAAAACACTTTGTCACAAATAAAAATTTGTTGAAAAGGCCTCTTTGATTTTCCCTTTTTTTTCCTCTTTTTGTTTTTTCTTTTTCTCTCTTTTTTTTTAAATAAAATTCGACAGCATTTCGGTGCTATTTGAGCATCGATATTGCAAAAAAAATGGTTACCCTCGTTCAGCAATAATAGCGCTATTTCTAAATTTTCCCTCATTATTCACAAGCCGGTCAACATGCTAATTCAAAGCAATAAAATGCACAAGTAGCACGTAAGAAGCATCAGGATGGTCTTTTCATTTCGGGTCACTTGTCCAAGACGGACCCAATCCCTGTGTTGAGTCCCCTAAGTCAAATTCACGTGATGCAAACAAATGTTCCTACTATGGATCCGGCATGAGGCTTTGTTATACTAAGTTCAGAACCTTGTATTTGTCCTAGACTGTGTACCCGAGCGGACAACTCGAATCGAGGAGGGGGCTACGTACTAGGGACCCGCAAGATCGTCCGGCTTAGAAACTTGTCTGAGCCTCTTTCTTATTATAAGGTATGACGCTAAGATAATAGAGAGTCTCGACCAGCGAGCACTTCGCTGAAGATTAAGAGAAGGGTTTCGTAACAGTTTATATATTCAATTCATCATCTATCCAAGCGGTAACATGGAATATGTAGGGAAATAAAACGAGCCAAATATTACATTATTCTAAGCTCGAATTCTCGAACCCTGAACCAGAAATTCTGGGTTCGTTTTCCCCAGCAGAGTCGCCCGAGTTATCACACCTCCTTTTTACCCCGGCTACCCCGAAGGATAAACGTATAATGGAGTTTTTCAAGTTAAAGTGACATTATTCAAAATGAGATTTTTTATTTAGAGTCGCCACTTGGGATAGGATTTGCTATGGTGTCCCAAGTCACCGGTTTATTTTGAATTCCAAATCGACGAAATTTTTTGACTGCCCAAATAGAGTCTTTGAACCAGAAATTCAAAGTTACGAATTCTGTTGACCAGAGGGAAGGTGTTAGGCACCCTTAAATCCCGTGATTCTAGCATGGTCTCTTAAACTATTATAATTGGCTAAAATTCTGATTTTTGTATATGTTCATCATATGGTGCAATTTTATATTATTTTTACCACTTTGTATATTTTTAAAATAAAATTGCAATGTCGTTAAAAACATGCTGCGAACCATGCCACATAAATACACCTGCGATTTTTGACATATTTCAACTTCGTTGAGATTTGGATTTGGGTCACATAAATGTGCACCCGTACTTATGAAGATAAAATTATTAAAGACACGCCTAAAACGACTAACGTGTTATTTTCTTTGCAGAAAACTGTGAAGTTCGCTAAACAACATGTCCCGAATTTCTAAATATTTTAGTATAAGAATTTAAAGAGGGCTGCGAAATTTATAGGTTCCGTTTGGAGCGGTGCACCTCATTTTATTATCTTAAAGGCCAAATCTAAAGCAAAATAAGATTTTCTATTATGTATTGTCTCTAAAAAATAAAAGAAGACGCCGTAATTAAGTAGCATTTTAATGACCTACCATTGAAAGCATTGCATTTCCACATTAAATTGAAAATTTTTTTATCTACAGATTCTCAACATGTTTTATTTACTAGTTTTTGCAATTGGGATAATTATTGGAAGAAACAAGCCTAGGACTTATATTTTTGTTCATACGAATTTCAGCTATAGCTATCCGGGCCCTGCATTTGAGCCTAGATACTGAATAAATAGAGTTTAATTCTAGTCATAGATCAAAGATTGAATTCCCAAATTACAACGCTACAACCATTCCAAATCATTTTTGTTAACATCAATGTTTCGCCATTTTAACACTCCAAAACGTCTAAAAGGATAAATATACAACTTTGAGTCTTAAAAGCAAGAGTCGAAATGCTTAACGTCAAATTCAAGATCTTATTTTTGAAATGTGGTTTTCTCACTTGAGAATCAACATGCTGAAACTCGAGTTTAAACCCAACATCTAAGCTGACAGACTTATCTATACGAATTTGAATATGTGTACACATATTATCTCTACTATTTAATTAATCATAAGTACCTAAGAAATCTACCATCACTAAATACGATATTTCATTATGCTGAAATTCAAAATAATCCAAAAATAAACAGTCCAAATGATTCAAAATAGTCCAGAACAGAAAAGTAATTTACATTGAGCATTTAATTAAATCACAGCGGCTATTCGAAATTTAAACAAACAGATCCACAAAAATTGCGCAACAAGCTTCATTTCATGTCTAAAATTGATTTTTACATTGTCAGGCTTAAGAAGTGTACCTTGCAGTTGAAATGCAAATAAGAAGAAAGGGAAGTCAGCAACAAATTTAGTCACCAGTAGTGATCACTCTAAAAAAACACCCAGGGATCGATTAACACATAAACCATGAGAAAATTTCCACTATTGACACCAATAACAGACCAAAACCCTGTTTGAACTCCAAACACTCAAAATCAGACCTATCCAGACTTGTACAATTTCCACCCCTTAATTTCATGTGTTTCGGGTCATCTTCCTCTTAATGATTCATATTAATGGCTATAGATTGAAATTTACCTGAGGGAATATTCAAATAAAAACAGTAGAGTTAGAACTCTGAACCTATAGGAATTCTGGATTTATGGAAATTATTAGGATTTTTTGGCTACAAAAACTTTCTGGGAATTTTAGAGGTTTCAGATTGTGCCCAAAAACTTATGAATGAAGGCATTAGGGTGACTTTTTATAGCCAAATCACAGGGCAACCCCTTTATTGCTGTTTTAACCATTAGTCCTTTTCCTATTTGTAGATTTTACTCATTTAGTCCTTTATTGTCATACTTCCTTCTCAAGTGACTATAATAAAACTACTGAATTTTAGACTAAGACACTCTTATTCTAAAATTACAAGACCTACATCAACTAAACCCACCCCCTTGGTTCAATTCTGCCATAGTTAGTCAATATTGGATCAATCGGCTATACCCAAACAAAAAAGATAAAATTGAACTGATTATTTTAGCCTACGCTAACAAAAACTAAAAGCTATATCCAAACAAACCAACATAACTAACAGTAGAAGTAAGGAATTACCATAAACTAAAATTAATGAAGCCTAGAGGTTCAACTATAACCAAAGCTATACTAGGCCAATTGAAAGTCATGAATCCAAATTAGGTTGATTTTACTTCTAATTACTCAATAAACAAAACCAAAATCAAGTTCAATTAGGCAGATTAAAGAAACGAACAATCAATGATTTTGGAACTAAACACAAACAAAAAATTCTAACTAAACTAAAACAGAGAATCAAACAATAATGTAAAATAGAATCATTCGAAGAAAAATAAAAATACGATCTAATAAGAAATAAAACACTATAAACAGAAATCAGAAATCAAGTCTAAAATAAAATGAATACTCAGGTAGCTAGGAACTAAACATGATCAAAACTTTCACTTAAACGAAAAAAATTAGAAATAATGCAAAACCTAATTATCAAACAAGAGAAATAAAATAAAATGAAAAAAATCGAAAATGAATGTGAAACTCACTGACTTGGTCTTCAAAAACTTGACTGGATTCAAATTGAATCCCCAAATAGAGTTACATGTTTGTTCTTGGTAAGAACAAACATGCAACTTCATTTGGGAACACAAACCGAGTTTTGACATCCTTTAAAAATTAGTTGATTTTTTAGATCTAAAATTTGAGAATGTTCATGGCTGCTCGAAGGAAATAGGGTTCAGTTTTGGGTAGAGGAGGCAAAGGGGAGGCTAGGGTGTGTTTTTTGTGGTCATTGGAGCCGGCACACGCCGTGGGCGGCGGAGCAGACGCTCCATTGAACGGATATTCGAAGAGTTTGGTCGGCATTCGAGGGTTGATATTTGGGGGGATGGAAAGATGAGAAGATGGGGAGAAGATGGGTGTTAATTTTTAGGATTTGGGGCTACGCCACAGGCGGCTGCGATTTCCGGCCGGCGGCGGACAGTGGAGGGGCGGTGGCATCACGGTGGTGTTACACCGGTGTGAGTAGGGTTATCGTGGACAAGACGAGGTTTTTAGGGTAGGAGTATGATATATGACATTTATTGTGTGTGAGATCCCCGCATCTCGACCGTCTGATTAAAATCAATCAAGGTCTTAGATCCCTTTTATTGTAAACGACACTGTTTTTGACATGGGAATTCCTGGACCGGGTAGGGGATTTTTGGATTGGTTTTCTTGGAAGGGTCTGGTTGTTTGGGCTCCAAAAATGTGGCCCAAATCATGGATCTTTCATTAATGGAACCAATTTATAAATATATTTTTCTCTTTTATATCTTTTATATTTATTTCAGATTTTAATAATAAAAATAAAAAAACAAACCAGATTTAAACTCTACAAAAATAAACTAATTAACCTCTAAAAACCTAAATTCTAAATTTAAAAAGAAAATTAAAAAAATGTAAGAATAACCATTTTTGATATTTTTCCTTATTTTACAATATTAATTAACTAATAACCAAAAGAAATAATGTGAAAATTAAGTGCTAAATGCAAACATGCTATTTTTTTGTATTTTTTATGAATAATATTAATTAAAAATGCACTAAAATGCAAATAAACAAAAAATTGCATAATAAATTCCTAAAAATTAAAATAATAAAAGAAAAATCCTAATTTTAAGGATTCTATAGGAATACTTCAAGCGAGGCAAAGTTCATGTTCTCACAGCTGCCCCTCTTTGCTCGGAGACACGAATGACTTCTGGGAAAGATAAATAAGCAACTGAGAGATTTTTTGCCTACTTGGCATTCCATGAGAAGCATTTTTGAAAACTGTCTTACCGAACCCTGCTTCAAAGGTTGCCTATATATCCTTGGTTATAAAGGAATCATGTCAGTGTAGTTCTGGAGTGTTTTGGTAGCTGGGACTACCATGAGCTGTGATTTTAACCGCTAATGCTGCTGCTACTTCTTGCCGACCTCCTTATTACACCAAAAAAAAAATCAAAAGCAAAGCTAGCTATGCCTATCAACTACGAGTTACAAGATTCCTATCTATAATACTCTTGAAGCTTGATCTTGCGTCTTAGCTAGATTTGCCGTTGACTCTGATCTGAATGTTGATGCTCGTAAGATGCAGGTGCCAGTTCTTTCTTCAATATTTAAACCAAGCGGGACACGTGTGACTTGTGATTTTTGATGAAATTTGGGCAGTCCAGCTCTTTCTTTTCAACCATTATGGATTTGTTTCCTTTTTGTTCTTTTCTTCTTTTCATTTATTCTGGAAAGAGACTCGCTCTTTCGGTCATTTCAAATATTGCGCCTTGAGGTAAAACCTGTTCGGACGCAAAAACAAAAGAACAAAAATACTTTTCTGCCCCAGTTTTAACTAGGAAAATTTCGTGAGTTATTTGTAGCAAAAAATTATGCTATTTCCATTGAAAACAATTAAAGTCCGGATTCTTTATCCTTTGGAAGGATTGCAGCTTACGTTGGCAGATGGTCGGGTTATGCCGGGAAAGAAAACGGGTCCCTACAGGGGATAAAAGGAGGATCCACGGGATTTGTCAGAATAGGAATAAAGAGTCCCTGTTGGGGATGAAAAAGAAAAATCCACAGGTTATGCAGGGATGGTATGACAAAGATTCATGGGTGGTACCAGGGAGATCCACGGGTTATGCCGGGATAAGAAGAAAAGCTTCTTGGGTTATGCCAGGATAAGAAGGAAGGCTCTGAGATTATGCCAAGGGATCCACGGGTTATGCTGGGATAAGAAGAAAGGCTCCGGGGTCAGCTAGGAGAGTCCACGAGTATTGCCAGGATTGAAAGACAAGACTTCTGGGATATGCCGGGGTAGGAAGAAAAAGTCTCCTGGGTTATGCAAGGGAATCCACGAGTTATACCAGGATTGAAAGAAAAAATCTTATGGGTTATGCCAGAGGATTCCGCGGGTTATGCCAGGATTTTGAAAAAGACTCCTGGGTTATGCCAGGGGGATCCGCGGGTTATGCTAGGATTGAAAAAATAGGCTCCCGAGTTATGCTAGTAAATTCGCCGGTTATGTCGGGATTGAAAGAAAAAGACTCGAGCTGGGGGAGAAATGAGAAAGATCCTCAAGTTATGTTAGGGAATGCTGGGGAATGACAGAAAGAAAAGTCCCTCAGGTTATGCTGGAAATAAAGAGAAAGGAACCCTCGGGTTAAGCCGAGGAATGAAGGAAAGGAATCCTCAGGTTATGTTGGGGAGAACAGAGCATGATCCTCGGGTTATGCCGGGGAGGTCCATAAGTTATGATGCAGAGAATGGAGCATGATCCTCGGGTTATGCCGGGGAGGTCCACAGGTTATGCTGGGGAGAACAGAGCATGATCCTCGGGTTATGCCGGGAGGTCCATAGGTTATGCTAGGGAGAATGGAGCATGATCCTTGGGTTATGCTAGGGAGGTCCACAGTTATACTAGGGAGAGGGGAGCATGATCCTCGAGTTATACCGGGGAGGTCCACATGTTATGCTGGGGAGAGAGGCGCATGATCCTAGGGTTATGCAGGGGAGGTTCACAGATTATGCTGGGGAGAGAGGAGCATGATCCTCAGGTTATGCCAGGGAGGTCCAAAGGTTATGCTTTGGAGAGAGGAGCATGATCCTCGGGTTATACGGGGGAGGTCCAAAGGTTATATTGTGGATAAGAAGGGGATATGGTCCTAGATTTTGGAGGAATGGAGTTAAGTATAGGGGGTCCTATGCTACTGTGGTTTGTGATTCTCCTTTTCTCCTTTGCTTTTATGAAAATTGCGGGAAGGGATGTAAAGAGAACATCCCTTTTGGTTTATCATTGCTGCAAGACAATTCTCAGCTCATGTGCATTTCCTTTCGTTGCATCTTCTATTTATCTCATTGCTTTTGTATACACCTGTTTCAAATTTTCAAATAAAGCACAATTGTTAGTTCGAAACGGTGGTCAGTTTTGTGGCCTTGATTGCTCGATCCCAGCCTCAGTTTTGTTGAGAAGTCCTTCAGCTTTCTAGGCTTTGCCTTGTTGGTTGGTTGGGAGATCTCGTCTTTCAGATTTATTTCGCCTTCATAGGCCTTTCATTTATGATTTTTTTTCGGAACCTTTGGGTGTCTTGCCTATTGAAACTTTGTGGAGAAAATTAGCCCACTCGGGTTTAACCTTTCTAATCTTCATTTTGCCTTCGTGGGAATTTAACTTTGATTTTCCTTCTTTCCAACCCATTCTGCTTCTGAAGCGTCAACCATCATGGCCAGCGTGGATCGGCTAGATACGCCCGCTGAGGTTGGGTATTTTCTTTAGTCCTTGCTAGGCGTGCCCTGTGAAATCGGCTTTACCACCTTTTCTTGTAGAATAGTCATGAAATTAAAGTTAAGCCGAAAGGGATTCAAGGAAGCGGTATTCACAAGAAAACATATGGGTTTAAAGAGAAGTGTCCCTTTCGAGGAGAAGAGAAGGACTTACCTGGGGGTGCATGCCAACTTCAAATTGACATGACATTCTTCTCGGACTAGATGCCTGACTCATACAACATTTCATGCTTCTCACGAACCGTATTTAACCCTTCAAAACAAGGGAAACTTACTTGGACTTTTGATGATAACATATCTTCTTTTCGGCCGATAGTGCCCTTTGTATGTTTTCGCCAATCGACCTCTCTCATTTCTTTTCTCCCGTCGCCCAATAGTGCTCTTTACAAGTTTTCACTAAACAGACTATCTCATTTTTATTTTCTCTACTCACTGTCGCCTTATGGTGTACGAAGGTTTTCACCGATAACACTCTCTCATTTAATTTCTCTCAATTTGAAATGTGTGAAATCCCAACAATGACGTTTGTCGTTTCCTCGCTTTTGCCAATCGATCGAAAGGACTTGGGCCAAGTGTTTGGGTAAAGGAAATTGGATGGAACTACAACTTTGGAACCATTTTGGCGGGTTCATAGCCAAACCATAACATTATCTACCCTAGTTTCAATTTTGGGGGATAAGGGTTTTTATTTTGATATGACTGGACCTCAAGGAGAGGCTGCCTACGTATCCTTTCGAAATCAAGTCAGACGTAGTTCAGGAAGTGTTTCCTAATCTTATTTGTTTTGTTGTTTCTTTCTTTTGTTTCACCATTTTTTTCATTTTTCTTTTGTTTTGTATTTCTTTTCTTTTCTGTCTTTTTTTTTTGATTGTTTTCTTTTCTTTTTTTTTCTTTCTCTTTTTTTTGAATAGCACTTCCGGGTTCCAAAGAGGGTGATTAAAGAAATGTAACCAGCTCTATGGGTTTGCGGAGGGTTGATAGTATTTAGGGTAGCGGCAAAGGAAAGCCTTCGTTATTTCGACCAGACTGAATCATTGATGCATGGAGTTCAAACATAGTACCTTCGTACCGCATCTGCATTCACTACTGTTTCGGGATCATCTCCTTCGATGTCACCCAGGTAAAATGCTCCGTTGGGATGTATCTTTCTGATAATGTATGGACATTTCCAGTTTAGAGCAAACTTTCCTTTATCTTCTTGATGGTGAGGGAGAATACGCCTCAGTACAAGCTGTCTCACCTCGAAATTCCTGGGGCGCACTTTCTTGTTGTAAGAGCGGGCCATTCTTTGTTGGTACAACTGCCCGTGACAAACCGCGACCATTTATTTTTCGTCAATTAATGACAATTGCTCCAGCCGAGTCTTATCCCACTCACTATCTTTTATTTGTCCTTCGACAATTATCTGGAGCGAAGGGATTTCTACTTTTGCGGGTATAACAACTTCAGTTCCATAGACCAATAAGTAAGAGTTGCCCCTTCCAATGTGCGCACTGTGGTGCAATATCCAAGCAATGCAAAAGGTAGCTTTTTATGCCATTGTCTTGAGCTTTGAATCATTTTTCTCAAAATAATCTTGATGTTCTTGTTAGCTGCTTCGACGGAACCATTGGCTTTGGGCCAGTAGAGATTGGTATTTCTATGTGTTATCTTGAGTTGTTCACATATTTCTCCCATTAGACGATTATTCAGGTTGGCAGCATTGTCCGTAATGATAGTTGCAGGAATACCGAAGCGGCAAATGAGGTTAGAATGCACAAAGTATACCATAACTTTCTTAGTGACTGACTTAGGTGTGATGGCTTTGAACCAATTTGTAAAGTAGTTAATAGCAACCAATAAGAATCTATGTCAGTTTGAGGCTTTTGGTTCGATTGGCCCAATGACGTCCATTCCCCAGGCAGCAAATGGCCAAGGTGCTGACATATGATGTAATTTAGTTGGCGGTGCATGAACCCAATCACCGTACACCTGACATTGATGACATTTCTGAATGAAGCTGAAGCAGTCTTTCTCTATGGTTATCTAATAATATCCCGCCCGAAGTATTTTTTTTGCCAACATATACCCGTTCATATGAGGTCCACACACTTCTGCGTGTACTTCGTGCATATTCCTTCCGACTTCCTCGGCGTCAACACATCTTAGTAAGTTGAGATCCGGGGTCCTTTTATACAAGATATCACCGCTCAAGAAGAAACCACTCACGTGTCGTCGGATGGTTCTGGTTTCATCCCCAGTAGCTTGCTCGGGATACTCTTGTGTTTTCAAAAATTTCTTGATATTATAATACCATGGTTGAGTGCTGGATTCTGCCTCGGTGACATTACAATACCCATGCCTTTCCTTGATTTTGATTTTCCAAGGGATCGATGTCGACGTTTTAGGGGTAAGGCAACATAGAGGCCAAAGTAATGAGTGTATATGCTAACTCATTGTGACAGCGAGGTGTTGAAACACGTTCTCAATACATACTAAACGTGTGTTCATATTAGTAGGTTTTGATAAATGACAAACGACGCGCAATTGACATATGACGAGGTCCAAGCACAAGCGCGCAATTGACACATAACGAGGTTCAAGCACAAGACGAACAAAGATCATGATCAAGCAAAGAAATAAAGTTATACATGAGTCGTTCTTTAATTGTGATCTTGATCCGACAATTGACTCAAGACTTGGCTTCTCTCATAAAATCATTTTTATCAAATCATGCATATTTAATTCAAAGCAAAATGATTTTCAAACATTTTATTTTAGCCAAAATGATTTTTAAACATGCCTCTCAAATCTGGACAAAGATAATCGATTATGTACTTTATGATAATCGATTATGTTAAGATAATGTACACCAGATTTACAAAGCTGAACAATAATCGATTATGTATCTTATGATAATCGATTATGTTAAGGCAGTGTACATTAGATTTTACAAAGTTACAAGATAATCGATTATGTACCTTATGATAATCGATTATGTTGAGGCAGTTTCCATCAGATTTTTCAAAGCTATAAAATAATCGAGTATGCACATTATGATAATCGATTATGTTGAGGCAGTGTCTATCAAATTTTACAAGACTGTAAAATAATCGATTATGTACTTCATGATAATAGATTATGTTAAGACAGTGTAGTCCGAAGTTTTCAAAATATAAAAGATAATCGATTATCCTTATAGCATAATCGATTATACAAATGACCGTTGCCAAAGTATTTTTAAACTCTGAAAGATAATCGATTATAAACAATCTAATAATCGATTATGCTAAGTAAAATCTGAATATGATTTTTTGAACGTTGTCAGGTAATCGATTATACGATTTGGATAATCAATTATTCTGCTTAAAATCTGGGAATGATTTTCGAACGATTGGAAAATAATCGATTATGCAAATCAGATAATCGATTATCTTAGCACAAAATCAGCAATTCTTGATTGGCAATTAGGCAACGGTTGTGGGGGTTTTGAACACTATAAATACAACTCAAAATCAGTCTTCTAAGTGAAACAACTGATCATATTCTAGCTAAAGCTTGCATACTCTCATATACATCATTTTATATTCATTTCATAAGTTTTTGAGAGCCAAACTCTTGAGGAAAGTTGTTGTGTTCTTGAGCGTATTTATTTTACTCATAGCTACTCTTAAAGAGAGTCTTGTCTTGAGTGCTAAGTGTTTGTATACACTTGAAGGGAAGTGTTAATCCCTTGTGGTTGTAAGAAGGAACGTTTTCATTCCTTCGGTTGAAGTCTTGAAGATCTTCGAGCAAAGGTTGTTGAGGCTTGTGTGACTCAAGTTCTCAGTTTGTAACGGTTTGTTAAGCACCCGTAAGCTTAACGAAGATAGTGGAATCTCGAGAGAGTCTCTCGGGGACTGGACTAGCCACAGGTTGTGGTGAACCAGGATAATTTCGGTGCATTCGTTCCTTATTATTTACTTACCGCACTTATTTCAGTCCTGCAATTTTTAATTCCGCAAGTTTATATTGTTTTTTATTATAACGCTATTCACCCCCCCTCTAGCGTTAAGCGTATATTCTAACAATTGGTATCAGAGTCCAACTCTCTGAAAGACTTAACCGTTTGAGAGAAACAATCCATGGCTTCTACTCGTAACTTTAATGCAGGAATAGGTGAAGGACAATGCTCCACCAGACCACCACTATTCGATGGCACAAACTATACGTACTGGAAGGAGAGGATGAGAATATTCATCCAATCGAATAATTTTCATCTATGGAAGGTTATAACGAAGGGAGAACAAATTCCAACCAAAAAGGTTGAAAATGAATGGGTTCCAAAATCCGAAGATGAATACGATGCGGATGATATCCAAAAAGTGCAGAACAACGCTAGAGCCATCAACTTATTATATTGTGCTGTAAATGCTGATGATTACAGAAAATATCATGTTGCACAACGGCTAATCAAATGTGGGATAAGCTGGAAATCACGTACGAAGGTATGGACCAGGTAAGAGAAGCTAAAATTGATTTTCTAACCCATGCATATGAACTGTTTCACATGAAGGAAAGCGAGAGGATCTATGACATGTTCGAACGATTTTCAAAAATCGTCAATGACCTACATGCTCTTAAGAAGACCTTCACGGATAAGGAACTTGTCCGAAAAATTCTCCGAAGTCTCACTCCGGAATGGTGCTCCAAGGCCGACGCGATTCAAGAGTCTATCGGCGTTTCAAATGTCACCATCGACGGACTAAGAGGTAATCTTAAAACCTATGAATCTACTATACTTAACCCTCCATTTAATGATAAAAGGAAACAAAGAATCGCCCTCAAGGCAAGCACGGCTCAACCTCAAAATGATGAGGACTCAAACAACGGAGATAACGAGTTCGGACTCATTATTAAGAGGTTTCAAAAGTTCATGCGAAAAGAGTATGAACGAATAGGCAAACAACAAGGAGATAAAGTAAAGTGCTATGGATGAGGAGAAATCGGGCACATTAAATCAAATTGCCCAAATGTCAAAAAGGAGAAGAAACCCTTCAAGAAACAACGAGCATACATATCTTGGGGAGGTGACTCCGGAGACGAATCAAGCGACGATGAAGAAGACGAAACCGCAAATCTATGTCTCATGGCACACGAAGACAATCAAGAAGAGGTATGTCAAATTTCTTCAAAAAATTTCTATTCTCTTGAGGAAATGCAAAACACTTTTGATGAACTGTATAGTGAATTCATTAAAGCTTCCAAAACTGTTAGAGACGTAAAGAAAAATTACTCTTTGAATGAAAAAGATTTTGAAAAACAACTCTCTTTGAAAGAAAAAGATTTGGAAAAATTGATTTTGGAAAATGAGAAGTTGAAAGAAGAAAACAAATTTTTCGGCAAGAGAAGCGCCGACAAACCCGAGAGTTCTAGTAAAAATTGTATTTCTTGCATGCATCTAAAAGATGAAGTAGAAAGACTTAAGGGCACCCTAGATAAGTTCAATTCTTCTCATAAAAATTTGAATGATGTTCTTGTCAATTTGAAATCGACCAAACATGGCATAGGCTTCAAAAACGAGCCTAAAGAAAAAGTTGAAGCCATCCCCCAACAACCCAAGGCTCAACCAAGGATAAATAAAATAAACATTCATCCTAGAAATAACCATCCTAGAATCAATATGCATCCTAGACCAAACACTAGAAGAAACTTTGAACATTTTAGAACGCCTAGAAATGGCCTTCAACAATCGCAACCTAGACATACTCGACCTAGAAATAATTATTCTAGAAACACTGCATATCCTAGAACAAACAGTAGGAGAAATGATTTTCAAGGATTGCGCAATAGCCATATTGTCAAAAATAGAGCAAACGATTTTCGTACCTCCAACTACTACCAACCTAGAAGAATGCATAATCCTAATGTCATTTGTCATTATTGTAGTCGAATAGGACATATTGCTCCTGCTTGTTTTACTAGACACAGACACTAAACTGCATGTCAAGCACAACAGCATTTTACACCTAACTCTCAAGGACCCAAAACAACTTGGGTACCAAAAACTCATTAATTTGTCTTGTAGGTATGTTAGAAGGGATCAAGTGTACTTTGGTACCTTGATAGTGGATGCTCCAAACACATGACCGGAGACGCATCCAAGTTCCTTCAACTAGAACACAAGGAAGGAGGAAACGTTATTTTTGGAGATAACAACAAGGGAAAAATTATCGGCATTGGCTCGGTCGGTAAGAATGAATCTTCTTCCATTAAGCATATATTGCTAGTTAAAGGTCTAAAGATAATCTCTTGAGCATAAGTCAATTATGTGACAAGGGAAATCTTGTTTTGTTTGACTCGGAAAAATGCTTAGTTTTTCGTCGTAGTGATTTTAAAATTATTCTTCGTGGTTTTAGAATTGATAACATCTATATGGTTGATCTTGAAAACTCTTCATCAGAGTATGTGAATTGTCTTATTATTAAAGAAGATGATATGTGGTTATGGCATCGTAGAGTAGCTCATATCAACATACATCTTTTAAACAAATTGGTTTCACAAAATTTAGTTATTGGTCTTCCAAATTTGAAATTTGAAAATAACACTATTTGTGATTCTTGTCAAAAAGGGAAGCAAACAAAAGCATCTTTTAAATCTAAGAATATTGTTTCAACTACAAGACCTTTGCAACTTCTTCACATGGATCTCTTTGGACCATCTCGCATTGAAAGTCTTGGTAGAAATTGTTATGCTTTTGTTATTGTTGATGATTATTCTAGATTTACATGGACACTATTTCTTGCTCACAAAAGTGAGGCTTTTCAAAATTTTAAATGTTTTCTTAAACGTGGTCAAAATGAAAAGAACACAACCGTCACTTCCATAAGAAGTGATCATGGGAGAGAGTTCGATCACAATCTCTTCGCGGACTTTTGTGACGAACTCGGTATTGAGCACACCTTCTCTGCTCCACGTACACCACAACAAAATGGAGTGGTGGAACAGAAAAATAGGTGTCTCGAAGAGATGGCTAGAACCATGCTCGATGAGGCTAAGATTCCCAAACAATTTTGGGCGGATGCCGTGAGTACCGCATGCTACGTTTTAAACAGAGTAGTCATAAGGCCAATACTCATGAAAACTCCCTATGAACTCTATAAGGGAAGGAAACCTAATCTCTCCCATCTTAGAGTATTCGGTTGTAAATGCTTTATTCATAGCAAGGGAAAAGATAATTTGGGAAAATTTGATGCCAAATCAGATGAAGGAATTTTTCTTGGTTATTCATCACGTAGCAAAGCATATAGAGTATTCAATAATAGAACCGAAACTGTTGAGGAATCCCCTCATATTGTGTTTTCCGAAAATAATGCTCGCTTGGCGAGAAAGGATTCTGGTTTTGATCTTGCAGGTATATTAAACACAATAAGTCCTCAAGACAAAGCACAAGAGGAAAATCCAAAGGAAATTCAAGATGAAATCTTGGAACAATCATCGGAGGAAGCGCCACCACTGGAGAAAGAAACGAAACTGCCCAACGCATGGAGGACAATCAAAGACCATCCTCTCGACAAGTGAAACAAATGAAAGAAGGAACATTCATTTGTCAATCTAAATATTGCAAAGAGTTGCTAAAACGATTTGAAATGAGCAACGCCAAAGCAATGGCCACTCCAATGAGCACATCATCTTGACAAAGATGAGAAAGGTAAGGAAGTCGACACCAAGAAGTATCGAGGTATGATCGGATCCCTTATTTATCTTACTGCTAGTAGACCGGACATAATGTTTACCGTATGTTTATGCGCTCGATATCAATCATGTCCGAAGGAGTCGCACCTAACTGCGGTTAAGCGGATAATGAAGTATCTTGTTGGTACTATAAATGTGGGACTATGGTATCCCAAAGGTTCTTCATGCCAACTTGTTGGCTATTCCGACTCCGATTTTGCGGGTTGCAAATTGGATCGCAAGAGCACTAGTGGCACTTGCCATTTGCTCGGTAGCTCTCCTGTCTCTTGGTTTAGTAAGAAACAGGTAAGTGTTGTGTTATCCACAACCGAGGCTGAATATGTAGCCGCGGGGAGTTGTTGTGCTCAAATCCTTTGGATGAAACAACAACTCTTGGACTATGGACTAAGTATCGATCATATCCCTCTTAGATGTGATAATACTAGCGCCATAAGCTTGACGAAGAACCCCGTTCTTCATTCAAGAACAAAACACACTGAAATTAGGCACCACTTTATAAGAGATCACGTTCTCAAAGGTGATGTCGAAATTGAGTTTGTTGAAACCAAATCTCAATTGGCCGACATTTTCACAAATCCTTTAGAGAAAGAGTCCTTTTTCCGAATTCGTACTGAACTCGGGATTCTTGACTCCACGTTGATCTAAGTCATGCATTGCATCATTGTTTTCTTTTCATTACTAACTTGAGCGTCGGAGGCGCCTAATTCTGTTTTGCAGGTATCGCCCCAAAGACAGGGGGAATTATAAAGCACTGGTGTAGAATAATCGATCTCTTTTAAGAATAATCGATTTCTCTTAAGTACATAATCGATTATCAAGTATCAATAATCGATTATGTTGACATTATATTGTCCCTTTTATATTTGCAATATAGGTTAATCATTAAACTAGTTATTTACTTATTTTTTGCTAATGTCAAAAGGGGGAAGAATAAGGGCTATGCACTTAATATTTATTGGCATAAATTGAGGGGGAATTCATATGTTGAGGGGGAACTAATTGCATATCTATATACTTGTCTTGGATCGTCATTATGAATTCTCTAATATGCATATCCCGATATTGGTTTGCCATTATCAAAAAGGGGGAAATTGTTGAAGCACGTTCTCAATACATACTAAACGTGTGTTCCTATTTGTAGGTTTTGATAAATGGCAAACGACGCGCAATTGACATAGGACGAGGTCCAAGCACAAGCGCGCAATTGACACATAACGAGGTTAAAACACAAGACGAACAAAGATCATGATCAAGCAAAGAAATAAAGTTATACATGAGTCGTTCTTTAATTGTGATCTTGATCCGACAATTGACTCAAGACTTGGCTTCTCTCGTAAAATCATTTTTATCAAATCATGCATATTTAATTCAAAGGAAAATGATTTTCAAACATTTTATTTTAGCCAAAATGATTTTTAAACATGCCTCTCAAATCTGGACAAAGATAATCGATTATGTACTTTATGATAATCGATTATGTTAAGACAATGTACACCAGATTTACAAAGCTGAACAATAATTGATTATGTACCTTATGATAATCGATTATGTTAAGGCAGTGTACATTAGATTTTTCAAAGCTACAAGATAATCGATTATGTACCTTATGATAATCGATTATGTTGAGGAAGTGTCCATCAGATGTTTCAAAGCTACAAGATAATCGATTATGTACCTTATGATAATCGATTATGTTGAGACAGTGTCCATCAGATTTTTCAAAGCTATAAAATAATCGATTATGCACATTATGATAATAGATTATGTTGAGGCAGTGTCTATCAAATTTTACAAGACTGTAAGATAATCGATTATGTACTTTATGATAATCGATTATGTTAAGACAGTGTAGTCCGATGTTTTCAAAATATAAAAGATAATCGATTATCTTTATAGCATAATCGATTATGCAAATGACCGTTGCCGAAGTATTTTTAAACTCTGAAAGATAATCGATTATACACAATATGATAATCGATTATGCTAAGTAAAATCTGAATATGATTTTTTGAACGTTGTCAGGTAATCGATTATACGATTTGGATAATCGATTATTCTGCTTAAAATCTGGGAATGATTTTTGAACGATTGGAAAATAATCGATTATGCAAATCAGATAATCGATTATCTTAGGACAAAATCAGCAATTCTTGATTGGCAATTAGGCAACGGTTGTGGGGGTTTTGAACACTATAAATACAACTCAAATTCAGTCTTCTAAGTACAACAACTGATCATATTCTTGCTAAAGCTTGCACACTCTCATATACATCATTTTATATTCATTTCATAAGTTTTTGAGAGCCAAACTCTTGAGGAAAGTTGTTGTGTTCTTGAGCGTATTTATTTTACTCATATCTACTCATAAAGAGAGTCTTATCTTGAGTGCTAAGTGTTTGTATACACTTGAAGGGAAGTGTTAATCCCTTGTAGTTGTAAGAAGGAACGTTTTCATTCCTTCGGTTGAAGTCTTGAAGTGTGGTATCTTCAAGCAAAGGTTGTTGAGGCTTGTGTGACTCAAGTTCTCAGTTTGTAACGGTTTGTTAAGCACCTGTAAGCTTAACGAAGATAGTGGAATCTCGAGAGAGTCTCTCGGGGACTGGACTAGCCACAGGTTGTGGTGAACCAGGATAATTTCGGTGCGTTCGTTCCTTATTATTTACTTACCGCACTTATTTCAATCCTGCAATTTTTAATTCCGCAAGTTTAAATTATTTTTTATTATAATGCTATTCACCCCCCTAGCGTTAAGCGTATATTCTAACACGAGGAATGTACCTAAACTGTACCGACTTAAACCATTTGCTGAGATCCTCCACATGCTGTCGATAAGGGATGAGTTTGACATCTCTTATTTCCCACTCTCCTTGGGCTTGCCGGATAATTAGAGTTGAATCCCCCATGATCAACAATTCCTCGACTTCTTGGTCAATAGCCATATTCATGCCCATGATGCAGGCCTCGTCTTCAGCTGTATTGTTAGTTGAAAAAAATCAAAGCCCAAGCATGGCTGGGTAGTGTTTGCCGATGGGTGAGATTAAAGATTGCCCCATTCCTACACCTTTCGCGTTTACTGCTCCATCAAAGAACATTTTCCAAGCAACGATGTCTTCAGATGTTACCTCCAATGAATTCACTTCTTCTTCTAGGAAATAGGTATTCAAAGGTTGAGATTCATCATCAACCGGGTTCTCGGCTAGATGATCTGCTAATGGTTGGGCCTTCATCGCGATGCGAGTGACATAGACTATGTCGAACTCGGTGAGCAGGATTTGCCATTTTTCTAATCTCCCTATGGGTATCGGTTTTTGGAATATCTACTTAAAAGGATCCAACCTGGTTATGAGGTTGGTCGTGTGGGCTTGCAAATAAAACCTCAACTTCTGAGCCACCCAAGTTAAGGCACAACATGTTATTTCTAGCAGGGTGTATTTCGCCTCGTAACTGGTAAACTTCTTGCTCAGTTAATAGATGGCATGCTCCTTCTTTCCAGTGACATCATTCTGCCCAAAAATTCAACCAAGGGAGTTCTCCAAGACCGTCAAAAATAGATATAATGGCCTTCCCGGTTCCGGCGGGACCAAGACTGGTGGATTGGACAGGTAATCTTTAATTTTGTCAAAAGATTCTTGACACTCATCAGTCCATCTAATTGCTGCATCCTTTTTTAATAACCTAAATATCGGCTCACACGTAGAAGTCAACTGGGTGATGAATCGGCTAATGTAATTCAATCTTCCCAACATGCTCATTACACCCTTCTTGGTTTTCGGAGGTTGTAGCTCTCGAATGGATTTTATCTTTGTTGGCTCCAAATCAATACCGTTCTAGCTAACGATGAACCCCATGAGCTTGCTCGATGGGACCCCGAATGCACATTTAGCTACGTTTAATTTCAAATCATATTTGCGAAGCCTTTCAAAGGGCCTTGTCATGTGTCATACATGATCACCTTGAGTCTTGGACTTGATAATCACATCGTCTACATACACTTCTATCTCCTGAGCATCATGTCATGGAAGATAGTGGTCATGGCCCTCGTATATGTTACCCCAACATTCTTTTATACCAAAAGGAATAACCCGATAGCAATAAGGAAACAAGGTGCGGTTAAGGCAGTTTTCTTAGCATCTTCCTCATTCATCAATACCTGGTGATATCCTGCGTAGCAGTCCATGAATGATTGTATCTCTTGTTTGGTGCAGTCCATGCACACTCGGGTTTTCCCCTCTTTCTTTGGCACCGGGACTACATTAGCCAGCCGCATTGTGTACGTAACCACGTGGATTACTCCCGCCCCCAACTGCTGTGTGATCTCCTCTTTGATCCTATCGCTGACATCAAGCTTGAACTTTCTTAGTTTTTCTTGGACTAGAGGGCATTCTAGGTATGTAGGAAACTAATGAACCACCAAATCAACACTCAATCCTGGAATTTCGTCGTAGGACCTAGCAAACATGTCTTTGAATTCAAAAAGAAGTTGATAAGTGAGTCCTGGATTTTGTCATTACATGGATGCTTATTTTGGTTTCCCTAGTTTCGCTGGGACCACCCAAGTTAACCGGTTTAGTATCATTTAGATTTGGCTTAGGTTTAGTTTCAAAATGTTCCAGTTCTCGATTGATTTCCCTAAAAACCTCTTCTTCTTCATACTCCGGTTCTTGGTTCATTATTTCACAATTAGGCGGCATGTTTGGATAGGGGCATGAAGTCTGCGAGCATGTCATATTATTTAAAGCCTATTTATTGGAACTGAAAGAAATGAATGAAAAGAAAAAGGTAAAATCAGAAAGAACAAAGGAATATAGACGATTAAATATTAATTTCATTTCTTTGAAATTTTAAGATAAGAGGGTTTACATTTGGAAAATAAATGACAAAACACTAGAGGGAAACACCCGAGTTACATCCTAAATAACTTGTGATGCAAGAAAAGATGGTAGGACAGGACAATCGGGCCTCCTGCCTGACTGGGAAAGGCAGACTTCCAATTTTGCAATTTGGCGTCCGGTCCCATGTAGAGCACCTCAGCGGTGCTTGAGCCTTCTCCAAGCTGGACCATGTTATCTTCATACAATAGTTTACTCATGGCCCCACATATGTCTTCGATTTCTTCCGCCGTGAAGGTCTCATCTTCTTCCTCATCACTGTTGTTTGGCTTCAAAAATGATTCGTACAAGTTGGGTAAGGGTTGAGGTATTGCCTATCCATTACGCTTTCTGCAGTTCTCCCACGTTATATCCTCCGGTGTCGGGTGGAAGCCTAACCTGAAAAACTTCTCTGCTATAGGCAAAGCAATCGGCCCAACTATCATTTGTAAAGAACTTCCGAGTCCCTTCCCTGGTTTGAATCCTTGACGTATCATTATCTAGCCACCATGACTGAGGCTTGGAGAGGAAAGGTTGGGGACATGGTTTGTTTTCTTCATATTGATCACCTACCACGATTTCGAAAGCCTGATAGACTATATGCTCACTTCCTTCTTTAGCTTCGAGGCAGGGGACGGAGGGATCGCGGTAAATTGACTATTCATCTTCACCATGGGCCACGATTTCCTAGTTCTCATGTTCAAATTTAAACATCTGGTGCAGAGTAGAAGGCACAGCTCCCGCTGCATGAATTCATGGCCTTCCCAGGAGGTAATTGTAGGATGTGTCCATATCTAATACTTGAAATGTTATCTCAAAATCAACTGGACCAATGGTCAAGACCAGATCAATCTCTCCGATTGTGTCTCTTTTAATTCCATCAAAAGTTCTGACATACACATTATTGGGGAGGATCCTCTCCGTCCCAATTTCCATTATCTGTAATGTTTATAGTGGGCATATGTCCACCCCGGAGCCTCCATATACCATTACTTTTTGGACATAATAGCCTTCGCATTTGACAGTGACATGCAAGGCTTAGTTGTGGGCTGCTCCCTCTAGAGGCAAATCATTCTTACTGAATGTAATATGATTAACAACGAAGAATCATTCTGCCGTTCTCTCCAATTGTTCCATAGAGGATTGAACCGACACGTAAGCCTCATTGAGGGTTTTGGCTAACACTTCTGGGGCTCCGGAGAATCCATCAGCAATGATAATAAAGGGACTTGTTTAGGGGATTTTCGGAGCTGGTCCACTACTTCACAGTCCAGCATTTTCATCTTTCGAAAGAAGGCTTCTGCCTCTTCGGTGCTTACTGGCTTCTTGGGTGGGAATTGTCTTTTGATAGCACTGTTCACTTCCTCCTAGTCAGAATATTTCTCTACAAGGTGGCTTTCTAGAGCTTTTCTAGTGACTTCTTTGCCTTTATAGGTTACCACTACTTCTTGATTGTTCAAAGGGACTGTAGAAGGGTCTGTCATAGGCGTCTGAGGTGTGCGGCCAACCACCACAAGCCTTTCAGCCTTGGTGGTTTAGTTGCTCCCTGCAACACATAGGTTCCTTTGGGTACGGACATAGTCTTATTTAGCTCAAATCTCTTCGGAGGACTCAGGGTCAGCTGTTTTTATTCGACCCCGTGGGATATAAAGGACAATTTCTTTGACAGGTGATGACTCAGTTTTAGCCTCAACCTTCTTTTCAGCTCCTGAATGCGTGGTTTTATTTGCTTTCTCTTCTTCAGCTTTCTTGGAGGCAGCTCTTGGCTGATCATCTGCGTCAACGATAGCAATATTGACTTTCAAAGTAGGGTCGAATGCTTTGTCTTTGTAGATCATCCCCATTATTGGTCCGTTGTTGTGGACTGGTAACAGGTTGTTAGTCACTTTCAGGACATCTTCATCTCTCAACACTACTTTCCTTTGTTATATTAAATCTTCCACAACTTGCTTTAGAGTCCAACAATTTTCTGTGTCGTGCCCTTTAGCCCCTGAAGGATAAGCATACCGAACACCCCGTTTGTAAGAAGGTGACTCAGGGTTTTGTCCGTTTGGAGGCAGAGGCTGCAAGAGACCCATCTGGACCAGCTTTGGCAACATGATAGAATAACACTCCCCAATTAGCGTAAAGTTTTTCCTTCTAGGTGGGTCCCTAGGACGGAAATTGTTTTGTGGAGGGCGGGGATTATTGTGGTTTTGGGGAGGTTGGTTTCTCGAGGCCTGGTTCCTTTTGACATGCTGCTGCGGTCGTGCAAATTTTGAGCATTCATACTTGCATAAGGTTGGGAAGCATAATTCATGTCTTGATGGGGATAATAGTGTTGAGAGGTTATTTCCGGGAACATGGGCCTATGAGCATGATGTCTTCCCACACCGGAGGCTGCCATCAAAGCTTCTTCTTTCTTTTTATTCCTTGTGAATCCTCCTGCCCCTCCTTAGATGGCCTAGGAGTTATTCTGATGGTTGTCTGACTTAAAATTCTTCCCGTTCTAAAACCATGTTCTACCATCTCGCCAATGTTGATTTCTTCCGCAAAAGGCTTTCCTATGGCCGAAATCATGTTTTGAAAATAATCTGCTTCCTGGGCCTGGAGAAAAATAATGACCATCTCTATTTCATCAATACATGGCTTCTTCCTCAATGCCTGTTCGTGCCAGTTAATAGTATATTCTTTGAAACTCTCTGAAGGCTTCTTCTTCAAATTAGCCAAGGAATTCCTGTCTGGCGCAATGTCAATATTGTATTGAAATTGCCCTAAAAATCTCTGGCAAAATCAACCCTAATATGCCATCGTGAGACATCTCGGTCCACATACCATTCTCATGCAATACCTACCAGACTCTCTCCGAATAATACCATCAACAATTCTTCTTTTCCTCCTTCCCAACGCAATTGGTTACAATACCTTTTTAGGTGAGCGATGGGGTCGCCATGGCCATCATGCTTTTCAAACTTTGGCGTTTTAAATCCCATGGGAAGATGTACATGCGGGAACATGCATAGGTCCTATGTAAGAAACACTCTTTTGCCTACTCAAGTGCTGTATGTTCTTTAAGCTTTGCTCAAGGCTCTTCATTCTTCTTGCTATCTCATCTTGTTCAAGCACTCTAGGTGTAAGTTCATATGGTGGTTGAGGATAAGTGTATGTGGGGTATGGAGGAAACTCAGTTTGGTAATTGGGAGTTTGAAATGTAACAGTCGTCAGATAAAAAATGGGTCTTGGCATTGCGGGCTGTGTTGTGGCTGCAGATGGGGGAGCATTAAAAATATTGGGGACTGTGCCAGAGGTGAACACCTGAGGGCGGACTTCAAAAGGTGCTCCAACAAAATTGGCTGGTATGGTAGGTTGTCCCAAGAGGATGTTTGGATGGCTAATGGGAACAGTGGAAGTACCCACGGACCTTGGGAAGAGCTCAGGAAATCCAGGGATGGCACTCGGAGGCTCTTTCCTTTCTTTCATGCATCCCACATCTCCATAACCCTAATTCATAAGATCCTGTTTTCTTCGGCTGCCACAAACTCATAGGCTAGGATGCTTGTAATCGGGCTATCTTTTGATATGGGAATTGCAGGCAAAGTCATTTCAAATGACATTTTGTGCTTCCTTTTGATCTGGTGAAATACCGATGCGACGCCAGTTTACCACAAACAAACCACTGTTTCTAAAACCTGGACTGGAATTTAAACAGCAAGAAAATGTTAGTTTGAGACATATAACAGATAGGGAATCGCACATTAGCGGTGTGATGCACCTATACAGTTAACATATGTCTACATGTTTGCAATGGTTGCATGTGTCGTCCCGACTTTTACTCATATATGACCATATCTGCTACATCTAGTTTGTTGAACCCTCCTATACGAGCATATCTGCTACACAGGAATTAAAATGTGTAAAACCCTGCCACCAGGTTCGAGTTGCGTACCATTCTTCTTATTTTCAAGGTATCTAAGAATTCATGCATAACTATAACTCTTGGAGCAACCAAATACTTGTGTTTCAAAGGAAGCTCAGCACATGACCTACGCTCTTATGATATCTCCCCGGGGTATAATCTCTAATAGCCCGAGAAGGCACCCAAATTATTTCTTTACCTCGTCTTGACCTCCAATACCTAGATCATTCCACCAGAGTCGCAACTCAAAACGAATTTAGCTTACAAATGAAAAAGGTTCATTTTCGATTATGCTCATCCTGCACATTTATTAATACGAATTATTAACTTATGACTTTATTCCTTTTGACTTCAAAAAATAAAAAAATGACCCCTTTATTTTATGCACTTTATTTACTTCCGGAGGAATATTTTAAGGCTTTGCCTGCTAACCGGTCGAATAAAATCCAAAGGTGGTCATTTGTGCCAAATCAGCCTTCCGGCGTCCCTTTCAGGAACATTCGGCTATTCTTGACAACAAAGGCATCACCCAATTTATTTAATACGACGAATTAAAATTTGACATTTGTTTTTTCTTTGTTTTGGCTATTATTGCAAAAAAGAGAGGTTGGACCCGATGGGGGTTTCCTACATATCTTACACCTGGTGAGAATCAAACTGGCGTAGTTCGGGCAAAACACTTTATCACAAACAAAAATTAGTGAAAAGGCCTCTCTCTTTTTCCCTTTTTTTTTTTCCTTTTCTTCTTTTTCTTTTTCTCTCATTTTTTTTAAAAAAATCCGGCAGCATTTTGGTACTATTTGAGCATCCGTTTTGCAAAACAAATGATTACACTCGTTCAGCCATAATACCACTATTTTCTAAAATTTATCTCCTTATTCGTAAGCCGGTTAACATGCAAATTCAAAGCAAGTAAATGCAGATGTAGCACGTAAGAAGCATCAGGATGGTCTTCTAATTTCGGGTCACCTACCCTAGACGGACCCAACCCCTGTGTTGAGTCCCCTAAGTAAAATGCACGTGATGCAAACAAACGTTCCTACTATGGATCCGGCATGAGGCTTTGATATACTAAGTTCAGAACCTGGTATTTGTCCAAGACTGTGTACCCGAGCGGACAGCTCAAATCGAGGAGGGGGCTACGTAACAAGGACCCGCAAGATCGTCAAAGTTAGAAACTTGTCTGAGCCTCTTTCTTATTTTATGGTATGACGTTAAGATAATAGGGAGTCTCGACCAGCGAGTACATCCCCGAAGATAAAGAGAGAATGGTTTCGTAACAGTTTATATATTCAATTCATCCACTATCTAAGCGGTAAAGCAGTTAGCACATTGGCATGGCACATGTAGGAAAATCAAACGAGCCAAATATTACAGTTATTCTAAGCTCGAATTCTTGAATCCTGAACCAGAAATTTTGGGTTCGTTTTCCCCAGCAGAGTTGCCAGAGCTGTCACACCTCTTTTTTACCTGGCTACCCCGAAGGATAAATGTAAAATGGAGTTTTTCCAGTTAAAGTGACATTATTCGAAATGGAATTGTTTATTTAGAGTCGCCTCTTGGGATAGGATTGACTTTTGGTGTCCCTAGTCACCGGTTTATTTTGAATCCCAAATCGAGGAAATTTTTCGACTACCCAAATAGAGTCTTCAAATCAGAAATTCAAAGTAAGGAATTCTGTTGACCCGAGGGAAGGTGTTAGCACCCTCAGATCCCGTGGTTCTAGCGCGGTCTCTTATACTATTATAATTGGCTAAAAATTCTGATTTTGGTACATGTTCATCCTATGGTGCAATATTAAATTATTTTTACCGCTTTGAATATTTTTTAAATAAAATTGCAATGTCGTTAGAAAATTGCTGCGAACCACGGCACATAAATTCACCTGCAGTTTTTGACATATTTCAACTTCATTGAGATTTGGATTTGGGTCACATAAATATGCACCCGTACTTATGATAAAATTATTAAAGAAACGCCTAATGTGACTAACGTGTTATTATCTTTGTGGGAAATCGTGAAGTTCGCTAAACGGCATGTCCCGAGTTTCTAAATAGTTTATTATAAGAATTTAAAGAGAGCCATGAAATTTATAGGTTCCGTTTGGCGCGACGCACCTCATTTTATTATCTTGAAGCCCAATTCTGAAGTAAACTAAGATTTTCTATTATGTATTGTCTCTAAAAAAATAAAAGAAGACGCCATAATTAAGTAGCATGTTAATGACCTACGATTGAAAGCATCGCATCACCACATTAAATCAAAACAATTCCAACCTGCATATTCTCAGCATATTTTATTTACTGGTTTTTGCAATTGGGATCATTAGTGGAAGAAACAAGCCTAGGTCATATAATTTTGTTCCTACGAATTTCAGCTATAGCTGTACAGGCCCTGCATTTGAGCCTAGATACTAAATAAACAGAGTTTAATTCTAGTCATGGATCAAAGATTGAATTCCACAAATTACAACGCTACAGCCATTCCAAATCATTTTTGTTAACATCTATGTTTTGTCATTTTAACTCTCCAAAACGTCTAAAAGGATAAATATACAACTTTGAGTCATAAAAGCAAGAGTCCAAATGCTTAACGTCAAATTCAAGATCTTATTTTTGAAATGTGGTTTTCTCACTTGTGAATCAACATGCTAAAACTCAAGTTTAAACCTAACATCTAAGCTGACAAACTTATCTTTACGAATTTGAATATGTGTACACATATTATCTCTACAATTTATTTAAACATAAGGACCTAAACAATCTACCATCACTAAATAAGATATTTCATTATGCTGAAATTCAAAATAATCAAAAAATAAACAGTCCAAATGATTCAAAACATTCCAGAACAGCCCTAAAGTTATTTACATTCAGTATTTAAACAAATCACAACGGCTATTTACAATTTAAACAAACAGATCCACAAAATTGCGCAGCAAGCTTCATTTCATGTCTCAAATTGATTTTTACATTGTTAGGCTTAAGAAGTGTACCTTGAAGTTGATATGCGAGTACGAAGAAAGGGAAGTCAGCAGCAAATTAAGTCAACTGTAGTGATCACTTAAAAAAAAACACCCAGGAATCGATTAACACATAAACCAGGAGAAAATTTCCACAATTGACACCAATAACAGACCAAAATAACCCTGTTTGAACTTCAAACACACTCACAATCGGACCTATCCAGACTTGTACAATTTCCACCCCTTAATTTCATGTGTTTCAGGTCATCTTCCTCTTAATGATTCATATTAATGGCTATAGATTGAAATTAACATGAGGGAATATTCAAATAAAAACAGTAGAGTTCCAGAACTCTGAACCTATGGGAATTTTTCATTTCTTGAAATATTTTAGGAATTTTTAGGATTCAAAAGCTTTCTGGGAATTTTAGAGGTTTCAGATTGTGCCCAAAAACTTGTGAATGAAGGCATTAGGGTGCGCTTTTATAACCAAATCTTAGGCCAACCCTTTTATTTTTTTAACCATTTGTCCTTTTCCTATTTTCAGATTTTACTCATCTAGTCATTTATTTTCTGCTTACTACACTAAAACTACTGAATTTTAGACTAAGGACCTTTTCTAGAAGAGTTTAAGGAAGTCTAGCATTGTTTTCCATTTATGGAATACCTATACTACCTTTACTCTTATTCTGAAATTACCAGACCTACATCAACTAAATCCACCCCCTTGGTCTCAATCCTACCATTGTTAGTCAATATTGGATCAATTAGCTATACCCAAACAAAACTTGAAATTGAACAGATTAATTAAGCCTACACTAACCAAAACTAAAAGCTATATCCAAACAAACCAACATCAACTAATAGTAGAAGTAACTTACCATAACATAAATCAATGAAGCCTAGAGGTTCAGCTATAACCAAAGCTATACTAGGCCAACTAAAAGTTATGAATCCAAATTAGGTCAATATTTCTTCTAATTACTCTATAAACAAAAACCATAATCAAATTCAATTAGGCATAGTAAAGAAACAAACACAAAAAATTTTGGAACTAAACACAAACAGAAATTTCTAACTAATCTAAAACAGAGAATCAAACGATAATGTAAAACAGAATCATCCGAAGAAAAATAAAAATATAATCTAATAAGAAATAAAATATTATAAAAAGAAATCAGAAATCAAGTCAAAAAGAAATTTAATACCCAGGTAGCTAGGAACTAAACATGATCAATACTTTCACTTAAACTAAAAAAATCAGAAATAATGCAAATCCTAATTATCAAAGAAGAAAAATAAAATAAAATGAAAAAATTCGAAAATGAAAGTGAAACTTACTGACTTGGTCTTCAAAAACATGACTTGATTTGAATTTAATCCACAAGTAGAGTTACATGTTTGTTCTTGGTAAGAACAAACACGCAACTTCATTTGGCAACTCAAATCGGGTTTTGACATCCTTCTAAAAATTATTAGATTTTTTAGATCTAAAATTCGAGTAGTTTTAGAGCTGTTCGAAGGAAATAGGGTTACGTTTTGAGTAGAGGAGGCAAAGGGGAGTCTAGGGTGTGTTTTTGGTGGCCATTGGAGCTGGCAACGCCTTGGGCGGTGGATCAGACACTCCTTTGAACGGATATTCGATGAGTTTGGCCGGGATTCCAGGGTTGATCTTTGGGGGTTGGAAAGAGGAGATGACGGGGAGAAGATGGTGTTAATCTTTTGGATTTGGGGGCGATTTCGGGCCGACAGGGGACAATGGAGAGGCGGTGGCATCGCGGTGGTGTTACACCGGTGTGATTAGGGTTATCATGGACAAGATACGAGGTTTTCTGGGTAGGGAGGGGGGTGATATAATACATTTAAATAGTGTGAAATCCCCCGCATCTGAACCGTCTGATTATAATCAAGCAACGGCTTAGATCCACTTTGATGTAAACGACACCGTTTTTGACATAGGAATTCCTGGACCGGGTAGTGGAGTTTGGGTTCGGCTTTTTTGGACGGGTCTAGTGGTTTGGGCTACGATAATGTGGCCCAAATCATGGGTCTTTCATTAAGAGAGCCAATTTATAAATATAATTTTTCTCTTTTATATCTTTATTTTAGATTTTTTAATAATAAAAATAAAAATAAACTAAACCTGATTTAAATTCGAAAAAATAAACTAATTAACCTCTAAAATAACCTAAATTCTAAATCTAAAATAAAATTAATCAAATGTAAGGATAACAATTTTTGTTATTTTTCCTTATTTTACAATATTGATTAACTAATAACCCAAAAGAAAAATGTAAAAATTACGTCATAAATGTAAACATGCTATTTTGTTTTTCTATTTTTTTTGAATTATATTAAAAAATGCACAAAAATTCAAATAAACATAAAATCACGTAATTAATTCCTATTAACTCAAATAATAAAATAAAAATTCTAATTTTAAGGATTCTATTGGAATCCTTCAAGCGACAAAAAAATCACGTGCTCACGGGATGTGATTAGAAATGCCTACATGGAACAACATGTTGAGAAGGAAATGTTCATTGTGCACGACGTGATACGAACACCGATACCTCCACCGGAGAAAGAACTAAAGGATAATTAAACTACATTGTTGGCTAAGCTGATTGAACAAAATAGAGGACCGTGCCGCATCCTCATCTCAAGCGATCGAGGCATATCGGGCCTCGTAAAACTACCGGCGCATCCCACACTAAGGTAACATCATTTCCCTTTTTCATTTTATATTTTGCACTAACTTTTATGCAGGCTCCCAGTCGAAGCAGTTGATATGCTAATCTAACTTGTAGACCATAAGGTTTTATAGCATTTATTGCACTATTTTCCTTCGATCGAGTTTTTATCCCGAAATACGTTTTTTCCTGCCGTGACCACGTGATTTTTACACTACATGAACTACTCCTATAAACTCAAAATCATTTCTTTTAATTTCGTCAGTTTTCGTGGCATTATCTGTTTGCATTTGTGTGTGCATTTTAATTTAACAAAGATTCATCAAAAATACAAAAGCATGTTACTGGTGCATCTAGAAGTAGATTTGGCATTTTTCAAGTATTATTTAGCAATTGGTCATTTTATAAATGAAAATAAAAAATTGTTTAATTCGCTCTTTTAGTTTTAATTTTTGAATTTTATGTAATATTTCCTTTAAGTGTGTTTTATTAATAATTATACAAAGTTAGTTTAGCACTTTTATAAGGATTTATGACTTAATTTAGAATTTTAAAGACGAAAAGAAAATGAAAAAAAAAGTGAAAAAAGTCTAAAAATTAACCCATTTAAAGACCGATTTTGGGCCACTTCAAATCAACCTCCCCCAAGCCAAAAGGGATCTTGCCCAAGTCCAGTTCACTGACCCGCCCAAGTCCGATTCAAACGGCGTCGTTTTGTAACGACTGGCCGTGTACGTTGATCCATGATGATCGGACGGTTCTGGAACTCTGGGGATTTTCATACATAACTATCCGAAAATTTACTCTTCTCTCTCTACCAATTGTCTCTTTCCTTCAGAGATACGCTCTCTAACCCCCGAACCACCGCCTTGAGTTTCTTCACCATTTCCGGCCGGTGATGGAGCTCAAAACACCACCAAACAGCCTCAAATCTCTTCCCCACAACCCTCAAGCCCCAATGGGGATAACACAAATTCCCCAGAACCCCCACTTTTTCCCTTTAACTCTGAATCTGAAAATCGAAAAAGCCTAAGCCATCCCTAAACGTTGATTTTCATTAATCCAAGGCCCGAGTTTACTCAAGACTTACATTAGTTGATCATGCTCCCTCCGTTCAAGTGGATTAATGGTAGTTTTGGTTCACTTTCAAAATTACCATTCTTTAACCAGACCATGGACGCTTTCCAAGTTTGTTGCCTTGGTCGATTTGTTCCGAACAAACCAATATCATTCCTTTTCCTCTTTTAGTGCCAATCTTTCTAATTCCTGTTTTTCTGGGGTAAATTTGTTCTAGCTAGATTAAAATCAACATCTCTAAACTGTTTGGACACATTATTAGAATTAATTGTTTCATCGTGATTTTTTTCCACTTGATTCTCATTTTGCCGGTTTTGTCGTTAATGCTCATTTCTATATGGGTTGTCAGAATTATTCTTCCTCTTCAATTCACCCTTAATGTAGTCTGAGTTAGTTGGAATTTCAAATGCCAATTGTTTGATTTAAGTTCTGGATATGGGGTTTGTTTAGATCACCATTGGCCCGTTTCAAGAAACCAGTTCCTTTTGATATAGGCTTTGGGCAGATTTGATCCATGTGATCTTCAGACTGGCCAACTGGCCCATTTGAGGTGAGAGGTAATTTCAGGATCTTTAAGGGGTAATTTAGGTATCTTACTGAGAGAATCTTTCAAATAACCAACAAGGAAGCTTCCTAGAAGCTGGGTGAATGGTTTAAAGTGGTATTCAGATTTCTAACTAAGGTCATTCAGGCAAAAAAAAAAATTCAAAAAGGGAAATAATGCAAAATTAAGACTTGAGGGCTACCCTAGTTTTTTTGCCTATAAAGGCATGGCAAACTTGCCTTTCAAGGCAGACGGGGACACCCTGGAGAACAAAAAAAATGATAGAAAGAAATAGTGAAGCTTATATTTTTTTATTTCCTTCTGAAAATCCAATAAAAAATGTTGAGAGTTGCTTGAATTGATTTAGGTTTCATGTTTCAATTCTCTAAATCATTCTCTCGATTTAGAATGTCTGGAAAACCTTTGAGGTTGAACGTTTGGTGATGAAAGTAGATTAATTTTGGTTTAAAGTCTGTTTTTTTGGGATCCGTGTACTATTCTATTGGTTTTACTGAGTTGATTACTGTTTGATTGAGCAAATCTCGGCTGTTTGCTACTGGTTACTGCTGATTTTCTCACTTCTCTCTTACTTTGTTTGCCAGGTATCCTTCTTATCTCAATGAACAATGACTAACGTTGATTGTGTAATTCAATGGATTTGATGGAATACAAGCTGTAGATAATTCAATTTTTTTTCTTTTCTTTTCTCTATTTATTCTGATGTTTCCTATCGTGTATTAGTTTGCAATGATAGGTTTAAATAATTCGCCACTGGCACATTATAAAGCTGGGTTTGTGTTTGCAGTGTAGTGTTTAATTTCAATATTAAATAGCATGATCATAGGGTGTGAACGTAGGTTTTGTAGGTGTTTTATGACAAGTGAACTATGTACTCTAACTATTTAGCCTCATGTTTGACTTTGTATTCTGGGTCACAGGTTTGTTTGGTTTATGCTGATTTGAAGTGCTAGGTGTTGGCTTGTATGTGCATTGATTTATACAAAATGTTGTTCTATAAGCATGATTGTTATGAGCATTAAGTTTAAGATTCATGTTTGCTCACTAGGACAACTTCACAGATTTTCATCTACTATCTCGTTTGGATTAAACCACGGTGCTAGTGAAGTTAGTTAAAAGGTTATTTCAAGCATGATGAACCGATGATTGATTTTGGAAGAATTTGATAAAATTATTTATCTGTTATTCCCTGTTAAGATAATTACTAATCTGAAATCGAATGGGAGTCTGTGTCTTTAGGGCCCAGATTAAAAATGAGTTTTGCTCCATGTTAGTTTACTCCAGATGATTGTTAATTTCACCTACCTCTTCTTCTTGATCCCACATTAAATTGACATAGGATGATAGAGCATGCTTGGTATAATACATAGCTCCTTATTTTTCCCAAGCACTTGTTCAGCCAGCTAAGTCCTCGACGCCTTCCTGTGGGAATCTCGACGATCGAGATGCCCTCTAGCCTAGTTCCTTTTAAAGAGAGATCTTGGTTTTCAGAGCAAGGTCAAAAGCTGAGTCCAATTCCCTAAGCCCACTAGTAAATAAGACCTCATGTCTATATGGATTAGAACAATGCAAAACTTAATTTCACTTAGTGGGAAGTTCGTTTGCCTTTAAATGGATCATGACCGTAGTTTGACTGAGCAGAGCCATGATGGCTGAACAATTAGTTTATGGCCCTAATTTCAATCAAGTTGATTTAATATTTGTTATTCGGGATGTACCGTTTAGCGAATTTCACGGTTTCCCACAAAGATAATAACACGATAATCACTTTAAGGCGCGTCTTTAATGATTTTATCTCCATAAATTCGGGTGCGCATTTATGTGACAAAATTCAAATCTCAACGGAGTTAGAATGTGTCAGTAACCAAGGGTGAATATATGTGATGTGGTTCGAGGTATGTTTTAATGACGTTGTAAATTTCTTTCAAAATAATGATAGAAGTAGTTAAAAATTTTAAAAATGCACATAGGTTTCTAATTGTACAAAATCAGATGATTTAAGCCAAATATAACTGTTGAGCGACCGTGCCAGAACCACCGAACCTGAGAATGCCTAACACCTTCTCCCGGGTTAACAGAATTCCTTACTCGAATTTCTTATTCGCACACTGTTAAACAGAGTCATTCTTTCCTCGATTCGGGATTCTAGAAGGTGACTTGGGACACCATAAATCTCCCAAGTGGCGACGCTGAAATATCTTATATAATAGAATGCCGCTTCGATTGTCTTTTAATTGTAAAAGCTCTCTTATCTACACTCTCCACCGGGTTGTAGTAACCAAAATTAGGTGTGACACCAGCATGATTTTCAACGAGGAAACATTAACATGATACTTAAGGAAGAACCAACAAGTATTCATAGCTTCTTTTGCAATCAACCGCGAACATTACGGGGCATTATAGAAACCAAGAAATGTCAAATGGGGTCCTAATAAGAAAATAACGTACCAGGCCAAACAGTCGAACGAGCCATGTCTGTATAGCCAGGACCCTAACGCCAAAAACATGTATATGTTTGATTGATTCAATATGCATGAATCTAGAAAAAAGTATTGAGGGTTGGAACAAATGGATAACAAGAATTCATTGAATTCCTTGGGTATTCTTGGTTGGTGCTGAGCTAACTATAGCGCAAAGCCGAATCTCCATGGTAAATAAATACAACAGGTTTATCGCTACCAAGGGGTGTAGATTCATAATAGACATATAGAAATGATTGAACGTCAAATAACATCAAAATTGTTTGCTTACAAAAATTGAATGTCCAATGTTTTTTCACCAAGTAATCGAAGAGTACCTTTAGTCGAAGTATTTCACACTCTAAAAGAAACTCAACATTTTTGAAAAACCAAGTTTCCTCTATCAAAGCACCACGAATACTCGGGGACTAGCATAGAAAAATCAATCTCCGAACAACCTCCGGGTCTGGATTCGAAGCTCATAAACCCTCAACAAGGTAACATGAAAATCACCAAATGACTCTAAGGGTGAAAGTTTCCTGAACACTCGGGGACTGGCGTCAAAATCTCAAAAATCCTGCGACCTCAGGGATAGAATCGCCGAAGTCGTAACTCCTCAATGAGGTAACACCAAGCTTACAAGTAAACGGCTCCCGAGCCAAAACAAGCTCAATAACTCAGGGATTGTCACCAAATCTCCATTTGTTAAAGAACTCGAGGCCATAAGACCCTGGACATGAAAACTTGGTCTCGTATGGCCAAAATAAAGCATCAACAATATGTAAGACCTCAAACAAGGCATGAAACACACTTGTACCAAGTATCTAAAAATTGTAAGACCTCAACGACATGAAATTTTGAATACGCGATCTAAATATTTAGGCTATATATCGAACATGTAAGACCCTTAAAAAGGTATACCCTCGATATGAGGCCCAAACGACTTCATATGCGATGAAAAATGGATCCGATCAACAATAAATGACTATGGTCATAAGGTTGTACCAATAAAATTAATGCGATTCGGGGACGCTCGACCGTCGCTGCGAAATCACGGGCCTTCAATGATTTCAAATGTACTTCGAAAAGAATCTGTTAAATAGGCTACCCTCATCATAGGCAATAACGCTTTGACTATTTCAGATCCAAATCACAAGCTTCGAGCTATTCAGCGTCCGAGCCAGACCTCCCAAGGCATAAATTCCTTAATGTGGGAAAAATTCCTTAATATGGGAAAAACAAAGCCCACATGAAAGGTCCATTTGACCTAAGGAATAAGAGAGATCATTCGCCAGGCCAAACAAATCTAAAAACTTGAGGGCAGAATGAGCTCGAGTATAACCTAATTCGGAGACTGAACCCAAAACAAATAACTGAAATGCCCCAGGGCAAAAAACATAAGGGCTTTATTGCCATATTACACATAATCAATTTGACCCAAGTTGTAAGAGCCATTGTTACCAACCCACACAAATTTGAAAACTGGAGGGTTGAATAAGCTCGAATCGCAACCCGATTCGGAAACTGACCAAAAATAGTTACCTAATAGAGCCCCAGGCAAAAAGCATGAGAGGTCAAACGCCAACTTGCACTAAAATGTCACTTCGAGTCAAGGTATCACATCCATTATTGCCAGCCTAATGAGGCCTAGGGCCATATCGCGAATCTAAGGACTCCTACTAAATCGAAGATCTCACCTGGCCAAGTTTGATACAGAAAGAGACACGAAAGCAATAAAGCTGCAAGGGTTTCCTTATTCATATATATGAAAAATGCAATCTCCATCTACAATCATGATTTAAAAATACTACATACAAATGGAAAAAATCTACAGTGCACCTGGGAGCTACGACTTGCTAGCCTCATATTCACTTTTCCAGCATCGTACAGAAGCAATCGAGCATCACACTTGTCAAACCTCGCTCACGCTAAATCCTTCCAGAGAACAAATCCCTTAGCATAGATCTCCTCAAGAGTCATTCTTCGAGACTCACAACGAGCATATTCTTTAGTCCTAATTTAATGGTCGAGGATCTTTATCAACTCGGCTTGAGCATCATTAGCATCCTTTAAGTTGATCTCCTTAGTTTGGCTCATTACAGCTTTCGCTCGAGCGTCAGTGATCTCGACCCTAAACTTCAAAAGCTCGGATTCGAGTTTCGCAATTGAATCCACTTGAACCGAAGAATTTTCACAGGCTAAGCGGAGTTGGGCCTCGAGATCGGGAACTTTAGCCAGGGCATCCATCTCCTGTAAATACTGAACTTTTGTTAGAGATCTTAGCTCATTAGAATCCTTTGCTGAATTCATCCCGAAGACAATCTAGGGCCTCCGTCCGTCATTGTGACAGAAATAAATAAATTGTCAGCCTCATAAGCCAGAAAGCGGGATACATACTTACCTGGAGCGGAAAGCTAAATGCTCCTTCAAAAAGCTCTCGTAATTTATGCTCTGGCTCACCTCGTACCGCAATTGTTCTACCTCGACTTCCATTTCATTGGAAAGGAGCCTAAGGGATCTCTCTTCATCCAGAGCTTTCTGCAGCTGGGCTTCATAATGAAGTAGCTTGGACTTAGACTTGTCTAAGGCCGGCAAAAGAAAACCCAATAAGAATGGCGAGATGCAAAATTCAAAGGGCATATGTCAATACTCACCCAAAGTGAAGCGCTGGGCTTCCTCAAAACGCGAACATGCATCCGTAAACCTAGCTCCCTTAGCTCTAAAACAATTGACTCTGGTCACGACATGTTCACTCGGGGTAGGCGACTCCGTGTTTCTAGAATCCCCCAAAGCACTATCAGCAGAATTAGAAGGTAGTGGAAACCGAGAAACCACCTTTCTATAGCTAGGAACAACGGGTATGGAAGGCTCGGATGATGCTTTTGCTCCGAAACCTGGGTCCATCCTTGCCATGCTTTGAGTGTCGTCACCTAATTGAGGCATCTTCTTCTTATTATTGTCATTATTAGATCGGAGGCTAGCATCCCTTCCCCCTTGTCAAAGGAGCACGATCTCCCCTCAGAAGTCTTTCTGATTCCTATGACAAAAATATAAACGTGCAAAAAGGAAAATTGCCTCTCAAAATGAAAGAAGGGAAAGGAAAAAATAGCACAACACGCACCATGATGTTTTGCTTCCCATCGACCCCGGGACATAGCTCACCATCTGCCTTGGTCATAAGTCGAGTGAATCACCAACTTGTGAACCGAATATGGCAGATCAGGAACGTCACCTGGCGCCCATGCAACATTTGCATAAGAATAAAAGATGGCATAATAACGATATTAGCATTCGCCACAAGAAATATTGAGAAGGAATGGAATGTGTCACTTACGTGTCTAAATATATTCTTCAGGGAATGCCATAAGCTCAAGAAGGATATTGTTAGCTGTATCAACTCACCAACTCTCGATATCCATCCTCCTCATCATCGATGGCGAAGGGCGTGGTTGACCGGCATCGCAAAATTAACAGGCCCCGATTATTAAAGGGACGATACAACATGATGAGATGACTGAGCATGAAGTCATGACCTGCCTTCTCCGCAAAAAATCTAATCATCAACACTATCTACCAAGACGACGGATAGATCTACGCAAAGGTAACCCTGTGCTTCAAACATAATCCTAGCATAACCCTATTAGTGGGGCTTAGTTTGAAGAAAACGTGTACACATTTCAGAATCCATCGACACGATCAGTGATGCCCTCATCCGGGGAAAGTATCTACAACACTACTTTCTCCCCCCAGCCACAGTCTTTTCTCACTAACCCAAGGTATTCTTCTCTATCGATGAAGCAATCCTTGAGGTACGCTCATGTTTGTCCTGAATACCAGAGGCAAAATTCCCATCTCTTCCAAACAGACCCGATGTAGTAGTCACGGGGGTAGTGAAATCAGGGAACATGAGCAGGAATTTATGCAAGTACGTTAGCACTGGTGTGGTGAAAGGCTCAACCCAGAAAAAGAAAGGTAAACAAACAAAATATTAAGATCTCCAAAAGGGCACAAACAACCCTATATATGGAAATAGTGGCGACGACCCTCCTGCATAAAAGGTCAACAACATTGTCGCCAATCCTAAGGTGGTACCTGACCTCGAGGATCTCTATCAAGAAAAGTTAGGCTCCAAAAACCCAATGGTATTATTGTCAATCCCAAGGTTGTACCCAACCTTGAGAATCTCCTCTAAGAAGAAGTTAGGCACCAAAAAGCCAAAGGCATTATTGCTAATTCTGAGGTGGTACCCGACCTCGAGGATCTCCACTTATAAGAAGTTAGGCTTCAATAATCCAACGACTTCGTTACAAGTCCCCACGCGATATCCGACCACGAGGACCACCATAGAAAAGGAGATAATCTCAAAAGAGAAACATTTAAACTCCACCTTTATGGGCTCGATCACGAGATTCGATCTAAGTTCAGGTAAAAACCTAATTTCTGATCTACCTGCAATGACTTAGGGCTCTTTGTGCCAAGTTCAAAGTAGGTTTTTGGGTGGCTTAGGTTTGAACGAACCCCGCTCAGAGACTGCCCTCGAGAGCTTAAAGGCAAACCCGACTCTAGAGCTCCTGAGAAAATTTCCCTCGAAGAATATTGCAAGCCTAAAAATAGTTCTCAAAAGTCTGAAGGTTTTAGGTGTTATCCTTATTCAACCCAAAGTAAGGGATCCGACGACCTGAGTTTGGTCCGAGGAAGGGAAAATAGTTCTGCATGGAGTCGTACCGAAAAATCAAATGATAGAGAAATACACCCCTACTAGGGCTCGATATCGACAACAACTTCTAGAATCATGCATTCAAGGTTCCCATCAGCAGAAATAAAAGGAAAAATGGCAAGCATAAGACAAAATTGAAGAAACAACCTTGTGTTCACAAACATTTGATTAAAAAAGCCCACAAGGGATCTTTACATAGAAACGAAGAAGCAAAAAAGTACACATATGGCAAAAGCCTAGAACCTGGTCTACTCTCGAAGGTCCATTTCCGATAGCAACATCTTAAAACCCAATCTCCTCGAGCATGCATGCTCGACGGTAATATACTCGACCGCCACTTCCTCTAAGTTCCCATCTCTATCCCACGGGATAATGCCCCCGAGGGCAAAGATCAAGAAGAAAAAACTGGGAGATAAAGGAAGTAGTGAGGCAAAAAAAACACAATATAGAGACATGGCCCAAAAAATCCAAAGGTTGAAGATTCAGCGGTCATTAACCCTACTTGCACAATCAATCTAAGCCTACCTTTTGGGATGTTACACTGAGCAGGTCTAACGACCGGTTGTGTCATTTTATCCCTTTGGGAAACCTGAGGGATAAAGTGCCACACTAGGCCAGAAAAGGAGAGTGAGTAGCAATTTATAATTAATGCTCTCCCAAGCAGAAATATGTAGCCCAAATGCTCTCTTAATCAGTGATATAAGATCGGTCCCACTATCTTATCATCTTAAGCCAACGGCGACAACAATGGTAGTTTAACAACAACAACAAATGGTGTGGCGCCCAAGGCTATAGGCACCTAAATGGTGTGGCTCTAGACAATGATGACAATGACTATGGTAAACATTGGGAGTACCCAAGGCGCATCACTAAGACTAACGAAGCCTAGCAGTCTACTAAACCGGAATCAGGGCGTCTTGTCTAGTTGTCCCATCACCATATCTTTGAAATTAATGCATTTGTACAATTTCAAGATTCCCATATTATATAAAAGGGATCCTTGTCTTTTTGTAGCCTCTGTTGCTTCACTTGCTCCACACGAATACATAATTAATATTCTCTCTGTTCTCTATCATACTTTCTCGTTATTGTTGCTTTAATTTATTACCTTCGTACTTGTTCATCATTTGTTGCATATCATTGGCCATATATAGCCTTCATTGATTCTATTATAACTATTAGCCTACCTCGATCACACTCGATGGCTCGTAGTCGAACCCTAGAATCGATGTCGAGGCTCGAATCGACAAGCTCGAGGCCCCGATTGACCAGCTTACCAGTTTGATTTTCGCATTATATTTAGCTCTTATTTTGTCTCTAAAATTCATACATATAGCATCATTTTCTTAACAAGTTGAATAAAAATAGATCATATATTTTAGAGTCCCATCAACAAATTTAGTTGTTATTAACATTTTTACAGTAAACAATAATAGCAATGTGGGCCACATAACTGCCCTAGAGTGAGATAGAATGTTGGCTAATTTTGAGGAAAACTTTGCGTCGATTATGCGATCACATAATCGATATGCAGGTCGCATACTAATTGCATAACCTCCTTGTGATTTTTTGCGAACGACAGTTGTATGGTCCATTATGCGGCTGTATAACATGAATACGGACCATATTTTTATCAGTACACGGGCATAATGTTCAAGTATCGAGGACCACTTTTGTGGTCCTTTTTGCGGGACGCATAACCGCAGATTGAGTCGGGGCTCCTATTTTCTAGCTTTCAAAACCCGAACCCACTCAATTAAAAATACCACATTAGACCATATTATGCTATATTTTACTACATTTAAAGTGAGAAAAGGAATACTAGAGGAAGAAAGTAATCTTGACCAAGCAATTATTCAATCCCCGCCCAAATCTTTCAAGATTATTAAGTAAAGTTACTAAGATTTCATTCTATGAGGTAAGAACTTGTTCCCTAGACTTTGATTCAAAATTCCTATTAAAATAATTGATTAACAAGTTGGTTCATGGGCATAAGGATTGATTATCTTGCATGTATGAATGATTAAAAAGGTAAAGGGAAATTGCGAGCTAAAAATGTAACGAATGTGGTGTAGGATGATAAAATCTCTCACAGAAGGTCTTAAAATAACAATGACACTTAGTGCCTTATAATGTTCCCAAATGAGAGACAATCTTGATTATCCCTCTAATTTTTTGTCCGAATTGTAACTTCCATAAAACAAATTGAAGTTTCTAGCAGTCCCGGAATTATTGTAGGAATTTAAGGAAAGCTCTATTGAGGTAGGTGTGAGTAACACCCCCTCTTTGTAGAAATTGATCTCCTCTGGTGTCTATGCAAATGTTTTATGTCCGAAATTTGATTGATGCATTGCTTGTTATTTCAAATGAATTGGTATTGCAAATATATATGTGAAAGGTTTGTCTCTATGTGTTCAGTATTCTATTCTTGGTAATTTAAGGGTGTGTGAAGAATGTGAACAATGTGCTATAATGTCTAGATTTCAACTCAATCTTAAATTGAGATTGTTACTCCAAACTATGTGAAATCACACCTATGCTTACAACTTGAATTGCTCTTGTATGTGCCTATTGTCTTAAATTGCAAGGTTAATATTGAAATTAGAAATGATGTGAAATGTGGGGAAATGGGTTTGAGTTATGAAATGTGTCCTAGTGCCGTGTATGATGTGATAATTATGTCCCCAAGTGCCGATGCTCTGATATATATGAAATAAATATTAAAATAAGATGATTGATCAAAAAGGAAAAACGTCTTGGTAAGATGGCCTAGCAGATCGGGCCATGACCGGACGCCATGCCGCACACATAGTGGTATTGTGTTGATATTGAAATCCAAAAGTGGGAATGAAATTATGACTGAGGTACATGTCTCAAATGAGGCAACCCAATCAATCGGGTCGTGATTGGACTCCGCACAAGAAAGCGGTGGTATTGCCAATGATGATGCAACACTACTAAATGTCACAAACTTATGCTATGGAAATTATGTGAAAGCTATGTGATCTCTTTTATTTGATGATGTGGTGATTATTTAAAGCTTTTGTTGATACTTATGATTTCCTTATTAATGTATGAAAGTTATTTCTAATGAGATATTGTTTAGTTATAGATACTAGTACTATTCCATAGTACTAACGTCATTTGTGCTAGGGGCGCTACATCTTTGAATGTATGAGGTGGTTCCATAGCAGATTGTGCCGATCGTAGGTAGAGTAGAATCCTACACTAAGCAATCTTGGTGAGCCGCTATTCTTCCAAGGGTTGTGCAGTATATCTTATACTATAAATTACCAATTTTGAGGTATAACCGGGGCCTTTTTACTGGTACAATCATGAATGTCTTTTGTATCTTTAGAGACTTCGTAGATGTTTGCATGGGTTATTTATAGGTGTTTGATGGTAAATGAACTATGTTCTTGTACTAAAACGCTTGTTCCTTTAAGCAGCAACTGTATGAAATTTTTGAGACTTAAGCATGGTTTTAAGGGTTGTATTATAAAAGGAACTAGCAATGTCATATGTACGATCTTTCCTACTATGTAATTAAATGAAATAATTGTTTCTTGATCATAGTGAGGTTGGTAGACTGTCAGAATGGCTGGCTCAGTCTTGTTCACTCGAATGAGTACCAGTCACGCCTACCGAGGTTGGGCCGCGACAAGTGTGCCTGTGCAACAATAATGCACATCAACTGTAGCATGGGTTAAAAAATGTTTATTCAGTAGGTATCCTGTCTAATTCAAAGAGGTGGAGACGAGAGGTCGACTTCGACACTTACTAGTTGTACAATAATGTACCTGTAATAAAGTATATCGAGGATTTTTATAGAAATGGTTGTAACTCAATAACATGAGCAAGCAAGAAATTCTTTCATTAATAGGGAATTTCCAAATTTATTTTCATCAGTTATACATTTTTCTCAAGCCTGGGAGGTAATATCATCATTTAAAAAAGTTCAAGACATGCAGTACAAGCATGTGCGCCTAGGTCGTACGGCCTGATCCAAAAATTTTTAAACTATGCACTTCTAGAGGATTGAATGACGCGAACCATATATGCATCTATTTAAAATACAACCGTGGTCAGCCCATTTAACAACAGATAAACACATTCAAACAGTCAATCAAGAATTCATCAAGGAGAAATTATTCATGAAAAGGCCATTTTGTCTTTTAAAAGTCAAGTAATAATTTCTAGTCTTTTAGAAATTCATTTACACATTTGATATATATTAAGCATTTTAAATTGAGAACACGATTGCAAATATTACAAGTAAAGCATGCTTTTGGGTCCTAGACTCTCTGGACATAAGCATAATAGTAGCTATGCACAGACTCTCATCACCTCATGCATACAAAGCCCCAACAAATAGAAATACATATAAAATGAATTTACATATGGGAACAATTCTGTCTTACAATGTTAGAAATGAGAGTCACCTCGCTCCGAAGTTCCATAGCAGGCATTCCACATCCTTCCGAAGACTTAAATTGATGCACAACACTCAAAAACTAGCCAATAATTACTTAAACCCATTAATATATGTTTAGTTATTAATAAAATCACCCTTGGGCACACGTGTCCGGACTACGGAATTTTTCGAATATAAAGTTTGTGCACAACCTTATGAAGTCAAATATATAATTTACTATCAATTTCATGTCAAATATCGTGGTCTAACTCCAAGAATACAAATTTTCTAGGATTTTCACTCAAACCCCAAGTTTCTAGTAATTTCCATGTTAAAACATATAAATAATGAATGTATTTATCTAATAAAAGGTGGGGGTGGCTTACCTTTCCATTGATGATGACAACCCCATATTGAAACCCTCAAAGAATTGCCCAAACAAAGAGAAAATGAAGAAAAGTAGGCAAAATCCTATTTGTTGGAGAACACGGTTCCCCCAGCCTTCCCGCACATGCGGTCACTAGACCGCTTGTGCGGTTCCGCAGGTGCGGCCCCACTAGGGCAACTTTGGTCCTTCACAAGGTCTCCTCATTCCACTTCTGCGCTTCTTCTTATGCAAGTGTTGTACCGCTTCTGCAGCAAGAGGACCACATATGTTGTCCTAGCATTCTCCCTTGTCAACCACACTTGCGCTTCTTTGGCCACTTCTACGGCTCTGCACCTGCTTCTGTGACCACATAGGTGTGGTTATACCAGATGATAGCAAGCTTCTACTCGTCCTCCCAACTCCAATTTGATCCATTAACAGCCCAGAATCCACCCGATGCCCCCAAGAACCCCGTTCGATCACACCAATTAGTCCCATAACATAACGTGGACCTGCTTGAGGCCTCAAATCACCTCAAACAACAGTAAAACCATGAATCACACTCCATGCCAAACTTGCAGAACTTAGAACTTCAAACTTCTTCATTAGATACCAAAGCGTATCAAATCACATCCGATTGACCTCAAATTATTCTTACAACTCATATTCGACTACGAATCTAATCAAACTTCCGTAATTGAAATATGAGCCCGATATGAAAAAGTCCACTTATGATCTACTGACCTCCAAATCGACTTGTGACCTCGTTCCCAAAACCAGAATCATCATACGGAGCTATTCCCAAACTTGGAATCTCAACGGATATCAATAACAATAAACTACTATTCAACCTAAACTTATGAAGTTATTCCAAAATACTAACTTCCTCAGTAGGCGCTAAAATGTTGCTGGGTCATCTAAATAGCGATTAGGACATATGTGCAAGTCAATTTCATCATAGAGACATTTTGGAAACTTTAAGTAACAATTTCAGTGTTGTTTTACTAATAAATAAAACCTCAAACAATTCTTTCAACATTATGCTTTAGAAATGGGAATTTTCTTCCCATATAAATTCCAGACTTTCCAAAATTTAATTCCAACCACTCGTACAAGTCATAATACTGAAGTTAAGCTGTTCATGGCATCAAATTGTTGAACAACGTGCTAGAGCTAAAAACGATGGCTGGCCCGTTATATACTCTCCCACTCAAGACATACATTCGCCCTCGGATGCGCTAAGAATTCTGCTAGAGTTGTCTGCAATCACTAACAGATACATCGTGCGGCTACCCATTCTACCCCAACTTAGTTGAGAATATTACCTCAAGCAAATATGAAGATATTCCTTTTTATTCAAGTAAAATGAGTTTAGAAATCATATTTCAATACACGAAATTACTTTCGAAACCTACTTCCAACAAATGAATCATATTTCAATACATGAAATTACTTTCCAAACCTACTTCCAACCAATGAACACCGTATCAACTACCACATGTTGCATCAAATCATGATTGCACACCCTTGCTGAATTCATACCATACAACACATCGTTCAAAACCATAATAACTATCCCTAATAATAATAGGCGATATTTTGTGAATCTGATGCTCACAATGCACCAGGACACATATATGTCATGTTCTAACTATTACAATGTCGTCACGATGGAAGAGACATCTAGAAATTCATAACCAACTGTCGAGTCAACAATTTATTGACGCTATATTACTGACAAGACTCATTACCTCATTCTAAACCAATAACAATATTTTCTCTTTAATATACTTCATATAATTAAATTGCACTAATCCTAGATCAAATAATATTTTCTTATCAAGTACGAACTACTTAGGCAATAAGCCACCCCAGACATGACCAAAAGTCTTATATGATGCCAAAATGTGCCAATAGGCTACCAACTCGAACTTGATACATAGAGAAATCAAAATCTGGAAGGTACTACTCAGCTCACACAACTAATATGAACTTTACTCAGAAAAGGAGAAACAAAACACATAAAAATTAAAATGTATAAAATTGTACTCAACATCATATTGTTGCGGTGTCAACCTGATCCAAACAACATACACATGGTGGTGTACCATCCGATCCATGCATAAAAGTCACATAAGGAGATACATACCGAGCTAAATTTCTCACTACTACCAAATATCGAATATCGGCCACAAGCATGCTAAGTGCATACTACAACACTCAAGCACAACTGAGGTACGATATATGACCTGAATCTTAAGAGCCATCCTGCTCACAAAACAACATTGCTACGCGGATCCTCAACACATAAGAATTATCCAGCCATTTCACAACTCGCATGGCACCATCTAGTATTACACGAAATTGTTGACGACAAAATAACTTCAAATGACATAATACTCCTCCATATGGGGGAGCTATGCTAAAATGAACACATCAAGCCTAATATTGAGCCCATATTAATATTTAGGTCCATCCAAAGGCCTCAAGCTGATTTTGATCGCACCGAACTAGGCTAGTAACCTTTCATGGGTCCACAATTACCTGATTTTCATCATATCACCCAAGAACAACCATATAACTGGAGCTAACCTCAACTTTCCGTAGTCCAAAAAAGTGAGTGCCCTCTAGGCATAAATTCTCGAATAAGTGATACTACCATAATCTTCACACTTGGTCCAAACCTTCAATCAATCAAGTGACGATATGTCACATTTATACAATATTCCCGTGAGACATGCACCTACGACCTTCCACACCAGATAGTAAGTCTGCACATCCATACCATCGACCATACTAATGTTGTGAAGCATAACAAGAATTTATAACCAAGATGCAAAGCATTATACAAAAACACTAATATTGGGTTTGCGTTGAAGATAATACCAACTTACTCTAAACATCCCAATCATTACATGTTCATCTGAGCTCGTGACATCCTTTTCAACACTGGACTGTAACCTTGATCCTCACATCCAAATTTCATACCTCTCACTGCACCTAATAAGCCATTTTTTGATAGTGCCGGAATCTCTTCAGAACTCCTAAACTATAAATAAGGTAAACACTTCATAACCTAGAAAATTTTTACTAAACTCATTCCATGAAAAAGATAACAACATGCAAGAAACTTCTCATAACCGTAGGACATACAAGTCCTATAGTAGTGGTCTTAACCACCATAACTCTTTCGGGATTTGACTCTAGCATATCAAGCCATAATACTTGAATTCCTCCAATTAAATCAGTTATGGCGGCCAATAAGCCTCATACATACCATCACGAATCATATACGTAATTTAATCATGGTGAAGGATTTGATCACTACCACCAATATGCCTGTTACACAATGGCTAACGAATATAACTTCTTCCCAATTATCCTTAATGACCTTTGAAAATAATATTATGTCCATTCAACACATAACACACTCATATTGAGTGGCCTTGCATCACGTGATCATGCTATCTCAAATCTCATAAACAATCTCATAACTTCCTTGTGCGAACACTCGCATCCTCTGCTGGCATGCCCATTCTGACAATTTCTCTATGAATCCCTAGTCATTTCCTCTCATTCTTCAAAATTCTACACCGTAAAAAGAAAATATCATAGAATATTCAACGCCTTTTATCATAATCTGCTACAAAAGCTCAATTCTTAACCATACTACGGGTTTGAATCCTTAGGAACCACATTTTTAATCTTTGAGTTCACTATGACCGTTGTGACGACCCAATGGGTTCATCGCTTATTTATTCTCTAATTTGTACTTTTGAGGCCCTGAAAAACCTTATCTGGGATTTCCTTGATTTGTGTGTACATTTCCAGCGTGTAACCGGGGAACTTAAATATAAATTCTGTGTGAAAAAAAGATGAATTTTATTAGTATGATTAAAAGTTTACTCTGGTCAACATTTTGGGTAAACGGACCCGAACCCGTGATTTGACGGTCCCGGAGGGTCCGTAGGAAAATATGGGACTCGAGCGTATGCTTGGATTCGGATTCTGATGTCCCAGGTCCGAGAAATGAATTTTTATATGAAATTATATTTTTGAAAATAATTAAAGAAAATTGAAACGAAATGTGATTAAATGACTGGGGTATTGGGCTCGTATTTTGGTTCCGGTGCTCGGTACAAGTCTTAGATATGATTCGAGCTCTTCCTGTAAAGTTTGGTTGAAAACGGACGTCGTTTGATGTGTTTTGGACCCGAAATTGGAATTTTATGTCTTACGAAAATTTTTGGAGAAATCATGAATTTTGAGGTTCAATTCGATATTCATGATGTTATTTTCACGATTTGATAGCACGGGTAAGTCTGTAGGGTATTTTTGAAGTTGTGTGCATAATTGGTTATGAGCCTCGAGTGCTTGGGTGAGTTTCGAGTAGGTTACAGGAGTCTCTTAGACATAAAACACCAAATGTTGTAGATTGGGTGAGAGCTACAGGTTCCAGCGCATTCGCAGTCATGATCTCGCGGTCTGGGGCGTGAGCCGCTTGGCCGCGGTCACCTTCGTGCGTCCCGCATTACTGACCTTATAGAACCTACAACTTCAGCTACACCAGCGTGGCCGCGATCATCCTTGCGCGGTCCACGCTGGAGGTTTAGAGATAATATGTACTCGAGATTTTTTAGTTATTTCTCACTTTTGAATAGATCCGTATAGTGACCTTAGCTTAGTTCATGTCTATGTACACCACCTTGGCTCAAGAAGGGTTGATTCCCCTACTACTACCAAAGCTCGTGGCATACCTACTACTGCCACTACTACGCCATCCCTTCAGGAGACCTTAACTTAGTTCATGTCTATGTACACCACCTTGGCTCAGGTAGGGTTGATTCCTCTTGTTGCAGCCACATCCCAGGCCGGAGGAGGAGCACAGACTCCCCCGTCCGCACTCTTGAGCAGCGAGTGCAGAATGAGCAGGCCCTAGGGATCATTCCCATCCCACCTATAGTGCCAGTTCAGCCCGTGGATAGGGCAAATGCTTCTGAGAATGAGCAGCAGAGGTTGGAGAGGTACAAGAAGTATGATCCGCCGGTTTTCAGTGGACTGGCAACGGATGGTGCCTTGGGATTTCTAGAGGAGTGCCACCGTATTCTTTTCACTATGTGAATAGTAGGGTCCACCGGGGTTTCCTTTAGTGCCTTCCAGCTTCTTGGAGCTGCCTTTGATAGGTGGCACACATATGAGATAGACAGTCCAATCGAGGCTGCTTCACTGACTTGGACTCAGTTCTCTGATATGTTTATGAGAAAGTTTGTTCCCCAGAGCCTAAGAGATGCGTGGCGCTTTGCGTCAGGGTGCTATGATCGCTTTAGAGTATGTTATCCCTTATACAAGATTGGCTAGGCATGCATCGTGTTTGGTTGCTACAGTCCGCGAGGGAGTTCGCAGGTTCATCGAGGGTCTTATCCCACCCATTAGATCTAGCATGGATCGAGAGTTGGAGATGGACATTCCCTATCAGCAGGTAGTAAGCATTGTAAGACGCCAAGAGGTCGCAAGAGTCGAGCCACTACTCTGGTGCCCGTACAGGTCGACATGGAAGGGGTTTTTTGGGTCTCCCCATTCACTCAGTTCTTGCAGCAGCTAGCAGTGCTCCAGCTCGTCGTGTATTACAGGAGCCTTACAATGCACCAACAGTTTCCAGCGCGCTTCCTGCGCGAGGTGCTTATTGAGGTCAGTCCAGCAGACCTAGCCCTAGTCAGTCACAACCAGCACGCCCTCCCTGAGCTTGTTTCGAATATGGTGGTACCCGCCATGTGGTGAGGGATTGCCCTAGACTTGGGAGGGGTGCACCCCCACAGCTTTTCCAGCGATAGTGTGCTCAGCAGAGTTCTCAGGCCATGATCACAGCTCCAGTTGCCACCCCACCCGCTCAGCCAGCTAGAGGTGGAGGCCATGAAGATAGAGGTCGCCCTCGACGGGGACTCCAAACCAGATAATATGCACTTCCTACTCGTGCCAAGGTTGTTGCCTTTGATTCTGTTATCACAGGTATTATACTGGTTTGTCAATGAAAGGCATCGGTTCTATTCCATCCAGGCTCTACTTATTCTTATGGGTCTTCTTATTTTGTTCCGCATTTGGGCATGCCTCGGTATTCTTTGAGTTCCCCCGTCTATGTTTCTACTCTTGTGGGAGATTCTCTTGTTTTGGACCGTGTCTATCGGTCATGTTTAGATACTATTCATGGTTTTGGGACCACATCAGATTTATTGCTACCTAGTATGGTTGATTTTAAATTTATTCTGGGCATGGACTGGTTGTCGCCCCATTTTGCTTTTCTTGATTGTCATGCAAAGACCCTGACTCTGGCCATGCCAGGTATTCCGCGTATTGAGTGGAGTGCCACCTTAGACCACACTCCTAGTAGAGTTATATCTTTTCTTAAAGCTCAACGTATGGTTGGGAAAGGGGTGTGCAACCTATTTAGCCTATGTGAGAGATGTAAGTGTGGATACCCCTTATGTTGATGTTGTTCCAATGGTACATGATTATCCCGATCAATTTCCAGCTGATCATCCGAGCGTGCCGCCCGATAGAGACATCGATTTTAGCATTGATTTGTTTTCGGGCACTCAGCCCATTTTTGTTCCTCTGTATCGAATGGACCCTCCTTAGTTGAAGGAGTTGAAGGACCAGTTACAAGAATTGCTTGATAAGGGTTTTATCCGACCAGTGTTTTATCGTGGGGTGCTCCTATTTTGTTTGTGAAGAAGAAGGATGGTTCTATGCGTATGTGCATCAATTACCGCCAGTTGAACAAGGTTACAGTGAAGAACCGTTATCCTTTTCCTCGTATCGATGATCGGTTTGACTAGCTTCAGGGCGCACGGGTGTTTTCTAAGATTGACTTGCGCTCAGGGTACGATAAGTTAATGATTCAGGAGCCAAATATCCCGAAGATTGCCTTCACGACTCAGTATGGTCATTACGAGTTTCTTGTTATGTAATTTGGGCTGACCAATGCTCCAACAACTTTTATGCATTTGATGCGGAGTGTGTTTAGGCCATATCTCAACTAATTCGTTATTGTTTTTATTGATGATATTTTAGTGTATTCCCGGAGTCCGGAAGATCACGAGCAGCACATGACTATCGTGCTTCAGATATTGAAGGAGAAGCAGTTATATGTGAAGTTCTCAAAATGTGAGTTTTGGTTGGATCACGTGGTTGTAGTCCACGTGATTTCATGCGAGGGCATTCGAGTAGATCTGAGGAAGATAGAGGTTGTGCAGCGTTGGCCCAAGCCCTCCTCAGCTAAAGAGATTCGTAGTTTCCGTGGGTTGGCGGGTTATTACCGTCGCTTTGTGGAGGGATTTTCATCGATTGCAGCCCCTATGACTTGGTTGACCCAGAAGGGTGACCCATTTTGGTGGATAGAGAAGTGTGAGGTGAGCTTCCAAAAGCTGAAGACGGCTTTGACTACAACCCACATCCTTGTATTGCCTACCGGTTCGGGGGTATTATATTGTCTTCTCTGATGCCTCGAGAGTTGGCCTTGGAGCAGTGTTGATGCAGGACGATAGGGTGATTGCCTACGCATTTTACATAATTTCAACATCAATTTAAAGTTTTTAATGGGTAAATTCGGGTATATTAGGTAGGACCTACGGTTTTTGCTGAAATTGGGAGTTGGACCTCAATTCATCATATGATTTCAAAACGAATCACATAATTGGATTTGTGGGGGGATGGGTGACCAGATTTTAGTTTGAACCTCGGGCTTTGACCATGTTGGCCTGAGGGGCATCTTGGTCATTTTATCTAAAATTTTGTCTTAGCTATAAATTTAATAGTAGAATTGGTTGCTTGAGATGTTATTCATGAGATGTAATTGAAATGAATAGATTCGGGACATTAGAAGTCGGATACTCGTGGCAAGAGTGATTTCTAGTTAAATTGCGGAGCCGATTCAGGTCAGTGGCTTGTCTAACCTTGTGTGGGGGTCCTTTCCCTTAGGATATAATGACTGTTAATTGAATGCCTCGTGCGTGAGGTTACGAGCGCGTATTTGAGCAAATTGTTGGAAAATCCATTTTTACTTGAAGCCTTTCAATTGAATTTCCTTTCTTACTTGTGCATTTTAAATTGTGAATTTATTCTACTCTAGGTTAGAGGGGTATATTCGTTTGATTTAGCTTGCCTACTTGCTTAAATTGCCTTGATTGCACAGTGTGAAACATGTTTGGCTGGATTTATCTATTTCTTGTATATTTGTACTTCATTATGAATATTTTTTTATTGTGGTTGTGTATATTTACTTTGGGAATACGGGTTTGATTCCTGGGAGATCCCCCTGCATATTACTTTGGGACTACGGGTTAGATTCTCAGGAGATCCCCCTGCATATTTACTTTGGAACTATGGGTTGGACACTTGGGAGATCCCCCTGCACTTGATATGTTCTGCACTGAGGGTACGGGATACCAAGAGATCCCTGGCACATGAGATTGTAAGATATGAGGATACCTAGAGATCCTCGGGATACCAAGAGATCTGTAGTTAATATAATGAGGATACCAAGAGATCCTCGGGTTACCAAGAGATCCCTAGTGAAATGATGAGGATACCAAGAGATCCTCGGGATACCAAGAAATTTCTAGCGGATATGATGAGTATACCAAGCGATCCCCGGTTATTGTTACTTCCTGTTGTGAGTAGTGTTCCTTTTGTTGCTTTGTTCCGTTTTTCCTATTGTTGTTTCCCTTATTTATCCTGTTTAGATTCTCGCTGTAGATTTTACTTGTACTGTCTTTCTTTATCTCATCACATATTATATTTATTTTAGTAGGGCCTTGACCTTTCTCGTCACTACCCAACAGAGGTTAGGCTTGGCACTTACTGAGTACTATTGTGGTGTACTCATGCTTGTTCTGCGCATATTTTCCATGTGTAGATCCAGGTACCTTCTCTCAGGCAGGCTATCACCGAGGCGGAGAAATCTAGTGGAGACTCGATGTATATCTGCAGCGTCCGCAGACTGAAGAGTTTCCTTCCTATTCAATCCTGTAGTTAACTAGTTGTTCTTGTTTTCCATTGATGTCGACATTTTCGAAGTTAGAGCCGTACTATATACTATCTATAGCCTGTGTAGCTCGTGAGATTTTGGGTTTTGGGATTCTGCTTTGCCATTGTGGTGTGAAGTGTATGTGCCAAACGGCGAATTATTTATACATTTCTTTAATTTACTTAGCTGTAGTTATTATTGTTATCGTGAATGTTATTATTTCTGCACCATTAGACTTACCTAGTCCTCTTGACTGGGTGCCGTCATGACGTGATCACAGATGGTAAACTAGGGTCGTGACAACCGTTCCCGAATATAATCAACTCTAAGGCTCTGTTGGCAGATGAACACCGATATCATAGATGCACTTAACTGAATCACTTCCCTTGCAAATCACCTCTACAAGAAGCATATATCTTGAATCTTCCCAAAGCCTGAACATGAGTCAATAAGGCCAGACATAGAACACCTTTATCAACTCCCTTGCTCATATTACCAGTCATGTTTTTTTTCCCTTGGCCGTGATAACTTTATATTACACTGATTACTTGAAACCTCCCAAGTAGATAATCATGCAACCCAATCGCAGGCGACGGGACTCTCCCACTTAACTTAAAGCTACTATTACACAACTTTGGAACCCACCAGATTCTTTATTCATTGGTGACGTGATCTTGCACAACCAACCAACCAAATCCATCGAAATCCTTCCGTTAACCTTTCATGAACGTTTTGAATCTCTAGCAACATTTACATATTCAACTTCTTACTAGATAGGCAGTAGCATTCTGTGAAGAAGTCTAACCAACTACGCGACTGTTGACCTACTCACAGGAGCTAAACCACCTATGGGAATTACTGCCGACATCTCCCAACAACGCTGCAATGTGCAATTACTATGAAATCAGTAACCCATCTTGAGTCTATGATCGTTCACTAGCTGCACAAGTCTATTCATTCCTCATGGACATCAACTAAATACTGCACAATATCTCCTAATTCGAAGTCATGTTGTATCCTTCCTTAAATCGAGCAATTCATTCCTGTTGGATCAAATCTCCCGTTGTATAATAGCCAGTATTTCAAATTAAGCATGTGAACCAAATCGTCATCCGCTAAAATTCCCGATTTGCTCTAAACATTTTCTCAAGGTGAGTAGTTATCCAATCAGTGAACCCATAAGCTACTCATTCACTCTCCCACTTTGGGCAAACACCCTTCTTTACAAAACTACTCGACTTCCGCTTCTCATACCTGGCCTTCTAGAAGTTTAACCACTGCATGACACTTCCCGCATGTTCTTCATCATCCCTTGCTGCTCAGCTGATGCCTTCGATCAAAATCTATTTCCCTAGCACTTAAACCAATAAAATGATACTAACTTTAAACCTTTCCAAAGATAATCTTTTCTTGAGTCGTCGACATTAGAAACATTGATTCAAGTGCACGATCTCTGACTATCTTACAATATCCTAGACCATCGCAACCCACGATCTCTTACTAAGTGATTTGTAGAAGATCATAACACTAGCAAACTGAACATATTCATCCAAGGACGAAGATACCATGCCGCAAATAGAAATTCCACTACACATGAAAACACGAAGTCTCGTTACTCTATCAACCCAAACCTGAACGTCTACAGTACAATTTACTTTTTTCTGCTGGAAATACAATACTGAATCTCTGAATCATGCACTGATAAAACCTCTTTCCAAGTTATACTATGCTTTAATAAATGGACAAGTATTCCACTATCACATCAACACAGTGCGGTAACCATTCATGAGCATCGTATAAACCTTTGCATAATCTCAAAGCTCTCATATGTGCAGCTATGAAGCCGAAATGGTAGACTCCTCCCGCAAGACGATGATAATAGCCCAAACAAATATGCAGGGAGAGACATCCCGCACCACATTTGTAGTACCATTGGAATTCCTCAGTTCGTGATTTATAATATGTGCTTTGCGTCGCATAAAATTGAGTAGAAAGGAAACAAAGGCATAAGCCTCAAATGAATCTTTAAAGGAAGTGCTCCTAACAGCTCTATAGCCTCTCATAGATAAGTACAGACTTCAATGTATCGATCTGCACGACTCAACTAGATTTTCTCATGACTCGTGAGACATAAGGGAACATAGTGCTCTTATACCACGTTATCACAAACCCAAAATTTATCAAAGGACGTGATGGCGCCGGATACCGCAGTCAGGCAAGCCAACATTATATAGTTAATTAGACTCTCATTTTAATATTTTAGGAACCATAATGTCCTTTAATTAACAAGTAAAAATATAATCATCATAGAATAAATAAAAGTGTTTACAACTTTTAATATTATATATTCCATAATCATCCCAGAACCTAGTGACAAAAGCGCATGAGCAATCATTAGGATGTCAAATGATGTACAATAATTGTCCGAAATATAGGTTTGGAAAAAGAGTAAATACAATACACTAAAAGAGACTATGCTGGTTATGGGTTGCCTCGAAAGATGCAACTCACCTAAGACTCCACACCATCCATGTTGTTATGCATATTAGGCAACTAGAGGTACATGTACTGGTGCAACAAAAATCACAACAAATGTAGCATGCGTACAAAAAAATTATGTATTGTATAAGTATCCTTTCTAATTATGAAGAGGTAGAGATGAGAGTTCAACTTTAACACTTACTAGTGGTCAAATAATGTACCGATAACATATTAAATCAAGAATTTTATAAAAATATTTGTAACTCAGTAGCATGAAGCAAGTAAACAGTTCTTTCATTGATAGTAAATAGTAAATTTCCTAATTATTGTCATCATTTATACATTTTTCTCAAGCTAGAGAGGTAATATCATTATTTATAAATTTGCAAGTCTGACAGTACAAGCATGTACAAATCATGATGAGGTAGTATGACCAGATCTTATAATATTTAAAATGTGCGCTGCTAGAGGGTCGAATGGTGCGAACCATAGATGTATCTGTTTAATCTACCAAGGTGTTCGGTCCATTCCAAAATAGATAAACACATTCAAATAGGTAATCATGAATTCATCAAGAAGCAATTATCCAAGAAAAATCCAATTCTTTTAATAGTCAAGAAATGATGTGTGGCCTTTTAGAATTTCATTTTCATGTTCTGTATGTTTTAAGCATTTTAAATTTACAACAAGATTGCAAATATTACATGTAAAGCATGCGTTAGGGTCGTAGAGTACTCGAACTTAACCATAATAGTAGCTACGCACTAACTCTCATCATCTCGTGCATATGTAACCCCCACAAATAGAAGAACATATCTAATTAATTTAAGTATGGGGACACTTCTGTCTTACAATGTTAGAAAGAAGATTCACCTAGCTTGGATGTTCCATAACGGACATTCTCAACGCTCAAAAACTAGCCAATAATTATGTAAAAGTCCTATTAATATATGTTTAGTTACTCACAATAATCCAATTTATAAAAATGTCAATCCTCAATCGAAAAGTTAACAAAATCTCCCTCGAGCCCACAAGTCCAAATTCAAAAATGTTTTCAAGGTAAGGTTGCCCACAACCTCGCGAATTCAAATATATAGTTTACTCTTAATTTCATGTCCAAAATTGTGGTCTAACTCCAAAAATACTAATTTTCTAGTTTTTTTCCCTCAAACCCCAAGTTTCTACTATTTCCTATGTTAAACATATACATAATTTTAACTCATAATTTGTGGGGATGGCTTACCTTTCCATTGATGATGAAAACCCCTATTGAAACACTCCAAGAATCACCGTAATTGAAGGACAATGGAAAAACTACTGTTAATAAAATAACACACTGCCACAAGCCTTTCAATACATGCGGTCACTTAACCGCTTTTGCGGTTCTGAAAGTCTGGCCCCACTACCGCATCTGCGTTCTTCACCAGGCCGCCTCATTCCGCTTCTGGACTTCTCCTTCCGTAGGTATGGTCCCACTTCTGCGGCTAAATGATCAGATATGCAGTCCCAACCTTTTCCCTTTTCAATTGCATCTATGCTCCTTTCTTCTGTGGCTCCGCACATGCAACCACGACCTCACAGGTGCGGTTACACCAGATGACAGCAGACTTCAGCTCTTCATCTTAGCTCCAATTTGATCTGTTAACAACTTGGAATCAACTTTATTTTGAACGCCACTCAATCATGCCAACCACTCCCATAACATAACACGGGCCTCCTCGAGGTCTCAAATCGAGACAAACAATGTTAGAACCATGAATCACACATTTCAAACTTGATGAACGTTACAACTTCAAACTTCTTTATTTGATGCCGAAACATATCAAATCAAATCCGATTGTCGTCAAAATATGTAGACAAGTCATATTCAATATTATGGACCTACTCCAACTTCCAGAATCGAAATCTGATCCCAATATCAAAAAGTCCACATCCAATCAAACTTTTCTAAACTTTTAAATTTCTAACTTAGCCAAATGACTCCAAAGTAATCTACGGACCTCCAAATGGACATACGATCATGCTCCGAAAATCATAGTCACACTATGGATCTATTCCCACACTCAGAATACATCGATAACAATGAAATGAACTTCAAACCAAACATATGAAATTCTTCAAAAATACTAACTTACTCAATAGGTGTTGAAACCCTCCCGGGTCATCTAAAATCCGATCTGGACATACATCCAAGTCCAATAGCATAATATGAACCTACTGAAACCTTCATATCCCGATGTCGAGGTTATTTACTTATAAATGAAACATTACTCATTTCATTTTACTTAAAGCTTCCGAAATGGAAATTTTCTTTCCAAATAAATTCTAAAATTCCAGAAATTTAATTCTGACCGCTCGTACAAGTCATAATAGATGAAGTGAAGCTACTCATGGTATTAAACTACTGAATGACACACTTGAGCTTAAAATGACTGGTCGGGTCATTATATCGAAGTCCATAATTTATACTTTCAAACTAGAGATACCACATTTGTAGTCCAACTGTCGCTTATGCAATGCCACACCTACAAAAAATCTATCACAGGTGTGGTTCCCACTAATTCCTTAAAATCCGCTTCTGACATCACAATATTGCACCTACAATCTCGTAAATGCACTCCAAATCTCGCTCATGCGCTTCTAAAAAGCCTCAGCATTGGCTACATCTGCAGCTCCCTCCATGCTTCTGCGAGCTCGCACATGTTGTTCGCACTCTACATGTGTTGTTATGATAAATGAGTTCAACATAAGTGACTTCTCAAGTTCAAAACTTGTTCTGTTAATCAACCAAAATCATCCCGAGGCCCGTCGGGAACTTTGCCAAACATACCAAAAAGTCATATATCAACATGAAAACTTAGTCGGACATTCGGAACACTCAAAACAACGTCAAAATGCCAAATTACCTTAGATTCAAGCTTAAGAACTTCTTAACCTTAATATTCTGCAAACGACACTGAAACCTATCAAATCATATCCGAATGACCTGAAATTTGTACGCACATAAAAAATGACATCACGAACCTACTCCAACTTCTAAAATTCCATTCAAACCCTAATATCAGAACTTTCCACAGCCTACCAAAATTACTAATTTTCCAACTTTACCCTACCACTGCCTCCAAATCACATTTCAGACGCTCTCCTAACTCCAAAATCCTCTGACGAAGCTAAAAGAAACATCAGAATTCACATCCAAGATTGTTTACATATAAATCAACATCTGGTCAAGTTTCCAAACTTAAGTCATCACAAAAGAGACTAAGTGTTTGAAATATTCTCTGAATACACTTAAGACAAAAGAAACTGACACAACATATCATGCTATAGCTGAAGAAGACAAGAAGAAGAGAAAATGGAGAAACACAGATATAACTCTTGAAACGATCGGCTGGGGCACTACATATACACCTAATCTAAAGGCCGAGAAGATCTAAATACTATATTTTTTCCTTGAGTTAGTTAGATTTGTTTCACCGCGACGTTAAATCAAGCGCTTGTTGGGAGGAAATCCGACTTTACAGCTTCATTTTATGGCAAAATGGCCTAAATGGAACCTATAGTTGTGCAACTTTGTTATGCCATTCCTCCTACTTCATTTTTTTTCATCCAGATACTATAACTTGTTAAAAATCTATATTTTAAACCTCTATGTCCGTTGCTCAGGAACGTGTGGCAACAAAATGGTTGAGCTAGACTATCTGTGTGTAATTCACGCGACCAAGGACTGAGATTTTGAAGAAGAAATATCTTCAAAAGGAGAAAAAATCATTAAAATAAGAATGAAAAATAAATAAAATATAAGATTAAATAAAATAAGTTCAAAAAAAGAAAAATAAAAAAGCAAAGAGACATTCTGTATGCTTTTTCTTCTTTCAACCCCACCCACACCCCCACCCATGTCTCTCTTTCCCTTGTACGCTTTTCTTCTTCACCCTCATCGGCCACGAATTCTCCTCAATGACTTCTTTATTCAAGCATTAGGCGAAGGAATTGGTGGACCTTAAAATGCAACAATATACTTCAAAGTCACAACAAGAAAATCTAACCAAGGTATTGGTATTTACTACTATGCAAGCGAACTGACAATGTACTATGAAGAAAAAGGTATTCGAGGTTACCAAGTGTTGGCACCATTATATCAACAGCCTAAGAACAGTACCATTTTTTCTAGTATGCAATGTGGTTCATTATTGACAATTCCCTTTTCACTTTTTTCCTTCTTCTTTTTCCTTCCCCTTCCCCCATTCCCTCTCTGCCAACAGAACAACCCCGCCTTTTCAATTTTCATTTTCCCCTTCTTCTTCTTCCTTTACCCTACTGCCACACCCCCTTTTTCTTCTTCAAAAATATTGAAAAACACTCCCTGAAGATCATTTATAAGTTGCAAGGAACCTAATAAAAAATACCTTAATTATTATTCATAGAGGGAATGTGAGACAAAGAAGGAAGAATGGATATGAGACGGATAAGGAAGAAGAAGTATGTGCATTGCTAAGCACATGGCAGCCCTAATTTGAGAGAATTGAGATGGCATGGATGCAATAATTTTCCTTTTCTTTTTCTTTTTCTTTAGGAATATAGTACATAATAATTTTTTTAGTAGATACAATGCAAAAAATGACGTGGAATAGGATGTGTCATTCATGTCAAGCAAGTGAGATACACACACAGTCAAAGGGGTTTAAAATATCGATCTTTATCAACTTAATGTGTCTGGATGAAAATAAATAAAGTGGGAGGACCGGGATGTCAAAATGGAACAAGTACAATGGTCTACAAAGCTATTATGCCGTATTTTTTTAAACTAATTTTTTAAGAAAATTAATATTATTTTGTAGTATCGTCTTTTCTTTTCTTGGAGAATGAGAAGAAAAACTATATGAAGAAAACAAAAAGCAACTTAGATCATTAGAACTATGTATGGGGTGTCTACACAATGAACCAAGTTTGGGATAAGTTTGAGTACAACATGAGCTTCTAATACTTCAACCTTATGTATACCATGGAGTTTTGTTTTTCTGCTTGTATTTATGTGTGTACATTTGGGACGATGCACAATTTTTTGTGGGGTGCAGAGTCTATTTGGGTGATTTTATATTCTATTTTAGTTATGTTATTTTTTTTTGAAAAATAAGAAGAAATAAAATAATTAGGTGGAAATAATCCTCCTTGGGTATTCTTATGGCTACTATTCTTTTACAAGAAATGACTTGTTGAACTGGGTCGTAGTTTTATTAGTACGTGGAATTTTCATAAAATTATGGACTTTTCCCTACGATAGACTTCCTAGACAGTTTACTTGAGGGTATTAAAGTCTAATGATAAATACAGTTTTTTTCTTTTTGAACCGATAATAAAATAAGGATAACTCGAGTATCTATGTCTTTTGACATATTTTACATCAAGACTTACAGCTAGAGCATTTGCTCCAAATATATTTTTCGTGATTCTTGTGATTATATATGCCTTGAGAATATATGTGACTTTATTTTCACACCTGTCGATTCCCCCGTTTTCTCGTATAATCGGGTTTATGACACTTAGAAGGACGACTAGTTCCCTTTGGGAATTTGGTTTAGGGTTTGAAGAGTCGCCACCTAATGATTAAGTGCATTAGGACACTATAAAAGGTTTGAGTTTGAAGATCCAGTGTTTGCGTAAGTCCTATAAATTATCTCGAGGGGAAGGTGTTAGGCACCACTCATGATCCACTAATGTGGTTCCCGACCATATTATATATGTGACTTCACATTATCAAGTAGGCAATTGAGGGCTCAAATTGAGGTACTAGCATGTAACATTACAGATAAGTTGAAACTTTTGAGGGAAAGTAAAGAAGGTATAAAAAGCAAGTAAAAGGGAGGAGAGTCCTAGGTTTATGACTAATATGGATCACGTCAATGCAATACCTAGTAATCACTCCTCGAAAAAGGGGATACATGAGATACTAGTGGATCTGTCATCATCTACATTAACGTATAAAGGCATTGGTCTCGATTACTATTTCATGCTATTAACTTTCCCGTTCCTATAAGTTCCGGAGGCACTTAGAACTACTAGTCCAAAGGGTGGGATATTAGGCTGATTGGTTTCAAAGGATAAAAGTCTAAGGCAGCATATATAACACGTAATGCATGTTGGGGGGGGGGAGGACGCAAACATATAAAGGTCACATATACCACCTCTAACAAAACACATAAATAGAATGACTTAAACACAATTAAGGTCTCAAGCATAAGAGTTGGAAAGAAGTAAAGAATGTTTGAGATAAAACAATAAGTTTCGAGAGCATATATGTTTTTTGCAACGTATTGGTGAAAGCAGAAGGTTCAAATAAGACTAAGTGACTAAAGACAATGGTGGAATTACAATTAAAGACTGCAGTAAGACTTAGAGGTGTATAGCAGACAGAGTTTGTTAAAAACATGGCATTTGGAAAATAGAGTAATCACATTGAAGATACAATAACTTGGAGGAATATAGGATAGGTATTTTAAATAACAAAATTCTGGGTAAAAAGGATCATCCAACGGTTCAAAAACATAGTAGAACAAACATCAGTGAGGGTAAGCAAATACATAATTTCAAAAATCGCTTCAAAGTAGGGCAGAAGTTTTGGTAAGACAAAGTGAACTTCAAAGAGGAAAAACTGGAAGAAAAGTTCAGGAAACTGATTGGTCCTAAGGTGGCAAAACATGATTGGTCAATTCTTATTAGGCCTAACGTTTGCCTAGACGTTATATGTATTGCCTACTTGTCTTAAAGGGTGAGCATGCATTTTAATCCCCAATTTAAAAAAACACGTACAATACTTGTGTTATTAGATTAGGCATGCTAATAGGCGTAATTGTAACTCAGACAAGTAGAGAACCTTAAATAATAGGATGTCTAATGCACATAGAAGTTCCTAAAACATGATTTCTAAATGTTGATGAGAATGAAAATGCAGCAGTTGCCTCATAATAAATGTTTTCTTATTAGAATTATTAAGTTATCTGATCATGGTTGTCAAATAGGTATAAGGACGGGCTAATGTAAAGAACCTAAAGAAGAATCTCTAATGAATGAGATGCATGTCCTATACAGGATATCTATTGCACAAATAAGTAAGTAGAATCCTAGAAGCATGTTTTCAACCCATTAATTAAACTAAGCATGTCTAACCCCCACCCACTATAAACCCCAATAAGTTATTTACAAATTATTATAAACCATGAGAGCTAAATCACATTTATAAGAATAAAAACAAGAAGTTATTCTATTGGAAGCCTTCAGGCAGGCCCAATCTTCCAGCCTCACTCCTTTCGAGTCGCACAGCTTTTGCTATGGTTTAGGTGCGACAAAGCTCCCTAAGGCCCCATTGGGTCACTGGAAAATGCCATGCACCTAAAAATTTAATAAATTGTTTAACATGTATAGTGTGAATTACTAGCCTTGTGCATCAATGTTCATTGGGTACTCAGAGGTACCCAAATCAATGCTTACACGAAGGGGGTAGAACCTAGGCTCTAAGATTTGTGTGAAGTGCAGGAAGGAGAGGAGAGTTGGTAGTTTTAAAAAGTTCAAAAATGTTGGAGAGTAGCAAACAAGGGTAATGGGCAAAGGGGGCAAATAAATCACATAAACATCACCAAAGTATTCAAAGACTTAATACAAACTTACTAAGCATGGGTACACAAAATCAAAAGAGTTTAATGAGACTTTGAAACAGTAAATTTAAACATACAAAAGTAAATGGTAATGGCATATAGTCATAAAATCCGGAACAAGCAATATTCAACATGCAAGTATCAATAGGTCAACAAGAACCACTCACATGTTACACAACAAAGTCATAAGTAGAAAACAATTAGGAATAGCACATACTAAAGTAGTAATATCCACATTGGTTTGGAACATAGAATTTAATCACAACATACCACTAATCAGAGAACACAACAGGATATAAAAACTAAGTGTAAGCACAATATTAGCCTTAGCTTTTCAGCTGGCTAATAATAGTCAGGAGCAGGGAGCAACAAAAGAGAAAAATATCATAAAAGAGAGGTCAAAGCTATTGTTGTGTGTGTTTATGACATGCAATGTGTTGATTGTCATGTCTTTTATGCAAAAGATAATAGGAAGTACTTATTGTAATGAATAAGAGTTAATAAACAAGGTAGCAGTCCCTTAATTAAGGAACTGGCATCAATCACAATTAAATCACTACATAGACTTCCATTTAATTAAAGATCCAAATCAAATGGTAATAATCAGTCATTTAAAAGGAATGAAATCACAGAGCAGGGATATAATCACATAAGTGGAATAGGTTATGCAATAAATACTAGATGCATGACATTCTAATAATGGAAAATAGATCAGGCAAATCAATTAGCAAATATGTGTACATATATAGGGTAAAATACCACTGTACCATTGAAAATGAGGTTGAAAACCTAGGAAATCAGAATTTATCGAGGAAAGTATCCAACAAATTAAAGAAGAAATTTAAAACTACAAGGAAGTTATGCATAATCACAATTTTAAAGCAAGTATCATAAACTCAAAGAGGGATAGAAGAATCAAAAATCATCCTGTAAGCAATCCGAGAAAAAAAATTGTAAATGAAGAATACAGAATGGTAAATGAAACACTAAAAACAAAATTAAAGCAAAGGTTATGGAACTTGAAGAAAGAAACCAGAAGAACACACAAACTAAAAAATAATGCAAATAACAAACATACAAAGTTAGGGACTCATCGCAGGTAAGCGAAACACATAATATTGAGAATCACAAATTATTACACAAAATCAAAAAAAGAATAAAGTGAATTTTTAAAAGGGGTTCAGAAACCCTAGTTTCAAAAAGGAACAAAAATCATTTAAAATATAAGCAATCGTGAAGATCGAGTAGAGAATAGTGTAAGGCATAAAAGTGCAATTTAATATTCATTAAAAATACAGAGATTCAAGAGGATTGGATTGAGACTAGGGTTTCATAAGAAACCAATGAGAGGCAAGAGGAAACCTGGCTGTGAAACTCAACGATAGCGGTGTTAATAGCACTATCGGACCAAAACCTATCGGAGAAAGTGTGATGACCGACCCATCGTCATGTGAGTTACCACTCCATTTACCCCATTTCTACTTCTTTATGCTTCATTAACAGTGTTGGGTGTGAACTAGTTTATTTGGATTGGTTTTAGTAGGAAATGAGACACTTAGTCTTTTTAAAGAAGGTTCGTTATGAAAAAGTCAATCGTGCATTAACCTTTTTTTAGGAGGCTCGGATGTGAATTCTGATGATTCGATTAGCTCCGGGGGATGATTTGTGTCTTAGGAGTGTGATCAAAAGCGATTTTGGAGATCTGGTGTAGAATTAGGCTTGAATTTGTGTAGTATTTTGGTGAAGTGCGGTTGATAGGTGAGGTTTTGATCTGAGGATCGGAACGAAATTTCGAGAGTTGTTGTAGCTTCGTTAAGTGATTTTTGATGTGTGTGCAAAATTTCAGGTCATTCAGAGATGGTTTGGTTGGCTTTTTGATCAAATGCGTGTTTCCGAAGTTTTAGAAGAAGTTAGGCTTCAATCCGATGTAATTTGATGGTTTTGGTGTTGTTCAAAGTGTTTTATGAATTCGAACAAGTTTAAATGACATTATAGGGTGAGTTTGTTTTTTTTGGCTGAGGTCGCGGGGGCCTCGGGGTGATTTTGCATGGTTAAACAGAAGGTTTTTTGGACTAATGATGTTGCAGAAAAAGGCATCAGCTATTGTAGAGCATTTTGCTATATGCGATCGTAGAGGGAGTGTTGCAATCGCATATGAGGATTTTGACGGGTAGTCTGGTTATTCAATGCGATCACATAGCAAGAGTTGGAATCGCAAAGTGTTAAGTGGACCTGGGCTTGAATGGAAAGTTGTTCTTAGCGATCAGAGGGTTCCTTGTGCGATCGCATAGTGTTAAATTAGAGCTGGAAATTTTGTACATTTCGAATAAGCCTGGGGCTGCGATTGGATTAAGGAAAAAGAAGGTTATTAGAACGGTTTTAATAATATTTCATCCACGAGCTAAGCCGTATTTTCACCATTGTTGAGCATCTTGGAGAGCTTTTGGACGAGAATTGAAGAGGGTTTTGATTGGGAGTGATTTGAGGTGAGTCCTATGACCTATAAAACATGATTTAGTTGTAGAATCAACCTAGAAATTCATGTTATCTAAGCAAAAAAGGGGAAGAACTAGGGCTTGAGTTTTGGTATTTCAAATTGGTATTTGAGGGGTCATTTGTACTCCATTTTGGTGTTCTTTATATGTACAAACTCTAGGCGAGATAAGGAACCTGTTGGTATAAGAATTTTCGAGTTTCGAGAAGTGAGCCTGAGGCTCGGGTTATGCTAATTTCGAGATTTTTGATATTTTTATTGTTTTCTATTGGGTAATTGTTCCATTGGCACGTTATGGTTTTGATCGGATTCAGTGCGCGATGAGGTCGACTTAAAAGGCAAATTCATAGCTACCTAGGATTTTTGCTGGCTTGAGGTGAGTAATAGATGTAAATGATGTCTGGAGGGTTTGAAACCCCGAGTTTTCATATCGTAGTGCTATAGTGAGGTGTCTTGCACGCCGGGTAGCGGGCCTGGGATAGAGCACCGTCGGGGATTGTGACTTGGTCCGTCCCGATAGATGAATATACTGCGTATTTAATTGAAATTCCTTATTATTATCATAATTTAAGCTGATTGCTATATTTGAGCTTCGTGCCAGTAGATTGAATCCTTCATGGATTGCTATAAATGGTTTCTTACCATTTTAATGTATTATTGAACTCAATCCTAGTAATTAACACTATTATTCAAACTCGGCCACTTTTTCCTCAAACATGAAACTTATATAATATTTTTAATGAAGTTTGGGCTGGATGTTTATATATTGTTGTGCCCGAGGGGCTTATCTAATTCTTGACTGAGTATGCGATCGGCCTGCGCACCGCAACGATATTGTATTGATATTGATATGAGCCCCATGACCTAGTTGATGCCACAACATGGCTTATATTGCACTTGGGCCGTAAGGGGCCCCTCTCAGAGTCTACACACCCCTAGTGAGCTCCATTGATGATAAATAACGGGAGTGGACTACACGCCGTAGCGGGTACTACATAGTACCAGACTATGTGTTGCATTTCATATTTGTGTGTCACTTACTTACTTATCTGTAGTAGCATTTCTATAATTGTTGTTAATGGATTACTGATTGAATACTATCTAGTTCAGGTTGCTGTATTTATAGAATTACTTGTGCCTATTCAGGACTTCTTATTATTAACCTTTATTTATGGTTATTACACACTAGGACAGAGTAATCACATTAATCCCAGCACCGTGCGTGTAGATCTAGGTACATTTGAGGCTGAGTGAGGATTTCTCTACCGAGCGATTTATTCGGGAGCATCAAGGTAGTTGTATGACGTTCGCAGTCCTGACCTTCCTTCTACCTTATTTTCTTTATTTCTGCATTTCTTTAGAATGATATGTAGTAGATTGATACTCAGATATTAGAGGCTCAGACTTGTGATGTCGGATTCTTCGGGCTCTGTAGTTGTTTTTATTACTCTGGATTCTACATGTATCAGTTTTATTTCAGACTTTCAATATTACGATTTAGTAAAGTATCTGTGTTAATAACTCCTGAATGGTATAAAATGGTTAAGGTTATTGAATTGGTCGGGCTTCCCCAGCAGTGCGTTAGGTGCCATCACGACCAGGGTTGGTGTCGTGTCAAGTTTGTGTCACAGCCTAGGTTACTTGGTCTCGCGATTCATGATCCGGTTTAGAAGAATCTCCCGGATTGTTACAAAGACTTCTATACTTACCCTCGGGAGGCTACAGAACCTTTTGGAAAACTTCACATTCTTGAAATTCTTGTTGTGCGGCTTTGTTGAACTGAGAAATAAACTTCTAATATTCTATTATCTCACAGATTGTGAGGACACAAGCTACCAAACATGGTGGACGACAACTAGTACCACCTACTGAGGCCACCAAAAGTTGTGGACGCGGTCTTGGTCATGACAGAGGGGAAGCAGCTGGAGCAGCGGTTGCTGATCCACGAGATGCCCCAGCTCATGATCGGGCTCCACCTGCAGACACACCAGCAACACATGTTCAGGCACTTGTTGCGCCTATCGTTGCGGTTCTTCAGGAGACCTTGCCACGGATATTATCAGTTTGCAATAGCCATTGAAACATCAGCTACTTCACAAGCTGGGGACGGCAATTAGACCCCCGCTGCTTCCATACCTGAGCAGGTGGTGTAGGGACTACAAACACTAGAGGCACCTTCAGCTCAGCAGGTTACACCAGTTCAGGGCTTCATGGTTCCAGCTATGCCAGAAGATGAGTAGCATCGTCTGGAGAGGTTCAGTAGGCTCCAGCCTATGACATTTAGTGGTGCTGAGGGCGAGGATGCCCAGAGTATTCTTGGAAGGTTTCAGGGTATGCTCTGGACTGTAGGAATCCTTGAGAGGCGCAGGCCTTTCGGTGCAGCACCCCTTTGTTGGTAGCAGTTCCCTGCTCTTTTCCTGGAGAACTATGCACCTCAATACCGTAAAGAGGAGTTGCATATGCAGTTTGAGTGGTTGACGTAGGAGGATATAACCGTTATTAGTACAAGATAAGGTTTTCACAGTTGTCTTGTCATGTTATTTGGATGGTCCCATCAGATTGTCAGAGGATTAGGAGATTTGTGGAAGGCCTGAACTACCATCTCTGTATTTTGATGACTAGAGAGAGAGTATTGGGTGACGTATTTGAGGAGGTGGTGGGCTCGTGAGATCGAGTCAGTTCGCCGAAGAGAGCGGGAGGAGATGGAGGCCAAGAGGCCTCGTAGATCGTGAACTTATAGTGGTGCTCCTTCAAGGGGCTAGTTCCAGCATGGTAGAGGTCGCTCTTTCAGGACTGCTCAATCGGCTCATCTAGAGTATCGTGGGGGATGTTTAGGTCATGGTCATCATCAGTCCCAATATGGCATTCTTACCTCACCGCCCTGCCTGTTGAGATTTGATCTCATGCCCTATCAGCTCGGGGTTCTTTTTCCCCGAGTGTATCTGCCAGTCACTCTGGTGTGAGGGTTTCCCTTCAGTCCCCATATCCAAAACCGAGCATGTAATATGAGTGCGGAGAGTTTGGTCACATTAGGAGGCAGTGCCTTCGACTTCGTGGCAGAAAACATTACTAGAGGGTCAGCCCTTGACTTCTGCTCCAGCTGCTTCATCACCCACCCACCCAGCTAAGGGAGGAGATCAGGCAGCTAGGGACCGCCCCAGTAGTAGAGACCAATCAGGTGGTAGCAAGTCTCGTTTCTATGTTATGCCGGGCAGGACAAATGCTAGTGCTTCAGACGCTATCATTACATGTGTTGTTTCATTCTGCCATAGAGATGCCTCAGTAATTTTTTTATCCCGGTTCCACCTATTCATATGTGTCTTCGTATTTTTATCGTTATGTGAGTATGACGTGGGAGTCCTTATCTTTACCTGTTCATGTGTCTTCCCCGGTAGACAATACTGTTATTGTGGACCTGTGTACCTATCATGTTTTGTGATTATTGGGGGTCTGGAGACTCGAGTTGATTTATTGCTATTGAACATGGTGTACTTCGGCGTTATCTTGGGCATGGATTGGTTATCATCGTGTCATGCTATTCTAGACTGTCATGCTAACACTGTCACTTTTGCTATGCCGAGTGTACTACGGATCGAGTGGCGTAGTGTGACCGATTATGTTCCTAATAGAGTTATTTCTTTCTTGAAGGCCCAACGTATGGTTGGGAAGGGTTGTCTTTCCTATTTAGCATTTGTGAGGGATGTTGGAGCTGAGACTCCTCACACTGATTCTGTTCCGGTTGTGAGGGATTTTCCCGATGTGTTTCCTGCAGACTGCCGGGCATGCCATCAAACACGGATATTGATTTTGGAATTGATCAGGTACCGGGCACTAAGCCCATATCTATTCCACCATATCGTATGGCACCAGCGGAGTTGAAAGAATTAAAGAAGCAGATTCAGAAGCTCCTAAATAAGGGGTTTATTCGGCCTAGTGTGTCACCTTGGGGTGCATCAATTCTTTTCATGAAGAAGAAGAATGGTACAATGAGAATGTGCTCGATTATTGGAAATTGAACAAAGTATCAGTGAAGAACAAGAATCCCCTTCCTTGCATCTATGATTTGACCGATATGCTTTAGGGAGCAAGGGTGTTTTCCAAGATTTATCTTTGTTTGGGTTATCACTAGTTAAAGATTAGGGAATCAGATATTCATAAGACTGCTTTCAGGACGAGATATGGTCACTATTTCTTGTTATGTCTATCAGGCTGACCAATGCCCCAAAAGTATTCATGCATATGATGAACAATGTATTTCAGCGTTACATGGATTCATTTTTCATAGTGTTCATTGATGATATTCTGGTGTACTTGCATAGTCAGGAGGAGCACGCACAACATTTACGAGTTATATTGCAAAGATTGAGGGAGAAGAAGCTTTATGCAAAGTTCTACAAGTGTGAGTTTTTGCTAAGTTTCAGTGGCTTTCTTGGGAGACGTGGTGTCGAGCGAGGGTATTCAAGTTGACCCGAAGAAGATTGAGGTAGTGTAGAGTCGGCAACAGAGATTCATAGTTTCCTTGGGTTGGTAGGGTATTATCGTTTGTTTGTTCAGGGTTTTCCCCTCTATTGCATCGTCCTTGACCAAGTTGACTTAAAAGGGTGTTGCATTTGTATGGTTGGACGGGTGTGAGGAGAGCTTTTAGAAGCTTAAGATAGCTTTGACCACAGCTCCATTATTGGTTTTGCCGTCAGCTTCAGGTTTCTATACGGTACCTTGTTATGCTTCAACATATGGGATAGGTTGTGTTTTGATGCAAGAAGATAGGGTTATTGCTTATGCTTCTTGTCAGTTGAAGCCCCATGAGCATAACTACCCCGTCCATGATTTCGAGCTAGCTGCTATAGTTCATGCATTGAAGATTTTGATGTATTAATTGTATGGCATATCTTGTGAGGTTTTCGCTGACCATCGCAGTCTTCGGCATTTGTTCAAGCAAAAGGATATTAATTTGAGGAAGCAGAGGTTGCTAGAGTTACATAAGAATTATGATATCACCATTCTGTATCACCCAGGGAAGGCCAATGTAGTGGCCGATGCATTGAGCCGAAGGCAGTGAGTATGGGGATCTTGGTCTGCATTCTAGTTGAGAAAGGCCATTTGTAGTTGATGTTCAGGACTTGGCCAATCATTTTGTTAGACTAGATATTTCAGAGCCCAGTTGGGTGCTGGCTTGTGTGGTTTCTCGGTCTTCCTTGTATGACTTCATCAGAGAGTGCCCATATGAGGATCCGCATCTGCCTTTCCTTAAGGACAGGGTTCAGCATGATGATGCCAGGGATGTGACCATTGGAGATTATTATGTTTTGAGGATGCGGGGCTGGATTTGCGTACCCAATGTGGATTAGCTTTGGGAGTTGATATTGGAGGAGGCCCATAGGTCACGCTATTCCATCCATCCGGGTGCCGTTAAAATGTATCAGGATCTTAGACAACACTACTGGTGGAGGAGGATTAAGAGAGATATTGTGGAGTATGTAGCCCGGTTATTAATTGTGAGCAGGTGAAATATGACCATCAGAGACCAGTTCGCTTGCATCAGCATATGGTTATTCCAGAGTGAAAGTGGAAGAAGATCACTATGAACTTTGTTACCGGACTCCCATGGACTTTGAAGAACTTCGATGCTATTTGGCTGATTTTAGACAGGTTGAGCATGTTCATGCAAAACATTCCGGTTTGTACTACTTATTCTTCAGAGCGGCTGGCAAAGTTATATATTCGGAGATCGTTCGGTTGCATTGTGTCCTAGTTTCACTCATATAAGATCGGGACATTTAGTTTACCTCTCAGTTTTTGCAGACTGTCCAATGAGATTTGGGTCTTTGGTACAGCTGAGCACAACCTTTGACCCTCAGATGGACGGACAGTCCGAGCGTATCATTCAAATATTAGAGGATATGTTACATGCATGTGTTTTAATATTTTGGTGGAACATGGGATCGGTTTCTACCATTCGCAGAGTTTGCCTATAATAACAGCTATCAGTCCAACATTTGTATGGCACCGTATGAGGCCTTGTATGGGAGATGGTGCAGATCTCCAGTTGGTTGGTTTGAGCCCGGTTAGGCTAGATTGTTGGGGATAGATTTTGTTCAGATTGCATTGGAGAAGGTGAAGATGATTTAGGAGAGACTCTATATAGTGCAGTCGAAGCAGAAGAGTTATGCGGACAGGAGTGTCCAAGATGTATCCTATATGATTGGTGAGAAGGTTTTGCTGAAGTTTTAACCCACAAAGGGTGTTATGAGATTCTGAAAGAAAGGAAGGTGGAGTCTGCGGTTCATTGGGCCTTTTGAGGTACTTAGGAGGATTGGGGAGGTTGCTGATGATCTTGCTTTTCCACCCAGCTTGTCGAGTGTGCATCCGTTTTTCTATATTTCTTTATCCGGAAGTATATTTTGGATTTCAGTACAGTTCAGTTGGAGGGTAATTTGACTTATGATATAGAGCTAGCAGCTACTTAGGATCGTCATGTTCGGAAGATAAGGTCAAAGGATGTTGCTTCGATGAAGGTGCAGTAGTTCGGCCCGTAAAGGAGGCTACGTGAGAGGCCGAGCGGGAAATGTGGAGCAGATACCCTCACCTATTTGAGGCTTCTGGTATTTTCATAACTCGCTTGAGGACGAGCGTTTGTCTAAGTTAGGGAGAATGTGACGAACCGACCCGTCGTCACGTGAGTTACGGCCCCATTTTCCCCGTTTTTTGCTTCTTTATGCTTCATTATCAATGTTGGGTGTGAACTAGTTGATTTGGATTGGTTTTAGAAGGAAAAGAGACACTTATTGTCTTTAAGGAAGGTTTGTTTTGGAAAAGTCAACTAGGCATTAACTTATGTGTTAGGTGTTAGGATTTATGCCCTTCACTAGAGGGGGGGGGGTGAATAGCGAGGCACGAGAATGTCAGTAACTTTTTGCGGAATTTAAATCGCAGGAGTAAAATAAGTGCAGTAATTAAAACAGTAAGGAGAGGACACACCGAATTTATACTAGATCGCCACAACGTGTGGTTAATCCAATCTCCCGAGAGACTCTCTCGAGTTTACACTAACTCCGTTAAGCTTGCGGGTGCCTAACAAACCGTTACACTTGCTCGTAGATGTACGCTCTACAAGACTTCAACTTGCTCGTGGATACCGCACCACAAGACTTCTTGTTCAAGGATACCTCACCTCAAGACTTCACACACTAAGATTGAGGGTACTTAGCAAACCCAACGCGCAATGAGAAGATTTGGTCCTCTCAAGAGCTTCTCTCTTTTACAACAATGACTCTCTAAGAAGAGTAGATAAAGAGATACAACATAAGCTCTATGAACAACACAAAGTTTTCTCTCAAATGGCTCAACAAAAGCTCTAAGTATGATGCACAAATATTATCAATGTGTTTATGAATAATGAGAGATGTTGTTCTTTGAAAATAAGCTCCAAAGACCTCTATTTATAGGGTGTGGAGGTGATATGTCCGTTGCTCAATAGATAAACAATAATTCTGATTTCTGACAGAATAATCGATTATCATATGTGTATAATCGATTATCTCTTTAAAACGTTCAAAAAACTAGTCGTTGGATGGCAACGGATAGTAAGATAATCGATTATTATAAATAGATAATCGATTATCATTGTAGGATAATCAATTATCACAATAGCATAATCGATTATCTTACCTTTCTGGACTTTCCAGTTTAAGCTGGAATTGCCAGATAATCGATTATCCTAAAGTGATAATCGATTATCCTGGCCTTCTGGAATTTCCAGTTTTGCTGGAATTTCCAGGATAATCGATTATCATCCTAGGATAATCGTTTATCTGGCCAATCTGTCCAGAAATGAAAACTTACTCCAAAAACCATTTTGGTTAAAATGAAAACGTTAAAGATCATTTTGTTTTAAGTATATCAAAAATGTTTATGATATTTATGATTTGATAAAATGATTTTATGCATATTAATGATGACCTATATTGAGCCAAAAGAAGAGATAACTTAAACGTTGCTCTTACATTGGTTCTACCTAACGACCTACGCCTTGGGTCTTCGGTCTTGAACTCTTGAGCTCGTCTATGCAATCTCTTCATCAATATGCTTCTTGGCATTCAATCTTGATTGTTTGATTCATCATCATTGATTTGTCAACCATCTTGATTGTTTGCTAATGCATCTTCATTGTTTGTCATACAATAACATTGTTTGACAGTTGACTTCATTGTTTGTCATTCATCAAAACCTATACCTGGAAATCATGTTAATACAACCAAAGCACACATATCAAAGGTATCAATGATTTCCAAATGAGGTCTTACATTAGGAGGCTCGGATGAGAATTCCGATGATTCGGTTAGCTTTGGGGGATGATTTGTGACTTAGGAGTGTGATTGGAAGTGATTTTGGAGGTCCGGTGTAGAATTAGGCTTGAATTAGTGAAGTTAGTATTTCGGCGAATTACGTTTGATAGGTAAGATTTTGATCCCAGGGTCGAAATTGAATTCCAATTGTTTCTGTAGCTTTGTTACATGATTTCGGACGCGTGTGAAAAATTTCCGGTCATTCAAAGGTGGTTTGGTTAGGTGTTTGATCAAAATGTTTTTAAATTTTTAGAAGAAATTACACTTGAATCAAACGTAATTTGATGGTTTTGGTGTTGTTCGAAGAGTTTTGATGATTGGAACAAGTTTAAATGATAATTTAGGGTGATTTGGTATTTTTGATTGAGGTCCAGGGGGCCTCGAGGTGATCTCGGATGGCTAACGTAAGGTTTTTGGGACTTAGGATGTTGCAAAAAAACGCATCAGCTATTGTATCGCGTTTTTCTCTATGAGATCCCGGAGGGAGTGTTGCGATCGCGTAGGAGGATTTTGAGGGGTTGTTTTGTTGTTCCATGTGACCGCGTAGCAAGGGCTGTTATTTCATAGTATTAAGTGGACCTCGCCTTGAAGGGAAATTTGTTTGTCGCGATCGTAGGGTTCCCTGTGCTATCTCATAGTGATAAATTGGAGCTGGAAAATTCGTACATTAATATGGCAAGCCTGGGGGTGTGATCCCATAGAGGAAAAAGAGGTATGGACAGAAGGGTTTCAGTAATATTTCATCCGGGAGCTAAGCCTTATATTCACCATTGTTGATTATATTTGAGAGTTTTTGGACGTGAATTAAAGAGGGTTTCGACTAGGAGTGATTGGAGGCGAGTCCTATAAACTAAAAACAGGATTTAACTGTAGACTTAACCTAGAAATTCTTGTAAGCATAGCAAAAAGGGGAAGAACTAGGGCTTGAGTTTTGGTATTTCAAATTAGGATTGAGGGGACATTTGGACTCTGATTTTGTTGTTCTTTGTATCTATAGACTCATGGCGAGATAACGAACCAGCTGCTCTAAGAATTTCTTAGTTTTGAGAAGTGATCTCGGGGATCGGGTTTTGCTAATTTCGAGATTTTTGCTATTTTTCAATTACTTTCGATTGGGTGTTGTTCCACTGGCATATTATGACGTATTCGTTGTGGTTTTGATCAGATTCGACGCGCAAGGAGGTCGACTTGAAAGGCAAAGGCATCGCAGGCTAGGATTTTGGCCATCTTGAGGTGAGTAATAGATGTAAATGATGTCCTGAGGGTTTGAAACCCCGGATTTGAATATCGTAGTGCTATAATGTGGTGACTTGCACGGCGGGTAGCGAGCGTCGGGTAGAGCACCATTGGGGATTGTGACATGGTCCATCCCGGTAGATGAATATACTGCGTATTTAACTGAAATTCCTCAGTATTATTATAATTTAAGCTGATTGATATATTTGAGCTTCTTGCCAATTGATTGAATCCTTTAGGGATTGCTATTACTGGTTTCTTACCATTTCTACGTATTATTGAACTCAGTCCTAGTAATTAATACTATTTTTCAAACTCAGCCACTTTTTCCTCAAACTTGAAAGTTCAATAATATTTCTAATGAAGTTTGGGCTTGATATTTATATTTTCTTGTGCACGATGGGCTTATGTGACTCCAGATCAAGTATGTGATCGGACCATAGAGGTATTGTATTGATATTGATATGAGGCCGAGGGCCTGGTTGATGCCACGAGATGGCTTATATTGCGGTTGGCACGTAAGGGGCCCCTCCCAGAGTCTCCACACCCCCATTGAGCTCCGTCGACGATAAATAAAGGGAGCGGCCTGCACATCGCAACGGGTACTAGAGAGTACCGGATTATGTGTTGCATTTCATTTTGCATGTCACTTACTTACTTATCGGTTATAGCATTTCTATAATTAATGTTATTGGTTTACTGATTAAATACTATCTAGTTCAGGTTGTTGTATTTATAGAATTACTTGTGATTTAGGATTTCTTAATATCAGCCTCTATTAATGTTTATTACTTACTGGATTAGAGTACTTACATTACTCATTGTACCGTGCGTGCAGATCCAGGTTGATCTGAGGCTGAGTCAGGATTTCTCTACCAAGCAGTTTATTGGGGAGCATCAAGGCAACTGCATGACGTCCGCAATCTTGATCTTCCTCCTCCTTATTTGCTTTATTTCCGCATTTCTTTCGAACGATATGTAGTAGATTGATACTCAGATATTAGAGGCTCAGACATGTGACGCTGGATTCATTGGGCTGTGTAGTTGTTTCTATTACTTGGGGTTCCGCATGTTTTAGTTTTATTTCAAACTTTCAGTATTATGATCTAGTAAATTTTTGTGTTAATTAACTCAGGAATGGTACAAAATGGTTAATGTTATGGAATTGGTCGGGCTTGCCTAGCAGTGTGTTTGGCGCCATCACGATCGAGGTTGGGGTCGTAACAGAAAGGCTGGAAACAAATTCGTGCAAGGATTCAGTGTCTGGCTTGTGTGGTGGAGACTCATGGGGTCCTAGGGATGGAGGAAACCGGCAAGATAAGGCTTCAAGGTGACTGGTGGTCGAAAGAGGCGAGGCTGAAAGAGGCCCATGAAGGCCATCGGAGAAGAACCAGAAGATTCTATAGAGAAGGGGGAGACAAAGAGACCAACCAGAGGGAGAGTGGTCTCGAATGGAATGAGGAGTGAGGGGGGTCGTTGGTAATAGTAATCTTTGTCATTGATCTTACTTGATCAACGACTCATATCAGTTGGGGATTGGGTCGGGTCGACATAGCTATTGGGTGGTCCGGTTTTGGGGTTGAAATTGGGTCAATTAGGGGGTTGATCTAGGCAATAAGTGAAATGGCAAATGGCCCACAATTGAAATGAAATGAGGCCAGCTTTTAAATAGCTAGTTTTACCCTTTTTATTTTATAAAAATTGCAATAATAATTTTAAAAGCAGATACAAAATGCTAAGCCAACAATTACAATGTAGACATTAATTTAAAAATACTAGAAATAATATATAATTATAAAAGTCCATTAATTTTAAAGTAGGTTCTAATTGCAATCACATGCAATTTAGCTTTTAAAATGCCAAATAGATTTGTAAAAATATGCAAAAATTCCCTTAATTATAATTTGGCGTAAATATGAGAAATAAAATAAATTATTCACCCAAAATTCTAGTCTAGGAATAATTGTTGAATTTATACAGTTAAAACAAATAATAAATTGATTTTAAAATCTAACAAATAAAGGAAAAAATATAAAAAATTCTTGGGCATGCTAATAAATGCATGTACATGCTATTTTGAGAATATTTTTAGTACGAAAATACATAGGAAAAGATTGGGTATCAACAACACCGAAACTCATCTTTCGGCTCTTGTGACTAATTCTCGTGTACTTAAATTGTATGATGATTGTGCTAGTTACTTTAACTTGATAGTCAGATCTTAGCTGTCCTTAGAGAGTCATGTGCATTGTGTGAAGTGAGATTTCAGTATACTTTGTCATGCTGGTCCCAAACTTGACAATTTACCAATTGAATCCTTACATTCCTTCAAACATTATATGATAAACGCTTGTGACAGGAGGTTGCTAATACGTGTAATATAATCTCCTCCGCGTTGGTTTTGACGTCAAAATATAATAATGTATAGATGCCATGTCACATGGTATATTAAAAATAATTAAAAAATAAAAAATAAATTCAAACATTCCTAATACCCTCCCTCATTTATTTCTCTCTTCTCACGTTCTTTCTCATGCACATCTTGTTTCTCTCACTTTGTGTTATTCCTCTTTTTCCCTTCTAATTTTTCCCTTTTTATATTGCAGAAATAGAAATAAAATATGTAAAGAAAAGAAACCGACGAAAAATTAATTTTTTCCGCAGATCAAAAAGTGGGAGAAGAAGTTCGGTGGTCCACTTCCATGGCTGAAGGTGTTAGGTGGCGGAGAAGAAGTTCGATAGTCCATTATTCATCTAGCTTAAAAATTAACACACACTGCCCCTTTAGTATATTGATATCCGTAGCTCTATTAGTATATTTTTACATGGTCAGGATTAAAGAATGATAAAAATGACAGCATTGGAATACAGAGATATTTAAGGGGACTACAGGGATTAAGTTTTTTCTTGTTGGGAAGGGATGAGTGGGGGGTGGGGAAGAAGAAGAAGCAACATAGATGGGAAAAATTGAAAAGGGAATAGCCGGGAGCAGTTTTAGGAAGGTGTGGGGTGGGGAAGAAGAAGAAGCACAGAGGGAGAAATAATCGAAAAGGGAAGAGGAAAGGGAAGAGTGTGGTGTTTGTTGGGTGGGGGTAGGGGTAGGGTGGGGGGTTTATATGAACAAGAAATTAAATGGGGTTGGGGTTGCAGGGGAGAACTGAAATAGACGATATCTCTTCTACTTTTTTACTTTTTTGATTACTCATCATTATTTTTTAATTCATTTTTCATTTTTATTTTAATATATTTTTTCTTCTTATTTTAATTATTTCTTGTTAAAAATTGTAATATGCACGCTCGTTGTCCGCGTGAATTACACCTACTTTGTCCATCTTAACCATTTTGTTGTTGCATGTGCTTGGTCAATGGTCAGAGAGGCTTAAAATATATGCTTTGATCAAGTTAAAGTGTATGGATGAAAACCAGTGAAGTTTGGGGACCGGCATGACAAAGTGTGACATGTATAGGTGAAAATAATAAAAAGAAAAAAACTTAACAACACCCCATATCTTTGTCTGGGCTAGTAAGTATCGATTTGTGGAATGTAAAAGGGCCAAAATATGTATGGTTCCATGGCAAGACAACAAATTTGCCAGGGCATGAAGGAGCTTAAACGTGAAGTGTAGTGCATTCAAGTGCTTAGGAGGGTTCGACTTTACTTATTCAAATATATCCTACTCGTCCTTTTGCCTAAATTGATACTTATAATGTCCTACTTGATCCTATATATTGGGAGTTTAAATTCGTAGAGACTTACACTACGAGCAAATCTATAGTACGAACTTGGGTGGCATAAGAGTTTCTTTGTGAGAGTGGCAAAATACATATGATTTAAGAGTCCTTAAAATATATTTGAACTTATATTGAGTGTGTGGATTACTTTTTCTATTGATTCTTGGTGAGGGAACATGATTTACAAAGAATTTGTAGAGACTTTCATTTTTGAGTTTGCACAAGGAACCAGTCTATTGTAGAATGCATTAGAGTCAAGTTTTGAGGCGAGGAGATTAGAAAGAGTCACGTGAATATTATAAATAATATTGGCATGAGTTTGAAACTTCGGGAAATGTATGAAGAGTGTATATGCAGGGTACTAAGTGTTTATATAAACCATTGTCATTGGTGTGATGCTGGAGTATGTTCTATGGGGTGCTGATGAAGGATGAAAAGTGCTTGTTTTATGTGTGTTTGTGTATTATTTCTTGTGTGAGTTGCGGGAGTTCACACTGCTTTTCAAGTGAAAATATGCTCATTACGTGCTTCTTATGTGTGGGAACAAATTTCTGCAGTAAAGGATCAAACAAGACAAAAATTGGTGAAAAAATGCTGAAGAGAAAGTCTTTAACAGCAAAGCGAGGTTAACTTCAGCAGATCGGGACCAGATAAGAAGAAACTAGAAAAAGCCTGGACAGTGAAGCGAGGTTCACTTCGCCAGACCGAGATCGGAGAAAAAGAAACAATCTTCTCCAATCCGAAATATAAGAAGGGAAATTCGCCCCATACAAACCGTAGTCTCAATAAATACATCCTTAAATGTGATTTTGAGGGGGAGACCCTACTTTGGAAGGACAGAAGACTTTGGGGAGGCAAGCACACGCGAGGAGCAGAAGGAGAAGGACAGAAGATTTTGGGGAGGCAAGCACACACGAGGAGCAAGAAGGAGAAGGATTAAACTTCAGTTTTTCCCTCTTTCTTCCTCCATTCCCATTATTTTTTTATGAATTCTAGTACTATAGTTTTGCTTGCTATTATGAATAGTTAATTTATTATCTAAGATTTTGGTAAAAAAATTTGTCGGATAACTTCTTCTAATGCTTTTATATAATTGAGTCGTTTGATATATCTTCTTGTTCACCTACATGCTTATTTCGGTGTCAAACCCCAACAATTGAGGAGCACGACGGGCGCTCAATCGATTATACCTGACTGAGCAAGCATGTTATCCTTTATTCTACCTAAGCTAATTAATGAAGGAGATGAATTCCATTAATCATACTTAGTAAGTATTTCATTAACAATTTCCATTTCATTTCCAATAGAATCTTGAAACATAAGAATCAAAATAATACAAGATTTATAAATCTTTACAAAATATCAATATGTCTACTTTAATTCTGTTAGAATATACGCTTAACGCTAGGGGGGGGGTGAATAGCGTTATAATAAAAAACTATGTAAATTTGCGGAATTAAAATTGCAAGAATAACGTAAGTGCAGTAATTAAAATGGTAAGGAGAGAACACACCAAATTTATCCTGGTTCACCACAACGTGTGGTTAGTCCTGTCCTCGAGAGACTCTCTTGAGTATTACAGTAACTTCGTTAAGCTTATGGGTGCCTAACAAACCGTTACACTTGCTCGTAGATATACACTCTACAAGATTTCAACCTGCTCGAGGATACCGCACCTCAAGACTTCAAACCAAGGAACTACTTTTCCTTCTTACAACAAGGGATTAGAATATCCCTTCAAGTGTATACAAACACTTAGTACTCAAGACAAGAATCTCTTTATAGAGTAGATATGAGTAAAAACAATACGCTCAAGAACACAACAACTTATTCAAGAATTTGGCTCTCAAGAATTATGAAATAGATATGAAATGATGAGAGAAGAGTATGTAAGCTTTATGCAAGAATTATAATCAGTTGTTTTGTATAAAAACGTGAATTTGAGGTGTATTTATAGTGCTCAAAGTCACCAAGACCGTTGCTTAATTGCCAATCACTAATTGCTGATTTTGTGCTTGCATAATCGATTATATGATCTGCATAATCGATTATCTGCAGATCGTTCAAAAATCATATGCGGATTTTAAGAAGAATAATCGATTATTCAAGTTGCATAATCGATTATCAGTTAACGTTAAAAAATCGGATGCAGATTCTGTCCAAGCATAATCGATTATTGCCTTGTGTATAATTGATTATATTTCAGCATTTTAAAAATACTTTGGCAACGGTCAGTGAATAATCGATTATGCTATCTCGTATAATCGATTATTTTGTTGTTTTGAAAATCCGGTTTTGCGCTGTCTCAACATAATCGATTATAAGTGAGACATAATCGATTATATTGCTGTCTTGAAAAATTTCGGTTAACACTGTCTTAATATAATCGATTATAGGTAAGACATAATCGATTATATTGCCGTCTTGAAAATTTTGGTTAACACTGCCTTAACATAATCGATTATAAGAAATACATAATCGATTATGTATGTCCAGATTTGAAAACATGTTTGGAAATCATTTTGGCTAAAATGGAAATGTTTGAAAATCATTTTGGTTTAACTCAACGATGCATGAAAATGATTTTACGAGAGAAGCCAAGACTTGAATAAGTTGTCGGATCAAGATCACAATATAAAGTGACTCATTTTTAACTTTGTTGTTATTCTCGATCTTGCTCTTTGTTTCTCATGTTCTTGGACGTTGGCATATGTCAATGTTCCATGCGCGTCGGTTTTTCATTTATCAAAACCTACAGAAATGAACACACGTTTAGTTTTAGCGACTTGAGAATGTGTTTCAAAAATTTCCCCCTTTTTGATATGGCAAACCAATATCGGGATATGCATAAGATAAGTATAAGTTCCCCCTCAATTTATGAGTTCCCCCTCAATTTATGCCAATATGTATTGGTGTGCATAGCCCTTATTCTTCCCCCTTTTGACATTAGCAAAAATAATGAACTTTCATTAAAAATATTAAACATACATGAGAAAGCAAAAAATAGACAGAATATAATTCAATCGATACATAAAAAAATTTATTCTTCATTGTCATCATTAACATCCGGCTCGGCATCCGGCACTCCATCCGGAAGAACAATTTGGGCATATGGGTAGTTGACATGATCAAAGTACCCATGAAGCTCATAAGTCAAACGAGTGACATTTTGATCAATACGAGTCACTGAGGTTGACAAAGAAGCAAGTTGGTCCGAAATGGTTTGAAGAGTAGGAGCTCGAGGACGACGCATTTGAGTAGGAGGAGGAGGAGGATGTTCACCAATATTGGGAAATGAAGATTCTTGAATTTCCCAATGCTTTGTTGCCTTTTTGTGAGGACCGACGGTGGTGTCGATACCGGAGGCTGCAAAAATAGCCATTATGATAAAAGCATATGGGAGTGGCTTATCGTCCCCAATTGCATCATACATCTGAGTCATGACAAACTGGCACCAATTGATGCGAGCCCCGGTGATAATTGCATGCAAGAGTTTTGAATCCTCATGAGAGAGAGTGGTATGATTGAATTTGCGGGGTTTGAGAACTTGGGTGATGAAATAAAATATTAGACAATATTCTGGGAGCATGTGCGTAATGGTTGGGCGACGATTCTCCGGACAGTCGCCAATACCAATTTGGTGGAGAAGAAGTTCTACATCAAATAAAGCGCCTTCTTCTCTAGTGTAGAGAGAGATGTCTTCACCATTTCGTGGAAGGTTAGTGAGGAGTTGCAGGTTTTCCTCATTTACAAAAATTGGAACTCCGTTGACGCTAGAGACAAGGTCACCATCTTTGTCCTTCTGTAGATTTGAATAGAAGGCACGAATTAGAGCAGGGTGAATGTAAGGAGTTTGAAGATATAGAAAGTCAATGAGTTGGCTTTGTATAAGAATATTTTCTGTTGAGGGGGGTGCGCTATTTCGAAGATATCGAGTAGTTGAGAAACGAGGCGGAAGGATTTCTCGATTCTCAAATTTTTCAATGAATCGAAGAAGTTCGGGTTGAGTATCAAAACGCAAGTAAGAACCGTCTTTATAGTGGAAAACGGGTGGAGGAGCGGTGGAAGAGGAGGCAATCTGTTTGCCGGAACGAGAGCGTTTAGAGTGCTTGCTTGCCATTAGTATGAAGAAATAGGAGCTGTTTCAAAAGTTTGAAGGCTTTGGAAGATTGTTTGGAACTAAGAGTGAGATTGAAGTGAGAAATTTGAAGGATGAAAACACCTATTTATAGAGTTGAAGAAGTGAGGCATTTATGGAGCAAAAAGCTGCAGATTTATTAAGCCAAACGGTCATGAACGGTAATAAAAATTTGAATACTGACTGTTGGTAATCGATTATGGAGGCTGAATAATCGATTATTTCCAATATTTTGAATTGTAGTCAGAGAAGAAATCGATTATGCGATAGGAGATAATCGATTATTTGAAGACAGAAGTATTATGAGGGTCCGGGCTCGGGGAATAATCGATTTTGGTTAATATGATAATCGATTATTTCAGTCCAGTGATATGTCGAAAAGCCGAGACGATAAAAGGTAATCGATTATGCAGTACTAAATAATCGATTATTATAAAACCTGTAACACTGAATCTTAACTTAATCGATTAGTAATATAAGATAATCAATTATTGCCAAATTCTTGCAAATCGAGATGTTAGAAATAATCGATTGTTCTGAGTCAATAATCGATTATTTGTTACCAGTGCCCGAAAATTCCCCCTGTCATTGGGGCGATACCTGCAAAAAAGAATTAGGCGCCTCCGACGCTCAAGTTAATAATTATTTAAAGAAAAATGCAATGTATGAATTAGATCATCGTCGAGTCAAGAATTCCGAGTTCACTACGAATGCGGAAAAAGGACTCTTTCTCTAAAGGCTTTGTGAAGATGTCGGCCAATTGATTTTTGGTTTCAACAAATTCAATTTCGACATCGCCCTTGAGAATGTGATCTCTTATAAAGTGATGTCTAATTTCTATGTGTTTCGTTCTTGAGTGAAGAATAGGATTCTTCGTCAAGCTTATGGCGCTAGTATTGTCACATCGAAGAGTAACATGATCAATACTAAGACCATAATCCGAGAGTTGCTACTTCATCCAAAGAATTGTGCGCAACAACTCCCCGCGGCTATATATTCAGCCTCGGTTCTGGATAACGCAACACTAACTTGTTTCTTGCTAAACCAAGAAACTAAGGAGCTACCGAGCAAATGGCAAGTGCCACTAGTGCTCTTGCGGTCCAATTTGCAACCCGCAAAATCGGAATCGGAATAACCAACAAGTTGGCATGAAGAACCTTTGGGATACCATAGTCCCACATTTATTGTTCCAACAAGATACTTCATAATCCGTTTTACCGCAGTTAAGTGTGACTCCTTCGGACATGATTGATATCGAGCACACAAACACACGCTAAACATGATGTCCGGTCTACTAGCAGTAAGATAGAGAAGGGATCCGATCATACCTCGATACTTCTTGGTGTCTACTTCCTTACCTTTCTCATCCTTGTCAAGATGGTCGGATGTGCTCATTGGAGTGGCCATTGCTTTGGCGTTGCTCATTTCAAAGCGATTTAGCAACTCCTTGCAATATTTAGATTGAAAAATGAAAGTTCCATCTTTCATTTGTTTCACTTGCAACCCCAAGAAGAAGTTTAGCTCACCCATCATTGACATTTCGAATTCGCTAGTCATTAACTTAGAGAATTCCTCGCATAAAAGATCATTAGTAGCACCAAAAATAATATCATCGACATAAATTTGAACTAATAGAATGTCATTGTTTTTATTTTTGATAAACAGTGTAGTGTCAACTTTCCCCCTTTTGACCTCATTGTCCAAAAGAAATTTGCTTAAGCGCTCGTACCAAGCCCGAGGAGCTTGTTTACGTCCATATGGCGCTTTCTTAAGCTTGAAGACATGATCGGGAGATTTAAAGTCTTCAAAGCCCGGGGGTTGTTCAACGTACACTTCCTCTTGAATAAACCCATTGAGGAAGGCACTTTTGACATCCATTTGAAATAATTTGAAATTCATAGATGATGAAAAAGCAAGTAATAAACGAATGGCTTCTAGGCGTGCAACGGGTGCATAGGTTTCTTCATAATCAATTCCTTCTTCTTGATAGCAACTAGCCTAGCTTTGTTTCTAGTGATTATGCCATTTTCATCTGATTTATTTCGAAAAACCCATTTCGTACCAATTATGGTGTGATTATCGGGTCTTGGCACCAATTCCCAAACATCATTACATTTGAATTGGTTAAGCTCCTCTTGCATTGCCAAGGTCCAATGCTCATCCCCAATTGCTTCAGAAATGGTTTTAGGTTCTATTTGTGAAACAAAAGCCATATGTCCTCAGTGTGTTTAAGAAGGTTTCGTGTACTTACCCCTTTCTCGATGTTGCCAATTACCTTGTCAAGAGGATGGCCTTTAGACGTCCTCCAAGTCTTAGGCATCATCGATTCTTCTTCTTGTGGTGGTACTTCTTCCGATGATTGTTCCATGACTTCATCTTGAACTTCCTTTTGATTCTCCTTTTGCACCTCGTCTTGAAGATTGATTTTGTGCAAAGCATCTGCAAGATCAACACAAGAATCCTTTCTCACCAAGCGAGCATCATTTTCACAAAATACTACATGAGGAGATTCATCAACAGTTTTGGTTCGATTATTAAAAACTCTATATGCTTTGCTACGCGATGAGTAACCAAGAAAAATTCCTTCATCAGATTTCGCGTCAAATTTTCCCAAGTTATCTTTTCCGTTGTTGTGAATAAAACATTTATAACCGAAGACTCTAAGATGGGAAAGATTTGGTTTCCTTCCCTTATAGAGTTCATAGGGAGTTTTTATGAGTATCGGTCTTATGACAGCTCTGTTTAAAACATAGCTTGCGGTACTCACAGCATCCGCCCAAAACTTTTTGGAAATCTTAGCCTCATCGAGCATGGTTCTAGCCATCTCTTCGAGACATCGATTTTTACGTTCCACCACCCCATTTTGTTGTGGTGTACGTGGAGCCGAGAAGGTATGTTCAATACCGAGTTCGTCACAAAAATCCGCAAAGATATTATGATCGAACTCTCCCCCATGATCACTACTTATGGAAGTGACGGTTGGGTTCTTTTCATTTTGAACACGTTTAAGAAAACTTTTAAAAGTGTGAAAGGCATCACTTTTATGAGCAAGAAATAACGTCCATGTGAATCTAGAATAGTCATCAATAATTACAAAAGCATAAAGATTTCCACCAAGACTTTCAACACGAGATGGTCCAAAAAGATCCATGTGTAGAAGTTGTAAGGGTCTAGTGGTTGAAACAATATTTTTGGATTTAAAAGAGGCTTTTGTTTGTTTCCCTTTTTGACATGAATCACAAATAGAATCTTTTTCAAAATTTCATGTTTGGAAGACCAATTACTAAATCTTGTGAAACTAGTTTGTTTAAAAGATTCATATTTACATGAGCTACTCTACGATGCCATAACCACATGTCGTCTTCTTTACTCATAAGGCAATTTACAAAACTTGATGAAGAATTTTCAAGATCAACCATATAGATATTATCCATTCTAATACCACGAAGAATAATTTTGAAATCACTACGACGGATAACTAAGCATTCTTCGGAGTCAAATAATACAAGATTTCCCTTGTCACATAATTGACTTATGCTCAAGAGATTATGTTTAAGACCTTCAACTAGCAAAATATGCTTAATGGAGGAGGATTCGTCCTTACCGACCGATCCAATGCCGATAATCTTTCCTTTGTTATTGTCTCCAAAAATAACATTCCTCCTTCCGTGGGTTTTAGTTGAAGGAATTTTGATGCATCCCCGGTCATATGTTTGGAGCATCCACTATCAAGGTACCAAAGTACACTTGATCCCTTCAAACACACCTACAAAACAAATTAATGAGATTTTGGTACCCAAGCCATTTTGGGTCCTTGTGTGTTAGGTGCAAAATATTGGTGTGATTGTCCTGCAGTGAAATGTCTATGTCTAGTGAAGCATGCGGGAGCAATATGTCCAATTTTATTGCAATAATGACAAATGACATTCGGATTGTGCATTCTTCTATGATGATAATAATTTGGGGGTCTAAATTTATTCACTCTATTTTTAGGAACATAGTTTAGATGTAGTTTTCGAAAAATCTTGTCTAGGTGGTCTATACATGCCAACATTTCTTCTAGCATTCACTCTATTTTTAGGAATATAGTTTTGATGTGGTTTTCGAAAATCTTGTCTAGGTGGTCTATACATTCCAATATTTCTTCTAGAATTTGTTCTAGGATGAGTTGCAATTCTAGGATTAAAATTTCTAGGTTGAGTGTTGACATTCATTTTGTTTTGCCTAAGTTGAGTCTTAGGTGGTTTAGGAATGGACTCAACTTTTTCTTTTGGCTCGTGTTTAAAGCTTATACCGTGCTTAGTAGATTTCAAATTTACAAGCACTTCATTGAGATTTTTGTGTGAGGAATTGAATTTGTGCAAAGTGCTTCTAAGACTTTCTACTTCTTCCTTTAGAGATTTGCAAGAAGTACAATCCTTATTTGAGCTTTCGGGTTTATCGGCGCTTCTTTTGCCATAAAACTTGTTTTCCTCTTTTAATTTCTCATTTTCAAGAGTTAGTTTTTCTAAATCCTCTACTTTTGAAGAAATGAGTTTTCTTAAATCTTTTATAGATTTAGAAGCGCTAATAAACTCTTTATACAACTCATCAAATTCATCTTGCATTTCTTCTAAAGTGAAATAGTTCTTAGAAGTAGTACATACCTCATTTTGAGTTTCTTCGTGTGCCATACGACACAAGTTTGCGGTTTCGTTTCCTTCTCCATCACTTGATTCGTCTCCGGAGTCGCCTCCCCAAGAGATGTATGCTCTTTGTTTCTTGACGGGTTTCTTCTCCTTTTTGATATTTGGACAATTTGATTTGATATGCCCGATTTCTCCGCATCCATAGCACTTTAATTGGTCTCCTTGTTGCTTACCTTTTCGTTCATATTTCTTTTGCATGAACTTGTGAAATTTCTTAATAACGATTCCGAACTCGTTATCTTCGTCGCTTGAATCCTCATCATTTTGAGGTTGAGCCGTGCTTGCTTTAAGGGAGATTCTTCGTTTCCTTTGATCATCCAAAGAAGGGTTAAAAATAGTAGATTCATAGGTTTTGAGATTACCTCTAAGCCCGTCGATTGTGACATTTGTGATGCCGATTGATTCTTGAATAGTGTCGGCTTTGGAGCGCCATTCCGGAGTGAGACTTCGAAGAATTTTACGGACAAGTTCCCTATCCGTGAAGGTCTTCATAAGAGCATGAAGATCATTAACGATTATTGAAAATCGTTCGAACATATCATCTATCTTCTCGTTTTCCTTCATATGAAAAAGTTCATATTCATGGGTTAGAAAATCTATTTTAGCTTCTCTTGCCTGGTCCGTACCTTTGTAGGTGATTTCCAATTTATCCCACATTTGCTTAGCCGTGGTGCAACATGATATTTTCCGATAATCATCAGGATTTACCGCACAGTACATCATGTTGATGGCTTTTGCATTGTTCTCCACCTTTCTAATATCGTCTGCGTCATACTCATCTTCTGATTTTGGCACCATTTCATTTTCTACCTTTTTGGTTGGAATTTGCTCTCCATTCTTGATAATTTTCCACAGTAGAAAATTGTTTGATTGGATAAATATTCTCATCCTTTCCTTCCAATACGTATAGTTTGTGCCATCGAATAGTGGTGGCCTTGTGAAGCATTGTCCTTCACCTAGTCCTGTATAAACATTACGAGTAGAAGCCATGGATTGTTTCTCTCAAACTGTTAAGTCTATCAGAGAGTTAGGCTCTGATACCAATTGTTAGAATATACGCTTAACGCTAGAGGGGGGGGGGTGAATAGCGTTATAATAAAAAACAATGTAAATTTGCGGAATTAAAATTGCAGGAATGACGTAAGTGCGGTAATTAAAATGGTAAGGAGAGAACACACCGAATTTATCCTGGTTCACTACAACGTGGTTAGTCCAGTCCCCGAGAGACTCTCGAGTTTTACACTAACTTCGTTAAGCTTACGGGTGCCTAACAAACCGTTACACTTGCTCGTAGATATACACTCTACAAGACTTCAACCTGCTCGAGGATACCGCATCTCAAGACTTCAAACCAAGGAACTACTTTTCCTTCTTACAACAAGGGATTAGAATATCCCTTCAAGTGTATACAAACACTTAGTACTCAAGACAAGACTCTCTTTATAGAGTAGATATGAGTAAAAGCAATACGCTCAAGAACACAACAACTTATTCAAGAATTTGGCTCTCAAGAATTATGAAATAGATATGAAAATGATGAGAGAAGATTATGTAAGCTTTATACAAGAATTATAATCAGTTGTTGTGTATAAAAATGTGAATTTGAGGTGTATTTATAGTGCTCAAAGTCACCACGACCGTTGCTTAATTGCCAATCACTAATTGCTGATTTTGTGCTTGCATAATCGATTATATGATCTGCATAATCGATTATCTGCAGATCGTTCAAAAATCATATGCGGATTTTAAGCAGAATAATCGATTATTCAAGTTGCATAATCGATTATCAGTTAACGTTAAAAAATCGGATGCAGATTCTGTCCAAGCATAATCGATTATTGCCTTGTGTATAATCGACTATATTTCAGCGTTTTAAAAATACTTTGGCAACGGTCAGTGAATAATCGATTATGCTATCTCGTATAATCGATTATTTTGTTGTTTTGAAAATCCGGTTTTACACTGTCTCTACATAACCGATTACAAGTGAGACATAATCGATTATATTGTTGTCTTGAAAAATTTCGGTTGACACTGTCTTAATATAATCGATTATAGGTAAGACATAATCGATTATATTGCTGTCTTGAAAATTTCGGTTAACACTGCCTTAACATAATCGATTATAAGAAATACATAATCGATTATGTATGTCCAGATTTGAAAAACATGTTTGAAAATCATTTTGGCTAAAATGGAAATGTTTGAAAATCATTTTGGTTTAACTCAACGATGTATGAAAATGATTTTACGAGAGAAGCCAAGACTTGAATAAGTTGTCGGATCAAGATCACAATATAAAGTGACTCATTTATAACTTTGTTGTTATTCTTGATCTTGCTCTTTATTTCTCATGTTCTTGGACTTTGGCATATGTCAATGTTCCATGCGCATCGGTTTGTCATTTATCAAAACCTACAAAAATGAACACACTTTTAGTTTTAGCGACTTGAGAATGTGTTTCAACAAATTCCAATACCTGACACTACCCATAACATATCTACGGAGCCTCTAAATACAACTGAAAAGCATAGTAATATGGAAATGCTGATGATAAGGTTCTGGCTATACATCAAATAAAAAGTACGTTATAAACAGATGAAATAGGACCCCGAAACAAAGTGGGGCTCACCAAGTCATATGAAAGGATAATGTGGCACTAGCTGCGACCAGCACTGCTTGCTATAGAAACAGACTACATCCTTTTGAATATGTAGTGCTCCAGGCAAAAGGGACGTTACTGTCATCGAATAGCACTAGTATGTATAACTAAACACCATCTTAATATAAAGAACTATCATAAAAGAACCAAAAAATCTGAAACACCATTTCAAGAGAAATAGCTATAAATAGCTATCGTACAAGAACAAAGAAATCATATAGAAAACAAGGTTAAAAAAAGCACCATAACAACAATATAAGAGATTCACATAGTTTTCACAAGGTTAATGACATTTTAGAGTAGGTCATCCCATATTATTGCATTATTATTCACATTACCACCGCTTCCTTGAGCGGAGTTCGATCACGTCCCAATCAGCTATGCCGTCTCCCCGACACGTTACCAACATTTCTTTTTCGCCTTCAATTTTAAATCATCAATACATTACCACCATGTATATTTTCCATGGCATCGATTCTCGGCCCGATCAGCTCAGTCGGCTTACCAAGTCGTTACCTCAATCATAATTTCATTTGAATCCATACTTCACATATATCAATTCATAGGCACTTAGAGGGCACAATTATCACATTATGCTTGGCACTAGGCAACATTTCATAACTCACATTCCTCATCACTTTGACTTTAAACATCATACATGCAATTTAAGATAATAGGCATACAAAATTTCAATTCAAGTTCTGAGCATAGAGAGGAATTCTCATATTTCGGCATAATAATCGCAATTTAAACTTGACTTGAAATCTAGAAAATTTAGCAGATACTTTACTTTCTTCACATATCCACAATTTACAAAGAATAGCACATTGAAAACATTAAGACACACCTTTCACATATATTATTGCAATACAAAATTCGTTGAAATAACAAATGCTTCATAAATCATGGTGGCTCAATTTCTAAGAAAAGAGGGTTTTAGCCATACATACATTGTTTAAGCTTTCCATAAGTTACTACGACGTTCCGAAAATTCTAGCAGTCCCAATCTACTTTGAGACATAACAAGATTGAACATAGATTAGGAAGGTATTCATAGTTTCATCTCATTTGAGCATTTTATCAATACTAGTTAAGCATATTGATTTCAAAGCTCTTTTACACGATTTCATTCATTCCCAATCAAATCTTACTTATTTGTGTTCAACAATATTCCCACAAACCTAATTTATAAATGTGTGTATGTATAATACTATTACACCCAAGAATCATACCTCAATAATCACATCTTATGCCCAAAACTCGAAATTGAAGTCTAGTGTATAGAACCTTACCTCGTAGATGAAGAACTTGTGATTGATTTCCTTGATTGTTGAAGATTGATGGAAGATTGAATGGTTACAATGTAAGGCTCCCCCATTCATTCTCTAAAATACTCTTAACATTCTCTAAAATCACCAGAATATCTCCCGAAATGAAAAACCAAAGCCTATATATAAAATGGGGTCGAGTCATTAAAATACAAAGATTAACCCTACGAATTTGGGTTTGTGGTCGCATAATGGACAACAGAATGGGTATACTAGCCACAGACACGTCGCAAAACTCGGTGCCAAACATTGGGCTACACTGGTATAATTTACGATTAGATTTGCAATCGCAAATCGATTATGGTGACCACATTATGGTGTTTGCGATCGCATTGGTGACACAGGATAACATTTTTTCAGCCTTTGGTAATTTAAACATAACTTTGTGTAGGAATTTCCAAATGACAATCGGTTTGGAGCGTAGGAAAGTAGACTCAAATACCTTTCAATTGGTAGGTTGATCATCACATATATATACACATACTTAAATAAATAAATAAATAAATAAATATATATATATATATATATATATATATATATATATATATATATATATATACATACATACATACATATAGGGTCGCTCAAAGTGGAGACTCATTCGAACTCATTTGGAATTTTAGTCTATTATGAATTTTCCCAATTTGCCTTAGATTTAGGCCTTTCCTTGGACCCCAAATTCCTTATCATAAGACATATACATATTTACCAAATCCAATTGATTCCCATCATATTAATAGCACATAAAATATTATAATCATCCTACCTCGCACAACGAAATCCAAAATAACTTAGCGATTTTCTCCAGGGCCTTACATTCTCACCCCTCCCTGGATCATTTGTCCTCGAACGAGGAGTAGAGTCTTCTCCAAGCGCTTAAAATAATTTATCTCTTTTCTCACCAACCTCAATTCCCTAAATTTTGTCTAACTCCCAAATTTTCAGAAATTTCGGCAAAGTTTCTTTTGTTAATAGGACTATCCACCTGCCACAGTATCAATACCATCCTAAAAATACATCCACCACTTGAAAAAGCATCACAACGTATAAATCAACAACACGAACTGCAGCATTACAAGCACAATATTATCATAATGACACCTGAACATGGACTGCATATTTTAGATCATATAACCTATAAGGCACCTTTCATGTCAAAGCTTTTTGATATACAATCAAGCAAAAATATTTTTCTTCCACGATAGTTTCGGTCTTGAAGGTGGCCTCCTCAACTCACAAGATTTGGCATAACACATTCACGGAAGCGATCCCAACCCCTTAATTTATCTAACAAGGATAATAGCAAGATACCTCGCATAAGCTAACTATCCATTAACAGTCACCTTCAATAATTAACACCAAGATGATACAGAAATGATGTCCACCTACCTTCTAAGACATAGACATATGAACACAAATTCATGAGGAACAACTATGGGGAAATATCATACTCCTAGTGAGACCTAATGGCAAATGCGCTTACGTACCCTTCATTATCAATTCATATAATATCTACAGGGGAAAATGTTGAGAATAACCGGTTCACCCTCCTAAATTCTTAATCTCTTCGTGATCACCCAAACTAAACTCGTGGTAACCTTCATGATTACTCTAAGATGTGGTATAATAAATGATACGACCCAATATTCGAGGAGCACAATCGGCGCTCAACCTAGTAAACCCTACTGAGCAAGCGTGTTAGGTCTCATTTTACCGAAACTAATTCATGAATAAATTGGAGATGGTCTCCATTAATCAAATTCAATGAACATGTCATTTACGATTTCCATTTCATTTTCATTAGCAGCTTCATCCACAATTTTAAAGGTATTACAAGTTGTATAAATCATTGCCAAACATCAATATTTTTATTTTAATTCCAATACCCGACACTCTCACAACCTATCTATGGCGCCCATAAATACAACCAAAGAATAATATAGAAATGGTGGCAATAAGGCTCCGCCAAAACCTCAAATACAAAGTACATGATTAACATATGAAACAAGACCCGAAAATGAAGTGGGGATGAAAAAGTCAACAGAAAGAATGATGCGGCACTAGCTGCGACAAACACTGCCTGCTATTGAAACACCTACATCCATTAAAGACATAGCGCCCATGGCAAAGGGGACGTTAGTGCCATCGAATATCACTAGTAGGTATGAACAAACGTTACTCTAAGTAGAATAAAAAATATATACAAGTAGAAGCCAGTCATGGAAACAAAACAATGATGCACCAAAAAACACAAAACACAAGTGAGAGTTTCATAGTTTCTGATTTCAAGCTTTCATCTTTTTTATTTATATTCTCTTAGTGTCAAGTGCCACAATTCTTAATGCCATCGCGGGTTTTTTAACATGAAGTCCGTTGTATGCCCGACCCCCTAAGCCATCCCAAGTGAGAAATATCCATATTCACAAGAATGTTCCGGAACCTAATATAAATACCACCATGTGTACTACATGGCATCCGATCTCGGCCCGATCGGCTAAGCCATTTTACTAGGGACCTAACTTCTTTCAGTTGTTGCTCAGTTCAGATTTCTTCCACATTCCCATTACATGGTACCACAAACCTCTTTATAAGCTTATTTCTTGGCACTTTGATACATTATTACAATTAAATATTCATGTCTTCCCTTATCTATTCATTCATATAATATTATCCTTCATGTTGATAAGTTCCAACATATGGTGAATTATGCACATAATATTATGATAACAAACAACCATGATTCACAATTTCAAGCAACTTGGTGAAATGGTAAACAACTAAGACAACTATGGAACATAATCTTTCACCTCAGCACACTAGAACAGACAATTCAAGTATGATCTCAAGCAAGGAACTCAGATCCAATGCACAGACCCTAACGGAATGATTCTACAAAGATTAAAGTTAGCCATACATACCTAGTTTATGCTTTCCTTAAGTTTCTACAACACTCCGGAAATTCTTGCAATCTCGATCAACTTTGAGACATAACAAAATTGAACACAATTTAGAAAGGTATTCGTAGTTTCAACTCATTTGAGTATTTTATCAAATACTAGTTGAGGATATCGATTTCAAATCTCTTTTCAAGGTTTCCCTTTTCACCAACCTAATCTTTACTTATTTATATTCAACAATCTTCACACAACCTAATTTGTACATGCATGTATATATAATGCAATTACGCCCAAGAATCATACCTGAATACCCAATCTTGTACCCCGAACTCGAAATTAATGTCTAAAGTATTTAATCTTACCTTTTAGATAAAAAACTTGTGATTTTGTTCTTTGATTCTTGAAGGTTGATACAACGTTGGATGATTAAATGTTGTGTTCCTCCTTCTCTATCTAAAATGGTCTAAACTCTCTCTAAAATCAGTAGAAAAGTGATCCCAAATTAAGCCCTAAAGACTATATATTAAAATGGGGTCGGGTTATAAAAATAGGAAGATTTACAATCTGAATGCGCGTCTGTGGTCGCATAATGGACCGCATAATGGGTATGCTGGCCGAAAACGTGTCTCAAACCTCAGTGCTCAAAACTAGGCTACACTAGCCCAGTCTACCACCTGATTTGCAATCACAAATCAAGTATGCGGACTGCATAATAATTTTTGTGATCGCATATGTGACACAAGATTGCATTTTTCCAGCCATTGGTAATTTTATCATAGCTTTGTGTAGGAATGTCCGAATGATGAACGGTTCAAAGCATTGGAATCTAGACTCAAATATCTTTCATTCTGTATGTTCTCACAACATAAAACCTTATATATTTTTAGAGGTTGGTGTTAAAAATATGGACTACTGCAATTACCTTTGAAATCATAGCCTATTATGAACTTTTTCAAAATTTTCCTTAGACATAGGCCTTTCCATGGACAACAAATTACTTAATGTGATGACCTACTGGGATCACCGGTTATTTATTCTCTATTATGTAATTTCGAGTCCTTGAAAATCTCATATGGGGTTGCCTCGATTTTTGTGCACCGTCCGGGTGCATAACCAAAAATATTAAATATTAATTCTGTGTAAAAAAATGATCATTAACGGACGGGGCTCGTGATTTTACGGTCCCGAAGGATTCGTAGGAGAATATGGGACTTGAGCATATGCCTGGAATTGATTCTGAGGTCCCAAGTCAGAGAAACAAATTTTTATATGAAATTATTTTCGGGATATACTTAAAGGAAATGGAAATAAAAAAATTTGATTAGAAGACTGGGGTATCGGGCCCGTATTTTAATTTTGGTGCCCGGTACAACTCATATATGTAATTGGAGCACTTATCATAACGTTTGGTTGAAAACGAACATCGTTTGACGTGTTTCTGACCTAAAATGGTAATTCTATTTCTTATGAAAAAATAGAATAAATCATGAGTTTTGAGGCTCGAATCGATGTATATGATATTATTTTGGTGATTCGATCTTTTTGAAGTGGTGTGTATGTTTGGTTTAGAGCCTTGAGGGCTCGAGTGAGTTTCGACTAGGTTCCGGGAGGTCTAGACTTAAAACAGCAAATATTTCAGGTCAGGTTCAAGCTGCAGGTTGCAGCATGACCACTGTCGTGATCGTGCGGTCCTCGGCGTGAGGCGCGCGGCGGCGGTCGTCCTCGCGCGGTCTGTGTTTCCAGCTCCAGAGAACCCGCGGCCCTCAATTACCCTAGTACGGTCGCATCCGCTTTTGCGCGGTCTATAGCGTGAGCCGTAAGGCCGTGGTCATCCTTGCGCGGTCCGCGTGGGAGGCTCAAGGAGTATAAATACACGGGACTTTTCAGTTACTTCTCACTTTTCACAAACCCAAAACCTAAAAGGCGATTTTCTAAGAAATACTTCTTCTTCAAAACGATTGGCGAGTGGTTTCTAACTTATTTTCTTCACTCTTTAACACCTTTTAACATAATTTCAACATCAAATCGAAGGTTTTAATGGGTAAATTCGGGTATATTGTGTAGGACCTTGGGTTTTGCTAAATTAGGGGTTGGACCTCAATTCGAGGTCCGATTTCAAGACTAATCACATAATTGGATTCTTGGGTGAATGGGTAACTGGATATTAGTTCGAACCTCGGGTTTTGACCACGTTGACCCGATGGGCGTTTTAGTCATTTCATCAAAATTTGCATCTTATCTTTAAGTTAAATAGTAGAATTGGTTGATTGAGATGTTATTTACGAGATGTAATTGAAACAAATAGATTTGGGCCATTTGTAGTCGGAATATCATGGCAAAAGAGTGATTTCAAGTTGATTTTGGAGCCGATTGAGGTAAGTGGCTTGGCTAACCTTGTGTCGGGGACCTCCCACTTAGGATATGATGTTTGTTAATTGAATGGCTCGTACATGAGGTGACAAGCGCATACTTGAGAAAATTGTTGGAAAATTCGTTTTTACTTGAAGCATTCAAATTGAATTTTCTTGCTTACCTGTTCATTTTAAATTGTGTGTTTATTCTATGCTAGATTAGAGAGGCACATTCTTTTGACTTTCTTCCTAAGTGTTAAACTTTCCTATTTATATTCCGGGTAGTATGTTTGGCTAGTATTTTCTATCTCTTGTTCTGGGATAGAATCTTTCCTAATATTCAGTTGCTATTATGTGTTTTTAAATTGGGAGTACGGGTTGGCCTCCCGGGAGATCCCCCTGCACTTGATATGTTCCGGACCGAGGGTGCGGGATACCAAGAAATCACTAGCACATGAGACTGTAAAAATGAGGATACCAAGACATCCTCGAGATACCAAGAGATCCCTAGTTAATACGATGAGGATACCAAGAGATCCTTAGGATACCAAGAGATCCCTAGTGAATATAATGAGGATACCAAGAGATCCTCGGGATACCAATAGATCCCCGGTGAATATAATGAGGATATCAAGAGATCCTTGGGTACAAAGAGATCCCTAGTGAACAAAATGAGGATACTGGTGAGTATAATGAGGATACAAAGAGTTGAAGGAGTTGAATGATCAGTTACAGGAATTTCTTGATAAGGGTTTTATTCGACCCGTTGTTTCACCGTGGGGTGCTCCTGTTTTGTTTGTGAAGAAGAAGGATGGTTCTATGTGTATGTGCATTGATTATCACCAGTTGAAAAAGGTTATGGTGAAGAACCCTTATCCTTTGCCTCATATCGATGATCTGCTTGACTAGCCAATGCTCAGCAGCTTTTATGCATTTGATGCACAACTTGTTCAGGCCATTTCTCGACTCTTTCGTTATTTTTATTATTGATGATATTCTAGTGTATCCCGGAGTCTGAAAGATCATGAGCAGCACCTGAGGACCGTGCTTCAGATCCTGATTGATAAGCAGTTATATGCAAAGTTCTCGAAATGTGAGTTCTGCTTGGCCTCAGTTGCATTCTTAGGCACGTGATTTCAAGCGAGGGCATTCAAGTAGATCAGAGGAAGATACAGGCCATGCAGAGTTGGCCTAGGCCCTCCTCAGCCATAGAGATTCACATTGTTCATGGTTTTGTGGATATATCGTCGCTTTGTGGAGGGGTTCTCATCGATTGCTGCCCCTATGACTAGGTTGACCTAAAGGGTGCCCCATTTCAGTGGAAAGAGTAGTATGAGGCGACCTTCCTGAATCTCCAAAGGGTTTTGACTTCATCCTCTTTTTGATATTGCCTACCGGCTTGGGGTCTTATACTATCTTCTGTGATGCCTCGAGAGTTGGCCTTGGAGCGGTGTTGATGTTGGACGGCGGGGTGATTGCCTACATATCCAGGCAGTTGAAGATACATGAGAAGAACTACCCTGTCCACGAACTTGAGTTAGCTGTTATTGTTCATGCACTGAAGATCTGGCGTCAAAGATCATTCGAGAATTTAAAGGAGCATAAGAAAAGAATGAGAAGCTAAGCTGATCGACACACGGAGCCAATCTTGTTATGCTCGTGTCCTAATATTTCAGAAGCAGATTGAATTATCTTTTAGACCTTAAATATAGATAGTATTAATATTAACCAACATGTATTTCAGATGTTTAAGTTTCAAATCCTAGTGCTGCTGTGAATATCATTAAATTTCTAGACATGGCACCATTAATATATATAATGACCTATGTATTAACTTTTCTGCAGTTGATTTGATTATTGCAAATGCAGATGGATTATAGATGCAGGTCATTTTACAATAAAAGTTAACTGATTCATACCACAATGACAACAAGTTTATCCTGTATAGTTACTGTGTTCTGCACAATGAGCAGATGAAACTTAAGTGATGATCTATCTGCAATCCAATTACTGCAACAGAATGTGTCAGAAGTCTTATCTTGCTTCAAGGACAGTGATGGACAAATCATTGACCGAACATTGTTCTGCTTTAGTTCCAGATGAATTTGATTCAGCTTCATTTCTTCCTGTGAAAAATGTTAGTTGTTTTGCAGGAGGCATTGCCATACATTCATTACAAAGCATTGAGATAACATCAGACATTGTTGACCTATCTGTTGCACCATCTTGTACACATAATAGTCCGACATGAATAACTCGTAATAACAGTGTAGTGTCAAACAGATCTTCAAGAGCTGGATCCTTCAATTCCAATGCACACCTTTCCTTCCATAGTTCCCACGCCTAATCCAGAATGATCAATTATCTCAAATTTCGTAATGTTAATACTTATACTTTAGAAGGGTGCCAAGAAAACTTACATAACCTATTAAGTTGAGCGCGCGATCAAATTGTTTAAGCTAGTAGTTGTGTGACCACTCACAATTTCAAACATTAAGACTCCAAAACTGAAGACACCAGACTTGATTGAGAATGCTCCATCCATGGCGAACTCGGGAGCCATGTAACCACTGCGTAAAGACTGAAATTTCCTACTCAATCAGTATGAATATTCTACATGTTTTGTGAATTGATATCAAGAAATAACACAAGCTCAACTGACTATGTTCCTACAACCCTGCGAGTCACTGCCTCCGTCTCGATCTGTTTGAAAATTCTTGCTAAACCAAAATCAACTATCTTGGGATTCATGTTTTCATCCAACAGCACATTACTAGCCTTAAGATCCATGTGCATCACTCTCATTCTTGAGTATTTGTAAAAACAGAGCGACCCTTGAGCAATTCCTTCAATAATGTCAAACGTTTCTGCCAATCCAGTAGCTTCTTTCTTTCAGGATCTGCCAAAGACAGAAAGCATTTCATCAAAATTTTAGAAAACTACTTGATGATTACGTCCTTTTTTGAAATAACAACAAACCAAAAAGGAATAAGTCCAAGCTATTGTTGGGCATGTATTCATATATGGACATTTTTTCATCTCCATGAATACAACATCCCATAACAAGAACTAGATTTGTGGGCTGAACTTTGGCAATTAGTATAACCTCATTCTTGAACTCCACAAGCCCTTGACCTGATGTCCTTGAAACTCTCTTGATTGCAACCTCTCTCCCATCTGGAAATTTTCCCTGTCACTGATTCTTTTTTTAAAGGTAATTCAGTTATGCAGTGATGGTACTAAGCATGTTTTTCGGGCACATATCATGGTATAAATATACCTTATAAATGAAAGGCTTTCTGAAAATACTCTGCCAATATTTATTGTATTGAAAATACTCAGCCAATATTTATACATACAAATCATGTAATAGTCCTAAAATAAGTTATATACCGAGGATAACAATCCTATGCAAACTAGGACACAAGTGGACAAAACCAATTGATAATATACTACAACTGATCAACGTTATCCTTCTTCATTCCCCCCTCAAGTTGAGCAGGGGCTTGGACCACCATCAACTTGGATTTTAACTCAAGAAAGCGTGACTTCGATAATGGCTTCGTCAATAGATCAGCAACTTGATCAAGAGAACTAACATACCAAACTGAAAGCGTCTTAGCACGAACCTTGCCTTGAACAAAATGGAAACCAATTTCCATGTGTTTCATACGAGAATGGAAAATGGGATTGGCTGTTAAGTATGTAGCACTGAAATTGTCACACCATAGAATAGGAGTAGAAGAGGTAAAACATCCAATTTCTCGGAAGTGATTTCTGAAGTTGCAGCAGCTAGTGCTCTATACTCATCCTTAGTGCTTGATCGGGATACAACTCTTTGCTTTCTTGGTGACCAAGATATCAAATGATTGCCCAGGTAAATGGAAAAACCAGTGGTGGTCTTCTTATCATCTATCTCCCCCCCCCCCCCCCCCCCAATCAAAATCTGTATAGCCATGAAGCAATGTTGTAGAACTTCGTGAAAAGAACAGACCATGAGCTAATGAAACTTTGATATATCGCAAGATACGTTTCACTGCCATCCAATGAATATCCGCAGGACAATGCATGAATTGAGAAACCTTGTTCACTGCATATGCCACATCCGGACGCGTGAAGGTCAAGAACGGCAGCACACCAACTATGCTGCGATACAACGTCGGATCACTGATGGAACACCACCAGATGATGAAAGTTTGGAGGCTGGGTAAATAGGAGTGTTAACAGGACTGCACGACTCCATCTGAACACGTCGAAGGAGCTCCTCAACATATTTCTTTTGAGATAAATATAATCCTTCACTTGTCCAAGAGGCTGTTATACCTAAGAAATAGGACAGATTCCCCAAATCACGTACTGCAAATTGAGACTAGAGTTGTGCAACCAATGACTTATTACGAGCAGGTTTATTACGAAGCACCAAAATATCATCCACATATATTAGACAGAAAAGCTTGTCACTAGGAGTAGACAGATAGAACAAAGAACTGCCCGTCTTAAATCCCAAGAACCCCAGCGAAGTGAGAGCATCAGTAAGTCGCTTAATCCACATCCGAGGAGCTTGTTTGAGACCGTAAAGAGATCGCTTGAGAAGACACACATGATCTGGATGGGAGGGATCGATAAAACCAGGAGGTTGAGACATATATACAACTTTATCCAAGTTTCCATGAAGAAAAGCATTGGAGATGTCCAATTGTATGATATGCCAACCATTAGTCACATCCAAGGATAACAACAACCGGATTGTATGAAATACAGGACTAAACGTCTCCACAAAATCGATCCCAGGTCGTTGGTGATATCCTTTGGCAACAAGTCGAGCTTTGTAACGATCTAAAGAACCATCAGCCTTCATCTTTGTCTTAAACACCCATCGACAACCAATGACATTCTGAGTTGAAGACGAAGGAATAAGCTGCCAGGTTCCATTGTGTATTATCACATTGTATTCGTCTGCCATAGCATGGCGCCAGTGCTCATGCTTAAAAAGCCTGAGAATAGCAAGAAGGTTCTTCAAAGGCAGGAGTGACAGTAGACATGGAAAATGGTTGCTTGTTCTTTCGCGAACCAGTTTGAGCTCGAGTGAGCATACGCTGAGCAGGTGGTGAAAGTGGCAACTCAGGTTGAGGTGACGCATGTGCGTCTAGCGGATTTGGAGGCTGCACAATAGCAGGTGGGAGTTGTAAAGATGCTTGGGATACTGGCAGCATGGGTATAAGAGGTTAGGGAGTGATCTGGTTGCGAATTATTTCGTAAGATAGTTTGGGAACGGTTAGAAAGACAATTATCTGGAGACGGAGGTATTGTAGGAGTAAGAGGTATTTGTAGTGTGAGAGGATCCGTAGGAGTAGTGGTTGATTTCATGGGCACCAAGGCATCCTGTGAAGAAAACAGAAACACATATTCATCATAAATTACATAAAGTGATACAAAAAATTTCGAGGAAATAGGATCAAAACATTTATATCCTTTATGAATTTTACTGTACCCCAAAAACACACAAGGTTTAGATCGAGTGATAATTTATCCTTCGTGTAAGGACAAAGCCAAGGAAAACATAGTCGAAAAGTACGCAATAGCGAATAGTCTAGATCCTTTTGAAAAAGTACGTAAAATGGCGATTGATTTTTCACCTATGATGCGGGCAATCGATTAATAGTATATACTGCAGTTTCAAATGCATTTGTCCAAAAATGTGAAGGGATATTGGCATAATGTAATAATGCTCTATCGATTTCGACAATGTGCCTATGCTCACGCTCTGCACAATCATTTTGTTCAGGAGTGTATGGGCAAAAAACACGCCGTGTAATGCCATTATCACATAAATAATTGGTCAAGGCTTCAAACTCCCCTCCAGCTTGAAAACATTTAATGTGGCGACCAATGTATTTTTCAACAAGAGTGCGAAACTGAATAAAAACTAAGAGAACTTCATATTTAAAGCGAAGACAATAGATCTATTCATCGGGCATATCATCGGAATCCGAAAAGGTAAGGTCATAAATTAGCTACCAAAAGAACACCTTACGGATTGTGAACAACCCACATCTTATTTCTTCCTAAAATCTTTAGCCAATAGCATCAGATATTTCATTTTGTCATTCGACTTACTGTAGCAGCGTGTTAACTGGGCAGATTTCATCGCTGCTCTTTGTTTTCGTTCTGTTTTTCTTTCTTCTTGATGGAGTATTAAAGAACTATGGATGCATCGTCCTCTCCCCAGCCTTTGGCTGTGGGAGAGATGATCTCAAATGACCACTCAAAACAAACGTATGCTGATCAATTGATCCAACAGAAGGCTGCAACTACTTCGAATCAAAAGTTGTTGAAACCAATTGAAATAATTCACGGAGTCCCAACAATCAAGTTTTCAATGGAGGAAAGGATGGATTTCGCAAAAGAGGAAGGTTTACATCAAGCCATTGTAGTGAAGCTCTCTTCAAATGCACCAGATTAAATAGCCTTAAGAAATGTACTGCCGAAATTTTTCGGCATCAAAGGACATTGTCGGATCGGTCAACTAGCACCTCGACAATTGCTTATCAGGGTGGATCAACATGAATATTTCGTTAATTCACTTGCGAGGTCATTTAACTACTTCAAATTCAATGGTAAGGAGCATCAAATCCGATTTTCCCATGGTCCCTTAATTTTAAGGTCAATGAAGAAACCACGAAGCCAGTGGTCTAGATTTCCTTACCAAATTTGCAAACGGGGTTGTTTGCGATGAAGGCTTTATTGTCTATAGCTTCAGTTGTTGGTAAGCCTATAGCTATTGACAAAGCTAGCCAGACTAAGCCGCGTCCTAGTACTGCAAGAGTCAAAGTGATTCTTGATTTAATGGACAAATTACCTGAGAATATGCGTTTGCATTTTATGGATAAGCAGATGGGCAAGAGTGTTGAGTTCTTTCAAGAGTTTGTTTATGAAAACTTAACTTTGTATTGTCACTGTTGTAAACATCAAGGACATGAGTAAACATCATGTCGCAAATTAAACAAAAATACAACAAGCAATGCGCAAGGTACTGAAGAAGTTGTTGATAATGATCGTCTACTGCCTGTTGAAGTTTTGGGTTTGTCTGAGGAGATGAGCAAGGTGGAAAAATTGCAAGGGGATGCTTGGGAGCTCCTAAATACAAAGAGTGCTGCCTAAAATTTGGTAGTTGCTTCTGTGCAAGTTCAAAGTATTGAGCAGCAAAATGTGGAGGCTACTGTTGCATTGAAGGGAGCTGGGATTGATGAACCTAATGCTAATCGACCAACCAATGCCAATCTTACTGCATTGAATACCAATTGTATCTCTACAGTTCCATCTAAGGATTTACAAGAAAAATATGTTAAGCAGCAGCAGATACTGATGTGCAGGCTGAAGGAGGGCAAAAGGTTGCTACTGTCAATGAAGGTGTTGGTGTTGGTGTTCCTAAAGCTAGTTCAAGCAAGCTTGTGCAGCCTATGGATGGTGCTTTAAAAATTGGGAATCAAATTTCGGATGTTCCTGATGTTGGAAGTGCAATTGGTATAAAGGTTTCAAATAATCGAAATGTTGTTGGGATGGCTAATACTAATACTGATCGAGAAACCAAGGCAAAAAATAATGCAACAAATGTAGTAGTAGAACATGCTGTTGCTGTATGTTCCAACTTGGAGTCTACTGTTGCATTGACTACATCTGGTAATCAACATATGGGTGTGGCTCCTATAACTACTTATGCATTTGTGAATTTGTTTGAAAACCCAATTTATAGGGCTGGCCAACAGGAAAACACTGGAACTTCTCAAATGCAGGAGAAGGTGTTGAATCAAGAAAACATTAGTCATAACCATTTAAAAGTAGCAGGGACATGACATATTGATGCAGGTACAAAGCCGGAGAAAACAGGTGTTGAATGTGTTGCTGCACTATTTGATCCAGTGGAAAAATCAGTAGGAGCAGCTGGACAAATTACAAAGGAAGTTGGGAAAAAATAAAACGTGGCTAAGGTTTGGACAGTTGTATCACCTAGTAAAAGGGCTGCTAATGATTCCAAAAAAAGGAATTTACATCAGAGAATATTAGGTGTACAAATGCTTTTGAAGCCTTGACCATTGAACATGAAGATGGAGAGAATGATGCTGCTAAAAAATGTGAACAGGTGTTTGGAGATTCAGATTCAAAATCTGAAAAATACAGCTATCCAACAAATGTAAAACAAAAGCAAAGTTCTTCAAAAACCACAGCTCCAGTGAAGAAACATGCTAATGGCCAACCTCAAGCTTCAGGTAGTAGCAAATCAACAGCAACATTCCAAGAACACAGATGGTCGACAAATTGTTTCAAAGGCCATCAATCCTATTGTTGCCCAAACGACTGAGGCGATCAGCTCCAATACACCTAATATGTATATTTCCAATCCTCACATCCCACAAATCATCAACGACGCACAAAAGGCAACGATGATGAATTCTTCTGTGGTAAAACAACCTTTGGTCACTTTGAACACTTCGGTGTTTGAAATCCCTTCACAATAAATTGAATCGTATGGCGAGTTTTGAAGGTGCAGCTGGGCAGCTTACTCTCTCAACTGGAAACAATGATGAAGTTATCCAACAAAAGGTGATCAAATCCAAATTTTGGTTACAACAACGTGAAGAGAATGACGAAGAAGATAATGATATTATTAAAGCAAATGTGAGGGAGCTAGCAATAAATTCCAAGATATGGATTCAACAACGTGAATACGATGATGAAGAAGATTTTGGAATTGATTTTTGGGATGACTCCTCAGACGATGGTGAGAAATGTAGTGGTGATGAAGAGATAACATTAGTAGTGTCTCCAATTCCAAAAGGAGGTAGCTATGCTAAGATAGGATCTGGAAGCAGGCTCAATGCAACAGCTCCAGATTTTATCCCTAGCTCAAGGCAACAACATGGATAAATAACCACAACTAAAATGAGGATGATAGGAGAGGCAGTAGCAACGAATTCTGGCTGCAGTAGCAGTTCACTTCATCTGTTTCTACTGCTGAACATGGGCAGCAGCAGGTGAATGAAAATGCACTCACAACTGCTCTAATAAGTGTACCAATAATTTTTGTGGATGACAGAATGTTACTTGATGCGTTGGTAAGTCTCACACCTTTCAAAATTTTAAGTGCACCTAATGTTGCTAGAACTGAAAGAATAACCAACACCAATAACAAAAATCAAAGAAACGCAGTCTTGGTCACTAAAGAGGATAACACTTTGGAATCACAAGATTTTCCTCAAGAAATTCCAAAACCTATAAATTTAGGCAGAGATGTTTATGAAGAAGGTGAGGAAGATATTACTCTAAATCAACTCCGGGCAGCGACAGCGAGGAAAGGCGATTTGTCGCCATTGCATAGCGGAAAAAATAGGAAATCTAGAACAAGGGATAGAAGCTGGGATGGCAGGCAACACAGTTACGATGGAAAAGCAACACAAGATGTTGCCCTTAGGAAACCACCAATGAGAAATGCAAAGCAAAAGGCGAGTGTACCTACCACTTCCGCAAGGTCAAATAAATCCAAAAAGAAATGATAAAGTTTGAAGATTATTTGAATAAAGCGGAAGAAGAAGCAAAAGAGCTACAAATTAGAGAATGCACAAGTTTCAACAAAGAAGACAAAGACTCAATTTGTTACATTGTATTATTTTACCATTTATTAAGTATTATCATCTGTAATATCATCACAGAGTATACTATTAACTCTGTGATGATCACTGAACATTAGTCTTAGCAAGTTCTTTCTTTTTGCATGCTTGCTAGTGAGGTTATTTTATGCCTCGATAGGATTAGTAAAATAAGGGTAGCCCGGTTGCGTTATATGGGTAACAATACCGGTGCTATTGCACCCCTTATTTGTACTTTTTGTATTTGTTGTATTTTCTTTTTCTTTTTTGTTATTAATATAAAAACCAACCCTAGGCACTTGCCTAGTGAATTAAAAAAAATTATATTTACTTAAATGAAAAAACGAACGATAACTATCATTGGAAACAACCGGGGCAAGGCCCCAAACATCCGAACAAATTAAATCAAGCGGTCCAGATGCTTGAAAACTAGACTCAGTAAAAGAAATCTAATGACTTTTGCTAAAAGCACAAGTAGTGCATAAAATAGGAGGTTTACTAGAAGGAAAAAAAGTATATGTTAATGCTTGATGTACTGTAGGATAAGATATATGAGCCAGACGAGCATGCCGAACACCAAGAGAAGTTGCAAAGGAAGCTGGGGATGGTAGTCTTGTCATAGGGAGCGAATATAATCCTCTATTAGTCCGCCCTGTGTGTAGTGGACCCCTCGTTGCCAAATACTTAGTCAAGAAGTTATTAGGAAAGAATTCAACAGAAACATTGTTAGATTTAGTAAAGGAACTAATGTAAACTAAATTTTGAGTTGCAGACAGGACATGAAGTATATCTTCAATTTTCAATTTTTTGTCAGAAGCAGCAATAGAACTTGCGATTGTATGATAGATTTGTAATTCAGAGCCATTATCTAGAGTTATTTCCTCAGGACCTTGATATTGAGAGTGAATGCCAAGGTTTTCTAGATTAGATGTCAGATGATGCGTGGTGCCACTATCCATCAACTGATTTTTGGTAGGTGGAGTTTGGGTGTTGGCTAGGTTAGAGATAGGTCGTCCAGATATAGCCTTTTCCTGCACAATTGTGACAAATAATAGTTGACATATCTAAGGTTGAAGACAGAATGTTAGAGGATTCAGTGGTGTTCTAGAAAATACGTTGTTGAGTCATCAGAAGAAAACCATAACTTTTAGAGCATCCACGACCTCTATTACCTATACCTCTACCACGGCCACGAGTGGGGGCAATAAAACTATGAGTAAATTGTGTTGTGGTTGCTATGACATTAAGAGTCTCATCCCTCTTTAATTGTCATTCTTCATTCAACATAATTCTTATAAAGCATCAAACAAGATATCTTCTTGACGCGATTCAAGAGATCTTGTAAAGGGACGATAGACTGGTCCCAGTCCAGCAAGAACAAATTCAACTAAAGCATCATTAGGAACCGGATGCTGCAGTGCAGCCAACTTGTCCGTAATTTCCTTTGCCTTATGCACATAAGACTCAATACTAGAATTGTCTCTATGCAGCATGTGCAACTGAGTTTTCAACTCACCAATCTGAGGCATCGAACTCGAGGCATAGGCAGCAACTAGTTTGTTCCAAGCTGTTTGGGCTGTCTCAGCGTCAACTAGTTGGGGCAATATTCCTTCCGACACGGAAGCAAAATCCAACTTAACACAAGTTGATATTCTCTTATCCAAACGTAATAGTCTAGATTACGTTGATTACCAATCAGAAACTGATATGGAATCAGCTGACTACCATCAATATGGTGACCAAGTCCACAACCTCGAACCATCGGAAGAAACTGTGTCTTCCACAGCAAAAAATTTGACGATGTAAGTTTAACCAGTAGTTGATGAGCAAGATTAAGAGACAGTAGAGTGGTCACCATGGAGGTCGGTGTTCTAGCAGCTGTTCTTGAGGAACCTGATGAGATGTTGTCGTCCACCATTGAAGCTGTTTCAAATTTTCTGCGGCTTTTAACTTCTTAGGGCTCTTGATGCCATGAAAGGCTTTCTGATTAATTGTATTGAAAATACTTTGCCAATATTTATACATACAAATCATGTAAGAGTCCTAAAATAATTTATATACAGAGGATAACAATCATATTCAAACTAGGACACAAATGGACCAAACCAATTGATAATATACTACAACTAATCAACGTTATCCTTCTTCACTAAACAGGTTCAAAACCATCCTATCCGAGCTTGTTTTCACTCGAGAAGTTATTTGTGGATTCCAATATATATATATATATCGAAAGCTATATATCTTCAAATTATGTACTTCATTCCATCTTCTTTTCTCAAATTTGTGTTGTTGAAGCTGTCTGACACTTTCAACTCAGGTATATACTCTTCCTCCTTTTCTTTCTCATATGTGCAAGAGAAGTTTTTAGATACATTATCTACATATTTGAAAAACAACATACTAGTTACTAAATCACTGTTGGGAGATTTACCTTGTAGCTTGTGTCTTCTCATTATAATCTAGAAGATAAAACAAGATATATGCAAAGGGATAACAATCTGCTCATTAGCATGATTCAAGGAGACTTAATTTAGGAGTGCTGATTTGGATGATTTCATGATATTTGATTATATTTAAGAGATCTGATTTTATTCCGACTTGATTCGTTTTTATTTGATAGCTGGATTGACTGTATAGATTTATTTTATTTGCTTAATTAGTATTAGTAGCTCTGTATAAATTCTCATGCACATGGGATATAAACATACACATAAATACAAGAAGCCTTTTAATCTTCTAAAATTCTACATAAAATCAGAGCCATTGATGTCTTGTTTAGGTGGGTTATCTTGCTTGCTGCACTAAGGCTCCTTTTTTATCAAAGAGGACAACTTTTCTCTCTCTTGTTGGTTGTCCGCAAAACAAACTTCTTCTGATTTCCTTCTGATTGGGATGAATTATGGAAACATTCAAGGAGACTATTTCTGGAGAAATCTTGTCTTCAGATGAAAATCAGCTTCAGTGTCACCTCGTAGCCAAACATGACTTCACCAACGTTGCAACACCCAATTATGTGCAATCGGGTACTAGCTGTGCTGATAACCCCAATTCTTGGATTGTTGATTCTGGTGCAAATAGACACATGACATGCTATTATAAAGGCATTCAAAACTATTATCTGTCTCCCAAAGGAGATAATGTTTAAATAGCCAATGATAAAGGAGATAATGTTAAAATAGTCAATGATTTGTACTCTATTTGATGCCAAAATAAAAATCTTGAGAACTCACAATGGCAACAAATACATGGATAAAAGATATAGTGCTTTTTTGGAGTCCAATGAGATATTTCATCAGACTAGTTATCCTTACACTAGTGCACAAAATATGGTCGGTGAAAGAAAAAATAGGCATCTGTTAGAAGTAACAAGATCTCTTATGTTCACCATGCATCTACCAAAACCTTACAAGAGGGGATGCTATTCTAGAGGTTGCTTATCTTATCAACAGAATTCCTCTTAAACCCCTCAATTTTCAATGTCCTGTAGAAACTTTAAAGGGTCGGGATGAATATATTGTTCCTCGAAAGGTGTTTGGGTGTGTTATGATTTGTCCACACGAGAAATTTTGGGAAACTTGATCCTAGATCTATAAAGTGTGTTTTCATTAGGTATTGAAAGGTTACAAATGTTATCATCCTTCCTCTAGGAGATCTTTTGTTAGCATGGACGTTACCTTTCGAGAATCCTAGCCCTATTTGAGTACTACCTCATCATCTCTTCGGGGGGAGAGTAGTACAGAGGAAGGGGTGATTCTACATAGTTTTATTAATGGATCTCTTGATAACATTGTCACATACGAAAGTGAAATTGGAGAAAGAATTCATGGGGAGACTATTGGGCGTTTGGATAGGCCTGATTTGAAAACTTGCTCAAGGAAAAATGAAGCAAAAAAACCCATCATGCAATCTACCGAAACTGGACCTTCATCTACTGGTGAGTTATCTACATTTCCTAATGAGTTAGATTAACCTATTGCTCGCCAAATACCCTTTATCTAATTTTATATACTATAATCCTTTGTCTCCCTCTTATATAGCCTTTGCCTTATCTATTTCTTTTGTATTTGTTCCTTATAGTTAGAGGGAAGCTTTTGTGGATCCTTAATAGAAGCAAGATATGATTGAAAAAATGAAGGCCTTGTCAAAGATGAGACATCGTAGCTTGTCACTTTACCACTAGACAAGAAGTTGGTTGAATGTAAATGGCCATTTAATGTGAAGCGCAAAGTTGATGGCTCAATTGTACGATTCAAAGCAAGATTGGTTGCTAAGGGATTCACTCAGACTTATGGAATGGATTATCAAGAGACATTTGTCCATGTTGCTAAAATAAACACTATTAGTATTCTTTTATCTTGTGCAACTAATCTTTATTGGGACTTGCAACAGTTTTATATAAAGAATGCATTTCTTCATGGAGCCTTAGAAGAAGAGGTGTATATGGAGATTCCTCCTAGATTTGATACTACACAAGGTCAAGGAAAGGTATGCAGATTGAAAAAAGCCTTATACGGATTGAATCAATCCCTCGGAACTTGATTTGACAGATTCAGCAAAATAATGACCCCCTTCAGTTACCAATAAAGCAATACTAATCACACTCTATTCATAAGACATCAGATGGGTAAAATCAATCTTCTTGAAGTTTCTGCCGATGACATAATAATTACAGGAGATGACAAATAGGAGATGTCTTGATTGAAGAAGTAGTTGGCACATGAATTTGAGATCAAAGATCTAGAAAAATTGCAGTACTTATTGGGAATTAAGGTTGCTAGATTCAAAAGAGGAATCTTTACTTCTCAAAGGAAGTATATTCTGGATCTTTTGAAAAAAAAACGATATGACAGGTTGCAAACCCGCATAATCGCCCATTGAAAGCAATCACAAGTTACAAAGCAGAGTTGGAGAATTAGTTGATAAGGAGAGATATAAGCGGTAGGATGGAAGACTCATTTATCTTTCCCACACTAGACCAGACATAGCCTACTTAGTTAGCCTTGTGAGTCAGTTCATGCATGATCCCCAAGATCCTCATGTGTAAATCGTCTTTCACATTTTGCGGTATCTGAAGTCTCTTCCAGGGAAAGGTCTGCTTTTCTCAAAACATGATCACCTCCAAATAGAAGCCTTTATAGACGGCGGATTGGGCTGGATCTCTATGACAGAAGATCAACATCCAGCTACTGTACGATCGTAGGAGGAAACTTGGTTACTTGGAGAAGCAAGAAGCAAAGTATAGTTGCTAGATCAAGTGCAGAGGCAGAACATAGAGCTATGTGTCACGTGCCGGATAACTCCCTAGCTATCTTCCGTGCGGCCTTAGTCACAATTCGCCCCTGCGATGTGCTAAGTCAGCCTTTCCCCGAAATATTGCCACAACAAAGCTAAGAGAAGCTAAGAAGAAAAGCTTGCAAGAATGCTTTGTATTAAACACGAGAAAGCTTTATACAAGTATTGGATTGCTTGAATGTTTCTTGGATGCAAATGCCAAATGCCTCTAGCCCATTTATAGTTGCTAGAGTCCCAAATCAACGGCTAAGATCTATTCTAATCAATAGCTAAGATCAAAGCTCTAGAGAGTTCTACAAATCTCTACACCTAGTAGAATATACAAGAGAAGTCTAGGTGGGTCTAGAATCTTCCATTGGAAGGATCTAGACTTAGCTAGAGAAATGCTGCCATACGTGCGCCAAATCATTGCCTGCTTGTCGCCCAGTCATCGCCCGCATGGCATTACCTCTTAGAAAATGGAAGGGCGTGAAAACCTCCCCCACCTATTGCGTCGACGCCATCGTCGACTCTTCGTGGAAGGCCCGTATCTAATCTTCAAATTGCCAAAGCGCTTCCTTTGGCTCCCAGCTTACCTCGCTTTCCTGTAGTCCCTTCCATTTGATAAGATATTCATGCAATGGTTCCCTGAACCGTCGCCGAATCACCCGGTCAGCCATGATGCTTTCAATATCCTTGTCAAACGATGTGGTAATGGCTGGAGGTGCCCGATGTGACTCGTTCCGTGAAGGGTCTTCCATGTCTGCATGGTACGGCTTCAGACAACTCACATGGAAGACCGAATGTAGCTTAAGTTTGGGTGGCAGCTCCACCCGATAAGAAGCCTAGCCCACCTTGGCAAGGACGGGGAGTGGTCCCTCGTAGCGCCGAATTAGTCCCTTATGCAACTTGCGTAGCCTCTTTTGTTGTTCGGTGTTGAGTTTTAGCATGACCAAGTCCCCTACGTTGAACTCCAAGTGCCTCCTCTTCTTGTTGGCCCATTTCTTCATCTTCTTGGAGGCCTTGTCAAGGTACGCACGAGCTAGGTCCGTTTGCTCGTGCAAAGATTTCGCCGTCTTGAATGCCGCTGGACTCTTCCCAGTATATTTGTTGACAAGCCCATGCGGTGTCAAGTGTTGTCGTCCAGTTGCAAGCTCGAATGGGCTCTTGCCATTAGCCTCACTCCGTTGCAAATTATAAGAGAATTGGGCAACATCAAGCAGCTTGGCCCAATCTCACTGGTTAGCACTCACATAGTGCCTCAAATATAATTCTAGAAGTGCATTTGCCTGCTCCGTCTGTCCGTCTGTTTGTGGATGGAAGCTTGTTGAAAAGTGCAGATCGGACCCCATCAAGCGAAATAACTCCGTCCAAAACTTACCCGTGAAGCGGGGGTCTCGATCACTTATGATAACTTGAGCCAAGCCCCAATACTTCACCACACCTTGGAAAAATAGTTGAGCTGCCTCCTGTGCTGTGCAATCCTTCGTAGCCGCCATGAAGGATGCATATTTCGAAACCCGATCCACCACAACCATGATGCTTCCTTTGCCATCGGATGTGGGCAAATCAGAGATAAAGTCCATGCTGACGCTTTCCCATGGACGTTGCAGAATGGGTAAAGGCTCCAGAAGTCCTGCGTGTGCCCGTTGCTCCACCTTGTCTTGCTGGCATACAAGACAAGTCTTGACGTATAACTCTATGTCGTCCCGCATGCGAGGCCAATAGTAGTTAGCCTCTACCAAAGCTTGAGTGCGTTTTTGACCTGGATGACCCGCCCAACGGGTGTCATGGCACTCCTTAATGATACTTTTGCGCAACCTCTCCCATTTAGGTACATAAATCCGCTGCCCCTTGGTGCGCAATAGGTCGCCTTCTACCCAGAATTGCTTGGTTTTACCCTCTTTAGCCATCTGCATGAGTTTCTTGGCTAATGTATCATGCGCCATGCCTTCCTTAATAAGATCTAAGAGCTCCACCTGGACTCTAGACATTGCCGCCAGTTCCGCTTTTCAGCTTAGCGCATCCGCCACAAAGTTGGCCTTGCCCAGTTTGTGCTCCATCACATAGTCGAACTCGGCAAAGAAATCTTGCCATCTTGCTTGCTTGGGGCTGAGTTTCTTCTGTGTCTGGAAGTAACTCGTCGCCACATTGTCCGTCCGCACCACGAACTTGGCCCCGTGCAAGTAATGTCGCCAAACTCGCAAGCAATGCACCACTGCAGTCATCTCTTTCTCCTGCACGGTGTAACGCCTCTCGGTGTCATTAAGCTTGCGACATTCATACGCAATAGGATGCCCCTCTTGCATAAGCACGCCCCCTATGGCAAAGTCGGAGGCATCCGTATGCACCTCATATGCCTTGGTGCAATCCGGTAGTGCCAATACTGGTTCCTCCGTTATGGCCTTCTTCAGTATGTCGAAGGCACGTTGGCACTTGTCGTCCCACTCCCATGCCTTCTTCTTCTTGAGTAGGTCAGTGAGTGGTGCCGCCTTGGCTGAATAGCCCGTAATGAAGCGCCGATAGTAATTCATAAGACCAAAGAAAGATCGAAGCTCCGGTACCTTGGTTGGGGGCTCCCATTCCTCGATCGCCCGAATCTTCTTGGTATCCATCATGAGTTTGCCGCCTTTAATCACATGGCCTAGGAAGTGTACCTCTTCCTTGGCAAATGAGCACTTCTCTTTCTTGACATAAAGCTCGTTGTCCCGCTAGGTCTTGAGAACGGCCCGTACGTGTTCTACATGCTCCTCCATGGTGTTGCTATATATGACTATGTCGTCCAAGTAGACCACCACGAACCGGTCTAAGTAGGGATGAAGAATTTCATTCATGAGAGTGCAAAATGTGGCTAGCGCATTTGTCAGGCCAAAAGGCATCACCAAGAATTCAAATGCCCCATAACGAGTGACACAAGTTGTCTTGCCCTCGTCCCCTTCGGCTATGCGCACTTGATAGTATCCCGATCTTAGGTCAAGCTTTGTGTAAAACTTGGCCTTCCCCAATTGATCAAAGAGGTCGGCAATGAGAGGAATTGGATACTTGTTTTTGATGGTTACCTTGTTGAAAGCCCGATACTCTATGCAAAGACGCTTCGATCCGTCCGCCTTGCGTTGGAATAACATCGGTGAACCATACGGTGCCTTGGAAGATTGGATGAAGCCCATCTCCAACAATTCCGCCAACTGTCTTCGCAACTCCTCTAATTCTGGTGGCGCCATCCATTAGGGTGCTTTGGCTGGTGGCTTTGCCCCTGGCTCTAACTCGATCTTGTGATCCACCCCACGCCTGGGTGGCAGCTTACGGGGCAACTCGGGTGGCATTACGTCCTTGAATTCTTCCAGCACGTTCTGGAGGCAAGCGGGGATATTGCCATCAACTCCCCCTTCTTCTTCTTGCTGAAGGACGGCTAACCATGTCTCCTCCCCGCGTTTGATTCCCTTGGCTAGTTGCATGGCACTAAGTTGAGGAGATTTGGATGTCTTGGGAGGGGCAACAGCTGGAACCATGCACGGTTTCCCTTCCAAGATCATCAGCATGTTGAATCTAGGGAATGGAACTGCATTGTACTGCCGAAGGAATTCCATCCCTAGAACAATGGTGAAATCGTATATTGGTGCCACCGAGAAGTCCACCTTGCCTGACCAGTCGCCAAGCTTCAACTCGGTCCTTGTTGCTACGCCATCCACGGGTTTGGCCGCGGCATTTACGGTCTTGAGCCAACCCTTAGAGTATGTCACCTTGAGACCCAACCATTCCGTCTCGGTTGGAGTCATGAAATTATGAGTGGCGCCCGTATCAATCATTATGTGGACGACTTTGTTGTTGACGTGCCCCTGCACGTACATGAGACTCCTATCACCCGCCTGGTGAGGAGTGGGATTAACGTTCAGTGCGCTAAGTAGCTTCAGACATCCCATGGAAGCTTCGTTGCCATGCTTCTGTTGCTCCAACATGGCGCTCATGGCTTTCCGCTGTGGGCAGTCCCTCGCCCAGTGAGGTCCTTGACATAGGAAGCAACCCTCCCTTGGTTTGACCTCCTTTTTGTTGTCCCTGACTTGTTTCCCTTTGTCACCATGGGTTGTTAGCTTGTGGGTTCCGTACTTGGCTCCCCCACCTGTAACCGGCCAAGTCCTTTGAGTCTTGGACTTGGATGAATCGCCTTGGTGCTTGACATGCCCTTTGTCAGCAGTAGAATATTCCTCCAATGTGGCAGCAACCTTGAGTGCCGTCGAGATATCCTCAGCCTTGGACCGTCTTAATTCTTGAACCGCCCAGGGTTTAAGCCTGGATAAGAAGTTGAACAAGAGATCCTCGTCGCTCATGTTGTCAATTTGTAGCATCAAGTTGGAGAATTCCTTGACGTACTCCTTGATCGAATGGCCCTGCTTGAGGTCCCTCATTTTCGCCCTTGCTTCGCGGCTTACGTGCACCGGGTAGAACTCCGCCTTGAGTTCTTTCTTTAGGGTATCCCAACTGTCAATGACGACCAGCCCTTTGTCCATGTCGGCTCGTTTTCTTCGCCACCAAAGTGCAACCATGTCGGTGAAATGTAGAGTGGCAGTATGTACCAGGGCCAACCCTATTAAGTTGAGCGCCTCGAAGTAGCACTCCATGTGCCAAAGGTAGTTGTCTATGGTTTCAGCGTCTCGAGCTCCGTTGTATTCCTTTGGCTGTGGCAAGTCCATGGCACGGGCAGTGTCTCGGACTTGCACGGTTGATGTCGAGGCAGCTTCTTTCGCCATGAAAGCACTCCTGCACATTGCCCAGTCGTCCTTGGTTTCCTCTACGGCAGTCTTGGATGCCTCCAAGCTTGCCTCCATCAACTTCCTGCCTCAAATCTGACAAGGCTTGATATACCTTGGCTTGAAACAAGCTGTTCTCGTTGCCTATCTCTGCCCCTGCAGCATAAATCCTCTCTTGGAAAGTGTCCAACGAGGTATCGACCTTCTCGACGTATTCTTCTACGGTTTGCTCCGTGCGATCCAACCTTTCTTTTGTATCCGCCATAGCTATCTCAAGTTTAGCTAACCGAGCTTCAAAACTAGCAAGATAGTCACGAGATTTACCTCCCTTATGTGGTGGTGGGACGGTGCGCTCCTCCTCGCGACCCTTTCGAACTTGCTCCTCACCGCCGCTAGCCATGTCGTGAATGTGCCCAGCTAACCAACGAACCCTTTCGTAGCGTTGCTCTGATACCAACTGTCACGGACCGGATAACTCCCTAGCTATCTTCCGTGCGGCCTTAGTCACAATTCGCCCCTGCGATGTGCTAAGTCAGTCTTTCCCCGAAATATTGCCACAACAAAGCTAAGAGAAGCTAAAAAGAGAAGCTTGCAAGAATGCTTTGTATTAAACACGAGAAAGCTTTATACAAGTATTGGATTGCTTGAATGTTTTTTGGATGCAAATGCCAAATGCCTCTAGCCTATTTATAGTTGCTAGAGTCCCAAATCAACGGCTAAGATCTATTCTAATCAATGGCTAAGATCAAAGTTCTAGAAAGTTCGACAAATCTCTACACCTAGTAGAATATACAAGAGAAGTCTAGGTGGGTCTAGAATCTTCCATTGGAAGGATCTAGACTTAGCTAGAGAAATGCTGCCATACGTGCACCAAATCATTGCCTGCTTGTCGCCCAGTCATCGCCCGCTTGGCATAACCTCTTAGAAAATAGAGGGACGTGACGTATGGCCCAAGGTTTTTGCAAACTGCTTTGGTTACAAAAGCTACTATAGGAATTGAGACTATATGAAAAAGGAAAACTTTTTTTGTATTGTGACAATAAAGTTATCGTCAATATAACTTATAATCAAGTCTAGTATGACCGAACAAAACATGTAGAAATTTATCGACACTTCATCAAATAAAAAGTTACAACTGGTGTCTTGAGTTTGTTTCATGTGCCATCAAAAAATTAGCTAGCTGATGTGTTTGCCAAATGTCTCAACAAGCGAACTTTCCATACTTTGAGTTGCAAGTTGGGCATGTACGACATCTTTGCACCAACGTGAGAGAGAGTATTGATTAGCATGATTCAAGGAGACTTGATTTAGGAGTGTTGATTAGTATGATTTCAGGAGATTTAATTATATTTAGGAGATCTTATTTAATTATGATTTTATTTGATTTGATTTGATAGCTAGATTAATTGTATAGATTTATTTTACTTCCTTAATTAACATTAGGAGCTTTGTATAAATTTCCTTGCTTATGGGATATAAACATACACATAAATTCAAGAAGACTTTTCTTCTTCTCAAAATCTACACAATAAATATCCATATCCAAGTTTTTTGTTTTCCTGCACCATGGCATTATTCATTGTTATATGGTTGACCCTTTACCTATACAATCTATATAAGTTAACAAACAAGGTGTATTCCTGATACAAAGATTTACTTTTAGATGATTTTGATGAAACTAGAACATATTCTTTCACTGTGTTACCACTCTCATCGACTTGAAACTCTCCATTTTCGCTCCAAATCACGCACCCTGTTTCAGCGCTGGTTGTAGTGAAGCCAACACGACTGCAATCCTCCCAGCACTTCTGCATACAATCGCCAAGAATAATGCTTGCATTATCATAATAGTTAGAATAAGATCTATTAATAAAATCTCCAATCTTTTGCTCAAATTTATCTCCATTCTTTCGGCACTCAGACAGCTGAGTAGAGACACAACCATCATCACTTTCATAACCAAAACAAAATTCATTATATAGCGCGTACCACCATTGCCAATAATAGCCCCATCTGAAGATAACACAAGACTTGGGAAATTTCCTTCTGGAGCGTCAAATTGGAAGAATACGCCATCTTTTTCAGACACCAAGCTAAGATTATACTTATTACTGTAAAAAGAATCATTCAATGTAGTTATGAATAGAAAACCTTGATTTCTCCCAGAGCCACTAGTCCAATAAACCCTGCCCCTTCAACGTATAACCAACTGAAATGGATCTTGAATAGACTCCAAACTTAAATTAAAAGTCCCCGAGGCCGAAATATAACTACTCAACCAAGAAGTTAAAGTCCAAGCCTATTTGTTGTAAGGTTATAATAAAGCTTCATACCAGGCAAAAGACAATCGGTAGGGTGATCAAAACTTTGCCAGAAAGTACTATTCCGAGTTTCATTCTGAAGCACAAAATTTCCAGAATTTTAAAACCTAACTAGGGGCGATATCCACAACAATCCTCCCTCCACTAGTGATTTTCAATATAGGTGTATCTGCATTGGCTATCCATAATTTCTTATCTTGTGGATCACCTGCATACCATATTCCAAGATAATTTTTATCCGTTTGTGGGATAGAGAATAATCCTAACTTGAACTTTCCATCTTCTCAATCAAGTACTTTTGAGTGATTGAGTTTATCACCAGGCTTCATTGAGGTTTTCATTGAGGTTATTGCATCTACAGATGAAAGGTTAATGATACATTCTTTGCTGCAGCATAAGGTCAAGATGAAGAAGAAGATATAATTGGCTAAAGATTCCATTTTGGCAGCTAGAGACCAAAAATAAAATAGCTGCTGCACATAATAATAGTATGATCATCTCTTTACGGTTGTTCAAAGCCAAAAGTGCATCTCAGAATCGTCATTGATTTGAAAAAAAAAAAATCAGCAAGATTTTTTCTGAGTACAATGATTTCTAGACATGTTTCTTGTAGGAAAGCACGTGGAAAGAGACTATCATGACTTTTTATAGCAACAATTTTGACCAATTTATATTTGGTGTCTGTTATTTTTTCTTCGACTTTTCTATTTCATTTTCTTCTTTCCTGCTCTTTCAAATAAAACCACTAGGAAGTAGTTGATTTTTATTGATAATACCAAAAAGTGAACAAACAGTTTGCGGGGAAAGACTAGATCAAGACATTCTAAGCTATAGCACCATGATCAAGCAAAAGGACAAATTTTAAAAACAGACAAGATTCAATAAATGAAAAGGATTTAAAATCCTAAGGTTGCTTTCTAATGAATTTAGTTTAACATTTAAGGTCAGAGACACAAAAAACCTCAAATCTTAATCTGATGAATGCCCAACTTTAAAGCTAAGGCGTATACAAAGAAAACACTTATTATGTTCTCTTTGTCATGCTCGTTAAACTTAATATCTCCAACAACAATTGAAGTCTAGTTGAATTTTTCTTTTGTACCTATAATTCTCTTTCAATTTCTCATACAGACAAGTTCGGCTGGAAGTTTTGATTCTCGTGACTAGAATTTAGATTAAAGTTATCTTTCTGTCAACAAAATCAGAAGAGCCAGAATAAATCAAGTCCCTGGGATTAAATTTCCATGTTTTGAAAAAAAAAAAAAAAGATCAAACTTTTTTACAGACACCATTGGATGGTATTACCTTCCCTCAGCGTGCATGATGCGAGCAAAAATTTGCTGGTGTCTCCTATGGTGCATGGTATTTAACCTGTATACGAATTTTTATAAGAAACTTACAAATATAAGTCAAGCAGCATAACTTCTCCCATCATCCCCCTCCTTCTTACAGTATCAGTGTCTTATAAGAATTTCATAGCATCTAATAATCCAATACTATAGGAGCACCAAGAACACAAGCTCAGAGAATTCACATAAGGGGTTGGGAATTTTCAGTAAGATAAATCAAGAAGAATTAATATTTTCAAGGATATACGTTATTGAATTTGATTTATTTGAAGGATTTTTATGGCAAGATGCAAAGTAAAGCCTTCTGGATGATAAAAAGGTTTCTGAAAGAGTACTTAACAACTTTGTACCAATTTGTCTTTCTTTATCTTCGTGGAATTAGGCATCACTAAAATAGGGATATTACTGGCACGTTTTGCCAATTTAACAAAATATGCAGAATGAAGATAGTACCAAATATTATTGATCCATAAGACCTTGTGAATAATTGAAAAAAGACAAGAGAGTTTTGACAATGCAACAGAACTTGTGAATCAATGTTATGTACGCTGTCATAATTTGTGAATTAGGCAAGTTTTGTTCATCCGGTAGAACTTGTAAATAACTTGTATAACCGCCAAGTTATTTGCAAAAATTTCTCAAAAGGGAATAAATTTAAATAGTGGTTTTAAATGATCCTATTTAATTTGTGCAAATCTCCCCCAAATATTCTCGACCAGCCCCAAAATCTAGACACATGACTTCGCCCATCTCTCTTGGAAGGTGTTTGGACATTTTTTAAATTGTTGTAGTGTTTGGCAACAAAGCTGCTTAAAAAAAGTTTAAAAATGCTTTAAGAAAGTCAAAAGCAACAAATTGGTTGATTCCAATTTTTTTTAATTTTGGCTAAAAAATTATTTTAGTTTAACCAATAAAATTACTTTCTTGTCCCAAATAAATTTTTATAATATCAAAATTATCCTCGGTCAAATAAAACCTAAAACATTGTACATCTACTATTTCCTTCACTTTATGGACTGTTGTTCCTCAAATCATCTTCATCTCTCCTTCATTTCATTTTGAAATACTAATTAAAGCTTTTTTATATCTTATACTACTTTAACATCTTTAAAAATACTAATTATATTTCCTCACATCTTCTCTCTTTTTTTGTTTTTATTATTATATATACCACTAGTTGACAAAAGAAGTCAATGAAAACGTAGCTGCTAATCTTGCATGAGTGCTTCAGTTATGGTTTTGGGGATTAACAACATCAGATTAGCAGCTACATTTCATGATTCCTAGCCAGTTAGTTAACTTTATGTTTCCATTTCAGTTAAATGGAGAGTTTGAACTTTAACGACTTGGTATTATAAATAGATTGAGATTTTTATGAAAATTTACTTGATTGAAAGTGGTGAAAGGATGAGCATTCAAGAATTATATTTATAAAAATTATCTAAAGTAATCAATTAAATTGAAATTAAGTTAAAATATAAATTATTTTTTATTTGCATTAATTTATAATTAAATATATTATAGTAATCAGCTCCTTTATAATGTTAACAACTTTAAAGATATTTTTGTTTTTTTAATAGGAAAAAAGTGCTTATCAGCATTTGTTTGCCAGATACTTCAACAACATTTTTTAAGCTTCAACACTTTTATCCAAAGAGGTAACTGCTTATTTATGAAATAAGCTCCGGCACTAAAAAGCTATTGTTAAGCACTTGTGCTTAAAAGCTATTTTTTTAAGTCAATCCAAATAGGTTCTTGGTCGGGTCGTTTGAGCATATGAACCTACTATAAAATGGCCTCTAATTCAAATTGATGCATGAACTTCCATTAAAACACTAATTACTAGATCCTCTCATAATCACTCTCAATTCTCTTTGCCGTAAGACTAGGGATAGCAATGGGACAGGGTAATAGCAGAGCGCGGCAACGTAGGGGCTTAACGGGCCAGAGCAGGGGAACATTTAAATGGGGTAGGGAAGGTGAAAAAACAATTTCAAAAAATATTAAGCAGGGTAGGGCAGGTGATAGGGCAATAACCGGAGAGTATTATGAAATATTGTGGAATGTGCGTATTATTGGTGTCCATATATAGAATCTAAGATCTCTTATATTTGTAATCTTCATCTTTTATCCTTCGTTTTTGGCGTTGATAATTTGCTTTATGTTATAAAATAATAAAAGAATAAGAGCAATATTATAGAGAAAAAAGAAAGGAAATTCTTATTGAATTTTTGGGATGAATTACAATGGAATAGAACCTTCTTTTTATAGGAAGATGTTGACTTAGCCATCAAGTAATAAACCATAGAATCTCTCGAAATATGGACATTCACCATAAATAAAATTCTATTTATAAAATTCCCGCTGAATGTCTATTCAACAGATAACGTGTCTCGTTAAAACCTTAATTAAAAGAAAACCTAATGGGAAAAAATTTTTAGAAAAGGAAAACTAGTACACATATCTAATAATACGCCTTTTGATTTCCTCATTAAAAACATTGCAAGAAAAATCCAGTGGGACAAAATCTTCTAAGGAAAAAAGAGTGCAATGCACATCAACTCCTCCTGATGAGAGCATCAATTCACATCCTTGAGCCTTCGCATCCCGATTTTATACACTAGCTTCTTGAATGTTGATGTCAGTAGAGACTTGGTAAACAAATCAATCATATCATCACTTGAACGAATTTGTTTCACATTAATATCACCATTCTTTTCAAGATCATGTATGAAAAATAACTTTGGTGAAATTGCTTTGTTCTATCTCCTTTTATGAATCTTCCATTCAATTGAGCTATGCATGATGTATTGTCTTCATACAAAACGTGGATAGTTTCTCACATTTCAAACCACATTTGTCTCGAATAAGATGTATTATAGACCTCAACCGCCACACTCTCGACTTGCTTCATGAATAGCAATTATCTCAGCATGATTAAATGAAATAGCCACAGTTGATTGCTTAGTCGATCGCTAAGATATGGCAATGCTTCCACAGGTAAACACACAACCTGTTGGAGATAGAGCCTTATATGGATCAGATAAGTACCCAGCATCAGCACAACCAACAAGATCGGGACTGCAATTATTGCCATAAAATAAGCCAATACCAGTAGTTCCTTTTAGATACCACAATATGCGTGTGATTCCATTCCAATGTCTCATTGTTGGAGCAGAGCCATATCTTGCTAAGACATTAACTGAAAAAGTTATGTCAGGCATTGTAGTATTAGCAAGATACATTAGTGCACCAATTGCCCTAAGATATGGTACTTCAGGACCAAGTAGCTCTTGATTCTTTTCTTGAGGTCAGAATGGATCTTTATTTACATTTAGTGATCGAACAACCATTGGAGTACTTAATGTATGTGCTTCATCCATGTAAAATCGTTTCAATACCTTTTCGATGTAGGCAAATTGATGAACAAAAATTTCGTTTGCTAAATGTTCAATTTGCAAACCTAGACATAATTTTGTCTTTCCAAGATCTTTCATCTTGAATTCCTTCTTCAAATAATCAATTGCATTTTGGAGTTCTATAGGAGTTTCAATAAGGTTTATGTCATCAACATATACGGCAAGTACAACAAATTCCGATATTATTTTCTTTCTAAAATATATGGGCAAATGACATTATTTATATAGCCTTCCTTTAATAAATACTCACTAGAAGATTATACACATTCGTCCTTGTTGCTTAAGACCATACAATGATCTTTGCAATTTGATTGAAAATATTTTCTGGGACTTTGAATTATGTGTGTTTGGCATTTTAAATCCATTGGCAATTTTCATGTATATCTCATTATCAAGTGAGCCATAAAGGTAGGCAGTAACCACATCCGTTAAATGCATGCCCCCGAGCTTATCAGCCGTGCATCCAGTATTTCATGTGTCCATGCTTCAGAAATGTTACGACAATCCATCCCTCGAGTTAGATTTCAGCACTGTCGAGTAGAACAAGGACTTTTCTTACGAGTAGGAGCCGGTAGCTATTCTAGACCGGCAGATTCCTCAGTTGAGATCAAAGAGTTTTCCCTCTGTGCATGTTCAGTGGAGAGGTCAGCCTGCTGAGGCATCGGCCTGGGAGTCCGAGTATGATATGCAGAGCCGTTATCCCCATCTTTTCCCCGACTCAGGTACTTCCTTCTTATGTCCGTTCGAGGATGAACAATTGTTTTAGAGGTAGAGGATGTGATGACCCAAAAGGCAGTCACTTGTTTTTAAATTAAATTATGTGTTTTCGAGGCCTTGAAAACCTCTTTTAGCCTCACCTTGATTGACGTGCACAGTCCGGGCACGTAGCAAGAAAACTTAAGTATGAAAATCTATGGAAAATGGTAAAATTTGACTATAAAATGAATTAATTTGGCTTCACTCAATGCTTTGGGTAAATGGATCCGGAACTGTGAATTGACGGTGTCCGTTGGAAAATATGGGACTTGGGTATATTCCCATAATCGAATTCTGAGGTCCCGAGCCCGAGCCGGAGTGCGGAGGTTGTTCCCATCATTGAAGTCAGGGTGTGGGACTGAGCCTTCCGAATGAGAAAGAAGAAAAGTGTTTAGTTTCGTTGGAACAGAACAACAGGAAAAGACCCGGCCCAGGGCGAGCTTATTTATTTAAGAGAGAATGGGGAGTGAATCGAATTTCGTTTCCGTTCTTTGGGGGCTTTCGGGCCCCTCTCGATCTTTTTCTACGTTGAGAAGGGGGAAGGAGTCTAAATCAATGGACATTTTAAAGGAAATTATTTTATGAAATTGTTTAAGGAAATTTGAAATGAAATTTAATTAGAACATGCTAGTATCGGGCCCGTAATTTTTGTCTCGGTGCTCGGTACATGTCTTATATATTATTTAAGATGTTTCTATGAAATTTACTGAAAAACAAACTCCGTTTGAGGCGATTCAGACTAAAATTGCTAAAGTTGATGTTTTATGAAGTTTGAGAAAAATCCTTTTATTTTGAGGTTTAATTCGTGTTGTTGAGGTTATTTTGGCAATTTGATCGTACATATAAGTTCGAATGACGATATTGAGTTAGTACGCATGTTTGGTTAGGAGCCCCCAGGGCTCGAGTGTGTTTCTGAATGCTTTTAAACAGTTAAAACGTTGCAGGTTTTCAACTGTTGGATTTCTGTGATTCCCTCATCCCGCGAATGCGATGCGTTAATTGTTGCTGAATGAAAATCCTTCTACGCGAACATGTAGCATACATCGTGAACGTGAGGCAGTAGGGAGGGGGGGGGGGGGGGAACCCTTCGGGAATGCGAGCCTGGACACACAAATGCGAAGGCCAAATAGGCCAGTGCAGGGGGTGGGGTAATTACCCTACGCGAACGCGGCCCATTGGACGCAAATGCGATGGCTCGAAGGGAACCGTCTTCGCGAACGCGAGCCCGTTCAAGTGAATGCAAAGGCTTAACCATCCTTAACCATGTGAACGCGAAAGGCCTGTCGTGACCGCGAAGGGAAATTCCGCCTAGCTATTTTAAATAACAAGAAATAGTAGCATTTTGGTATTTATTCAAAATTTCATGACTTTTTAATCTTAACTCCAAATTGGGCTATATTTGAAATAGTATTTTACCACAAATTCATAGGAATGTAATCTTAGACTAATTTTCTTCAATTTCCATTAACACCCATTAGATTTCAAGGTTTAAATCATGTGAATAAGGGTAGAAATTAGGAATTTGGGTAGAGATAGAGATTTTTGATTAATTGTGATTTAGACCTCGTTTGGGGACAAATTATGGAAATAATATATATTTGGGCTCGTGGGTGAATGGTTATTTGATTTTTGTCCGAATCTCGTGTTTTGACCAAGCGGGCACGGGTCAATTTTTGGATTTTTGGGAAAAATGATTAAAAAGCTATTAATTAGCACTGGAATTGGATTGTGTACCATTTATTGGTGTTGTTATGTCGATTATGCATAGATACGATTGTGTTGGAGCAAAATTCGAAAGGAAAGGTAGTATTTGAGGCTTGAGATTGGTTGTGGAAGTTCGAGGCAAGTGTTCGGTCTAACCTTAGCGTGAGGGATTATGAGTTGAGTCCTACTTGCTAATTGATTCTTGTTAAGTACGACGTATAGCCATGGTGACAAGTATATATGCGTTAGTGTCGAGCATGACCGTGAGTCTTAAACTGATACATGTTGTGTTGTTAGATGATTCTACAAATGGCTTGATTGATGATTCTTGATATTGGGCTATGATTTAGTTTATTTTTGTGGAACTTATTTATAACTGAGTATTGGTATTAATTGAGTTGAGTAGGAGTTGAGCTAAGATTGGTGATAGCTGATTCTCCCTTGTTGGGATGTTTGTTTCAATATTGTTGTTTCCTTGAAAGAAAATTATATATTGCTTTTGTTCCCTTACCAGGAAGTTAGTACATTGCTTTGTTCCCTTGATGGGATTTCCATGTGATTTTGTATATTCTTGAAATGGGAGCGGTTGGTACGCTTACCACAAGATATAATGAAATGAGAGCAGGTGGTACGCCTACCACGAGATATAATAAAATGGGAGCAGGTGGTACGCCTACCATGAGATATAATGAAATGGGAGCGGGTGGTACGCCTACCACCAGATAAAATGAAATTGGAGTGGGTGGTACGCCTACCACGAGATATAAAAAAATGGGAGGGGGTGATACGGCTACCACGAGATGTAACAAAATGGGAGCAGATGGTACGCCTACCACGAGATGTAACGAAATGGGAGGGGGTGGGTACGCCTACCGCAGTATATGATGAAATGAGATCGGGTTGCAGGCCTGCAACGAGATGTGAACCTAAAGTGAAATCTGCTTTTGTTTTTTTCTTATTCTTATTAGAATTTAAATTTTAGTTCCCTTATGATTTTTTTGAGATTCTATTTATCTGCTATCCCCCGAGCATGATTTCCTCTTCCCAGTTTTTATTTGTTCTTTCTTGTTTACTTTTCCACTGTATATATATAACTGCACAGGTTCATCAGGAGTTGTCACAATCCGAATTTTCCACCCTCGAGAGTTGTGATCGTGCCTACTAATGTGAGCTAGGCAAGCCAATTATTTGAACAATTTGACTTTTCAACCACATTATATTCTTTAATAATTATGAAGATATAACAATTAAACAACTGAATTTAACAGAAGTGGAAGAAGAACAATAATTATCTGAACATAAACACCTACAACAACTATTTGAGTCTCGACTACCAAGAATTGGTGTCACAATTTCACAAACGGTCTAAGAATCCTACAAATAAAGTTCCGGAAGAATTAAATATAACACTCTATTTGGAAATACATGTAAGAAACAGAAAAGTAGGTAGAAGGAGATGCCAGGGCCTGTGAACGCCTGCAGGGCTACCTTGGGTCGCCTGATGAACAAGATCGAACAATCTCACTATGGTCTGAAATCTACAACACTAGGGTCTGCACAAAAGAGTGCAGAGTGTAGTATCATCACAACTAACCCCATGTTCTGGTAAGTGTCTAGCCTAACCTCGGCGGAGTAGTGACGAGGCAAGAACCAGACTCTAGATAAACTTGTGTAGTTATATAATATATGGCAGAAAAATAAACAGTTAATAAACAATTAAAGATGGGGAAAGGGAACATGTCGCGGGGGTGGAAGATAATCAGAATATCAAAGAACAATAAGGAAAATGTAAATTTAACTTCGAACAAAAGTAAGGATAAATAAAGACAACTTTCACTTTCAATTTCATCTTGTTGCAGCCGTGCAACCCGATCCTATTTCTCATATCTCGTGGTAGGCATATCACCCATTCTCATTTTTCCTCATATCTCGTGGTAGACATACCATCCACTCCTATTTTCATGTATTGATAGTTCTTGCAATGAATTTACTCCAACAACCACAACAATTAATGCAAATTCATAAGACAACAAAGTACACAATAATTATGATTCACTGAGGATAAGAAATATTGAGAAGTAGCAATTAATTAAGGAGCAAACAACAAATTTAATATTTAGTATGCTAAATGGCAAGTAGCTATTATGTCACATAGACACGTAGCAGTTACAGCATGAATTCAATAATAACTAGTAAAGGAAAATGCCAACATAAAGAATCACAATAATTGTAGAATAAGACAGTTAATGCACTCAAACTAATAATAAGGAATCAAAACAAACAACAATAAGTGCATGACATCATTCTTCATGCTTATACTCTCTCACCAAAATAATACACGGCATCATCCTTCGTGCTTTATACTCTCTCACCAAAATAATACACGACATCACCCTTTGTGCTTTACACTCTTCCTCACCCAAGCAACATTTACAAAGCAATTAGGGCAAGGGAATCAATGACATCACCATAAGGTCAAGTAATAACAGAAAATCAGAAAAATATATGTAAAGAACAACATAACTCAATTATCATCAAGAATCAGAGAAATCAGGGACAAGTGCACGGTATCACCCTTTGTGCTTTTACACTCACCCTCACTAAGCAATGATATAATAAAACGTGCACGCTATTACCTTCGTGCTTTTACTCTCTTTCCTCACATATAATCAATAGAATCAGCACAAAATGGTACATCGTGTGGCACGACATCATCCTTCATGCTTTAACACTATTTCCTCACAATAGCAAACAATACACGACATCACCTTCGTGCTTTAATACTCTTCCTCACCCAAACAACAATCACAAATAAGGGGCAAGGAAGTAAACAAAATAGAAACAGAAATCCCAGTAAGAGAATGCAATTAAAAAGTTAAATTCCGGCGAAGAAACAATATCAGTAAATTTCAATATCCCGACAAGGGAGAAATTCAACAAAATAAGAAAACGTCCCGGCAAGGGAAAAAACCAATAACTCTTTCTCTTTCTTTCATTTTCATCTCATAGTTCACCTTATCACATGAGCCAATGCTCCAATGATGTAATTATCTCATATACCTTCACAACTTGTAGTTCAACTCGAGCCAATACTCTTCAAAGTTTAAAGACTACAATTCCTTTCACATGCTCTTTACTACATATAAAAATCATCAATTAAGCATGGAAGTTACAACAAAGATCAAAATATTGGCAATAGAAAGACTCGCGATCATGCTAGATACCAACGTATAGATACTCGTCACCATGCCTATACATCACACTCAATAATTAACAAGTAGGAAGTAAGACTCAACACCTATTCCCTCAAGCTAAGGTTAGACTAAACACTTACCTCAATATCCAAGGCCAAATCAATCCACAATCGCCGCTTTCCATCCCGAATCTGGCTCAAACCTAATCGAATCTATGTATAAATGACTCAATACCATAAATAAGAGCTAAACAAACCAATTCCTATGTTCAATTACAAATTTACGATCATCTTCCCAAAATCCCAAAAATCGAGCCCCGGCCCGCTTTCTAAAAACACGAGGTTCAGACCAAAATCAAATCCCCAATTTACCCACGATCCCGAATATATAATTTGTTTCAAATTCGACCACAAAACAAGGTTTAAATAAAGAAAATACAAAAAGCCCTAATTCTACCCAAATCTCCCAATGTCTACCCTTAATTACATGTTTTAGGCTTAGGGATTCATTAGATAATAATGAAAAATGAAGGAAACGAGTTAAGGATTACAAACCCACGAAGTTTTGGAGAAAGAAAGCTTCAACGGACGCCTAAAGGCCTTGGAGAAGAAGGAGTTTGTGAAGACTTCTGAGAAATCCGTAGCTATTATTCAGGAATTCAAAATTATAACTGTGCAATATTGCCCTTGGCATTCACGACAAATATGTTGCGTTCGCGAAGGGTAGAACTTATAGGCCATCGTAATCGCAGAAAGGGTATTGGGAATGCGTAGAATAAAATGTGGTGTTTTAGAATTTGCTTTATGCGAACGCGTGGGACTTCACACGAACGCGATGAAAGGAGTCCTCGACACTACTTGAACGCGAGGTTATGAGCGCGAACGCAAGGAGAAACAAGGCTAAGCCCCCAGGTTTAATTGAGCCTATGTGAACACGAAGCCAATGCGGTGAACGCAATGAAAGGAAAAAAGGAAGCTTCACGAACGCGGAAGAGACGTTGCGAACACAAAGAAGCAATGGTTCTGCAACTGCTGATGCCAAAATCTGAAATATTTCTAAGTTTCAAATCATCCCGAGACACCTCCGAAACACTCCCGAGCCCTCAGGGCTCCCAAACATATAAACTATCTCAACAACATCCTACAAACTTAATCGTGCGATCAAATCACCAAATTAACATCATATACATCAAATTAAGCCTCAAAATCCATGATTTTATTCAAACTTCATAAACTTTCAAATTTTCCATTTTAAGTATGAAACATGTCAAACAATGTGCTTTTTCGACCTAACTTTACAGAAATATCTTAAATCACATATGAGACATGTATCGGGCGCTGGAACCAAAATACGGGCCCGATACCAACACGTTCTAATCAAATTTCAATTCAATTTTCCATAATAATTTTAGAAATAATAATTTTACTCAAAAATTTATTTCTCGAGCTTGGGACCTCGGAGTTCAACTCCGGGCATACGCTAGAGTTCCATATTTTCCTACGAACCCTCCGGGGCTCGTCCAATAGTGGGTCTAGTTTCGTTTGCCTAAAATGCTAATCGAAGTCAAATTTATTCATATTAATATAAAAAATTTAGCATTTTTGACAAAATTTCACATTTAATCTTTCTGGCTACGCACCCGGACTGTGCATGCAAATTGAGGCGACTATAAATAAGGTTTTCAAGCCCTCAAAAGCACAGAATGAATAATAAAATAGGTGTTGACTCCTTTGGGTCGTCACATTCTCCACCTCTAAAACAACTGTTCGTCCTCGAACGGACAGAGGAAGGAAGTACCTGAGTCGGGGAACAGATGAGGGTAACGGCTCCGCTATTGGGCTCGGACTCCCAGGTCGATGCCTCTGGAGGCTGAACTCTCCATTGGACACGAACATAAGGGAAACTCTTAGACCTCAACTGACAAACCGACCAGTCCAAAATAGCTACTGGCTCATCCTCGAAGATAAGTCCTTGTCCAACTGGATAGTGTTAAAATCTGACACGTGGGCTGGATCGCTGTGATACCTCCGAATCATGGACACATAAATGTTACACCTCCCTTTTTATGCACCTATCCGAAAGATAAACGTATAAGGGAGTTTTTCCAGTTAAAGTGACATTATTAGAAATGAGATTATATATTTATTTCAGAGTCGCCGCTTAGGATAGGTTTTGGCTTTTGGTGTGCCAAGTCACCAGTTTGTCTTGAATTCCAAATCGAGGAAATTTTAGACTTTCCAAATAAAGTTTGCGAACTAGAAATTCTTGAGTACAGAATTCTGTTAACCCGAGGGAGGGTTTTAGGCACCCTCGGATGCCGTGGTTCTAGCACGGTCACTTAAACTATTATAAATGGCTTAATATCTTATTTTAATACATGTCAACCTGTAGTGCAATTTTGATGTCATTTAACGCTTTTAATTAATTTTAAAGAATGTGAACGTCATTTAAAATATGTTTTTGGATCACGTCACATGAAATGCACCCAGATTTGAAACACATTTTATTCAACATTTTAGGACTTGGATTTAGGCCAAATGAAATGCACACCCGAATTTAGGAAGGCGGATTTATTAAAGAACGCTGCTAAAGTGACTAATCGTTGTTACTTTACGGGAGGCCAGGAAAATTTACTAAATGGCACGTCCCGATTTCTATGTATTTGGAAACAAAAATTTAAAGAGGACCACGCAATTTATGAATTTGGTTTAGGGCCGCGCACCTTGATTTATTTTAAAGGACATCCAAAAACGAACTACCATTCTCTATTAGGGATTGTCTCTAAAAGAACTTAATTGATTGACATTATTTATTAACTACTATTAAGGCATTCAAGAAAACATTGGGTCTCAAGATCAAATCCAAATTGAATTAAAAGAATTCTCACTATTGGAGACCTCATAATTCAAATTTGCTATTTGACTTGAAAGGCCCAAAACATGCATTACCCAAATTAAATTACAACTTTTTCTAAAATGAGTTCCGGTCCTAGCTCATTGGGCTGCAAGATTAGCCCAAGAATGAGGCATTTCAGTCAAGTTTTTTATTAGGAGCTAGTCGGTCACGGGCCTTTGCGCAGGCCCAAACGGAAAATGAAATAGAGTCAAGCGACGTGTCTCACTGTTTCTATGCAAAGCTTCAGCTGTGACGCTGACTATTATATTTGAGCCTATTACAGGCCTAACTCACTCATCTGAACAACTTATCATTGGCTCAGGCGTAGTGATTGGTTGTGGGTATCTTTTTGGATTTTAAACTATAGCACTACATGACTATTTTGGGGGTTGAAACAATTTAGTCTAACCAATCCAGCAGACATAGCAACTAAATTACTGAAAATCACTAAAACATGTACATAACTAAGCAATTAAACCATTCACAATTCGATTTATTGCACTTAAGCAGTTTTGGAATAATTAAACCAAATCAAAACACATCTATTGGATGGCGTACGTGTCAAAGAACTTCAAGTTGCATACTGATTGTAACCCTAAATTTTAAGCTTGTATTTAGATTTGAAACCTTCTAATAAAGCAACGCATGAACCTGCATAATTTATTGGCAGATTTCATTGGACATTGATCCAATTCAACATCTGTCCCAGCATGATATCAGATTTTAAATGACACTGAACTAACAAAAAACCCAAATAGTCCAATTGCGAATCAGTCCAAAAGTCTTATTAGTACAACTAAAGCATTGCCCAAATAACATTACTATGCTAAGTATCAAAATTGAAGCAAATACAGCAAAAGAAAATCAAGTAAAATCCAATAGTCATTCATCATTTAACTTCAAAGATGTTCATACAGGTTGATCCAATCTTCACATAGCACTTGAGACATTAGAAATACCTGGAGTTTGAAGAGAAATAAAGATATGGAGGTCAGCTAGGCAGTAGTAACACACAACAATAACAAAAATAATCAGCAGCAGTTTTGCACTAATTTTAACCCAGAAATGATATCTCAATAGACCAGCAGTTAATTTCAAATTAACAATACCAGTGAACAACCAAAAATAGCTCAAATGAGCTCAAATAAACCCAGAAATGACCCAGGAACTTCTAAGGACCCCTATTACTGAAACAGGGCTATTCAAACCATTTTGAACCTTATTCAAGCTGGAAATTGAATTTCAGAATCTAAAGCTTTGAGGTCACTCTACAAATTCAATGGAACAGTAATTTTAGAAGTTTTAGGCTATCTGAAGTTTTCAGTATATTTTCAGTGCTTCCTTTTTTTCAGACTTCCAAATACGTAAAACAAGGCAGGGATATGCAATTTTATAGGAAAAACTTATGGCTTCTTTCAGATTTTATTTTACACCCTTAGTCCTCTTTTATTTTTCAGTTTAAGCTAGTTAGTCCCTTGTTTGTTGGCTTGTTGCTCAAGTTAAATTACTAAGATTCTAAAATACCAATTATAACCCCTTCAAGGTGCTTCTAGTGGCTTCTAATTTCAGTTACTAAAGATTCCATTAATTGAATTCCCTATACTACCCTTTATTTGAATTCTAAATTACCAACCTAGTTAAACCAAACCCCCCCAACCCTACTACCCTGGTCAAAAGGAAACTATACTTAACTAACTAAAGCCTCTAACACTCGGCTATATCCAAAACAATTAAAATAGAAAACCCAACAATTGAACTAGTCGATCAATCTAACTAATCAGAATAGGGAAATTAATTCCAACTAACACTATAAACTAGACTAATTTTATCACTAAATTAATGGAACAGTAAATGAATAAATCAACAGGTTCAAAATGATGTTATGCTGTAAAACAAAAGACATGAATAAAACCTAAAGAAAGTCAGCAAACAAGGAATCAATCAGGAACAAAATTATAATTATAATTATAATCCTAAAGAGAAAACCTAACAAATGGAATCAATTGAAGCTGAACACATATGAATAAAGCTAAAACCATTAAAACCCTACTTCAATCATAACGATAAAAAAACTGTTGAAACCAAATGAAAAAGCATGTAGAATTATGTATCAGAAAAGGAAAAATTGAAGAACTTACTAATTTGGTTCTTCTAGTCGATTAACCTCGAATTGAGTTCCCAAATAATGTTATATACTCATTCTTGCAAAGTACAAGCACACAACATAATTTTGGAACTCAATTTGAACACTGCCGACCCTCGAATCTCTGACTCAAAATTGGATAAACCCTAGATCCAAATTTTGTGTATTTATTTATGGTTGGTTTTGAGGGACATTAGCTTTGGATTTGGGAAGAAGAAGGTGAGGAGACTGTTAGGTTCTCTTTTGAGGTTGTTTGGCGTCGCACGGCGGCGGAGCAGCCTCCACTTCAATCCGATATTCTACGAGTTTGGGGGGGGGGGGATTTTAGAAAAACAGAGCTTGGATTTGGAACGGGGAGGTGAAGGAGCACATAGGGTGTAATTTTGGGAGCATTTGGACAATCGTCACCGGCGGAGGCGATTTCTGGCCGGCGGCGGATGGCGGAGGGCGGAGGGCGGAGGGCGGTGGTATTATGCCGGCGTATATCGAGGTGTTTGAGAGACTATTGAGGGGTAGGGGGGGTCTTATCTGACACTTTTATATTATATGAAAGGGGACTTTTCGTCTGTTGGATCTACAATCCTAGACGGTCGAGATTAATTGGAGGCAAATGACGCCGTTCAGTCGTCTAAACGGACTGGGCAAAATACTGAGATGGATTTTGGGCTTTGACAAAGACTGGGCCAATTTTTCTTTTGCCTTGTTTTTTTTTAATTCTTTTTTATTTAGCTCCCTTTTTGTTAATTTCAATCCATTTTCATTTTATTTTTTAGATTTTTGTTAATTATAAAATTAAATGAAAAGACCTGATTAAACCCTAATTTTATAAAATTAGCTAAATCCTAATTTAACAGAAACTAAGAAAAAAAATTAAAAAGTAAAAATACGAAAGGTGTTATAAATAGAACTCTAATTAAGGTGAATGTCTATATTTAGAGAGATTCTAGGATTTACTACTTGGTGGCTAAGTCACCACCTCCCTATTAATATAGGGATTCTATTCTATTGTAAACCATCCCAAAGTATAAATAAGAATACTCCTCTCTCTACTTTTCTCTCTATTGTTCTTGTATTATTGTTCTTGTTCTTATATTATTTCATAATACGTTATCAGCACGAGTCTCTAACCAATTGAATTTGATTTCTTCCTTCTTCCAGAATTTCTATACGGACAAAAAGGAAAAAGAAAGAATGAAGAAAGAAGGAAAAGAAACGAAAAAAAAAGGTGGAAACGAAAGAAAGAAAAATAAAGAAGAAAGAAACAGAAACAGAAAGAGAAAAACGTGAGAGAAAGAAAGGAATTTACACAAGAGGTGTATTTGATATCACAACATTTATTGGTATACCTTAAAGGTAAGTAATTTACTTTTCTCTTTCAAATTCTTGAAATTCTACGATTTGATTTCATATACAAACAAAGACAAAATCCGTCCAATTGAATTTGCTCCATTCCCTTTAGAGAATGTGGTAGCAGTATGTGATAAGTCTGAAAGAAGACAAAATCCGTCCAATTGAATTTGCCCCATTCCCTTTAGTGAATGTGGTAGCAGTATGTGATAAGTCTGAAAGAAGACAAAATTATTACCATGAAGGTATCAATGAATGTGGACGAGGCAATAGACGGAATTATAATCGTCATCATTGTGATAATGAGAATAATTAAGATTCTCAAAATAATCTTTCACTTTATGAAAGTAATATTTGACATGAGATTGTATATAACACATACAGATGATTATAATCCATTCCCTGAAATGAATGTGATAATTGTAATAAAGCCCGTAAGTATGGACACGCTCTTGATGTAATTTTGTTTTATGTCTGACATTATGAAAAGAAAGTTCGTTGCCCTTGAAATTTCGGGCAAGAACTATATGACATGGGTGTTGGATGCTGAAATCTATTTGGATGCAATGGGTCTTGGAGACGCCATTAAAGACAGAAATAATGCATCCACCCAAGACTATGCTAAGGCCTTGATTTTCTTGCGCCATCACCTTGATGAAGGTTTGAAACTGTGCTAAGGCCTTGATTTTCTTGCGCCATCACCTTGATGAAGGTTTGAAAATAGAATATATCACAGTCAAAGATCCACCTATCTTGTGGAATGGCTTAAAGGAGAGATATGACAACCTGAAGTTGGTCACTCTGCCACAAGCACGATGCGATGAAAATCCAAAAGCAAATAGTTCATAAACTATATATTATCCTTGCGGTGGAAAAGGGCACTGGGCAAAAATTTGCCGTGTACCAAGACATTTGGTTGAGCTTTATCAAGCATCTCTAAAAGGTAAATGCCCTGAAACCATATCTGTCTCTGACGACAGTTTTGACATCATCCACTTGGATGTGGCAGACTTTTTTGAGCAACTCGAGGGGAAAATAGACCACTTAATCGGTGATGGATCTGTGATGAAGGATGATGGAATTGTTTGATTTTATTTGTATTAATTAGTGAATAAACTAATAGTCATTAGTATCAGCTCGTATTAGTTAGTTTATGATATAATATTAGTATTAGTTCTTTAGAATGTTTCAATATCCTTAAATTTCAAAGATATTTTTATTTTTCAGTAGAGTTAATCGACTAACCTAACAGTTAGTCGATTATCTAATGTTTCGCATTAAAACTGCAAAACAATCGATTATATACTTGTTAACAATCGATTATATTAAGACATAATCGATTATGTATGTTTAACAATCGATTATATTAAGACAGTGTGATCTGAAGTTTTTCAAAATAGCAAATAGTCGATTATGTATGTTTAACAATTGATTATATTAAGACAGTGTGATCTGAAGTTTTTCAAAATAGCAAATAATCAATTATGTATGTTTAACAATCAATTATATTAAGATAGTGTGATCTGAAGCTTTTCAAAATAGCAAATAATCGATTATGTATGTTTAACAATCGATTATATTAAGACATAATCGATTATGTATGTTTAACAATCGATTATATTAAGACAGTGTGATCTGAAGTTTTTCAAAATAGCAAATAATCGATTATGTATGTTCAACAATCGATTATATTAAGACAGTGTGATCTGAAATTTTTCAAAAATAGCAAATAATCGATTATGTATGTTTAAGAATCGATAATATTAAGACAGTGTGATCTGAAATTTTTCAAATTAGCATATAGTCGATTATGTATGTTTAACAATCGATTACATTGAGACAGTGCTTAAACTGAAATTTTCAAACTGCAAAGTAATCGATTATGGAAAACATATAATCGACTATCTGATTTAGTTAGTCAACTAACCTCAACAGATTTTGAAAATATTGTTTAAATATGAAACAAACGGATTGAATTTGTTTATTCTCATGTTCGTATATTTTCTTTTGTTGTCAACCATGGGAATTAAATTGGTTGAAGGCTCCGGAAGAGCAACTATAACTCTGCCTAAAGGAACAATATCATAGAGAATGCAATGTTCTCCTCCAAGTTTAAGAGGAACTTGTTGAGTTTTTAAGATATCATTCAAAATGGATATCATGTTGAGACAATAGATGAGAATAATCTTGAATACCTCATTTACTCATGAAAACGAGGCTGCCCACTTCGATTTGGGGTCACGCCATTTTGCATGCAGCAATGCTAGTATGTTTAACAATCAATTATATTAAGATAGTGTGATCTGAAGCTTTTCAAAATAGCAAATAATCGATTATGTATGTTTAACAATCGATTATATTAAGACATAATCGATTATGTATGTTTAACAATCGATTATATTAAGACAGTGTGATCTGAAGTTTTTCAAAATAGCAAATAATCGATTATGTATGTTCAACAATCGATTATATTAAGACAGTGTGATCTGAAATTTTTCAAAAATAGCAAATAATCGATTATGTATGTTTAAGAATCGATAATATTAAGACAGTGTGATCTGAAATTTTTCAAATTAGCATATAGTCGATTATGTATGTTTAACAATCGATTACATTGAGACAGTGCTTAAACTGAAATTTTCAAACTGCAAAGTAATCGATTATGGAAAACATATAATCGACTATCTGATTTAGTTAGTCAACTAACCTCAACAGATTTTGAAAATATTGTTTAAATATGAAACAAACGGATTGAATTTGTTTATTCTCATGTTCGTATATTTTCTTTTGTTGTCAACCATGGGAATTAAATTGGTTGAAGGCTCCGGAAGAGCAACTATAACTCTGCCTAAAGGAACAATATCATAGAGAATGCAATGTTCTCCTCCAAGTTTAAGAGGAACTTGTTGAGTTTTTAAGATATCATTCAAAATGGATATCATGTTGAGACAATAGATGAGAATAATCTTGAATACCTCATTTACTCATGAAAACGAGGCTGCCCACTTCGATTTGGGGTCACGCCATTTTGCATGCAGCAATGCTAGTTCGTCGGCTGCCCACTTCGGTTTGGGGTCACGCCAATTTGCATGCAGCAATGCTAGTTTGTCTCTGACTGACGAATTGTCACAAATATTCCCCGTTGCAATGAGTTTTGGGTCATGAACCCAATATATCCCATTTAAGAATCTTTGGATGCGCAGTATATGTGCCTATAGCACCGCCATACCGCACCAAAATGGGTCCGCAAAGAAGGTTAGGAATATATGTTGGGTTTGAATCTCCCTCCATTATTCGCTACCTCGAAACATTGACAGGGGATTTGTTCACTGCACGATTTGCAGACTGTCAATTTGATGAAACACTTTTACCAAAATTAGGGGGAGAAGTTGGTGAAACCAAACGGGAAATTTTGTGGAAAAATGCATCATTATCTCATCTTGATCCACATACCTCTATTTGTGAAAAAGAGGTGCAAAATATTATCCATTTGCAAAGAATAGCAAATCGAATGCCAGACGCATTGGTATTGAACATACCACACTCACCCCTAGAAGGAGGTTTGAGATGATATATGAAAATAATGTCATTGTAATGGCATGAATGATCGTTGGTCACGTACCTATTGTACGCCAAAATATTTTGGAAATATGACTATTAAAGGACAACGATAATGCAAGAAACATATCTTGCATATAACTTTGACCATGAACATAATGGTATAACTTTCTCTTTAAAAGAGATATTCACCACATGGATGTTGATGAATTTGTGGTAGTACAAAATTAATTGAGAGCTCTAGAAGAGCCAATTATTACTATGTTGGAGAAACACAATTGATTACCAATAAGTTATTGTGTTGTTGTAAGTCTCAAAGAAACTTATTCAGTTTCCAAAGTATATGCGAAAGCGATTGATTATATTGAGAGTATAAAGTTAAGATTTGATATCTTCTATTACTACAACTTGTAGCGGGATAATCTGTATGTGAAAAACTATCCGCTTTATTCTCCAGTTTGTACTACATAAGAATACCACAATAAAGTGGACGTTTATTGATATAAAAACCCATATCATAATAAACTTGAAGTTTATTGATAATTGCACACGTCATGGTGTAAATTTGAAGTTTATCAATATTGATAATTTATTCAGTTGGCATTCGGGTTAGCCATATTATTTTAAGTATGATGTGCAGCAATAGAGAATTCACATGGGTAAATATTAAAGAACTAGAAAGTTCTTTACGAATTCTCTTGTATTACTTGTTCTCATTAATTAATTGACCAACTAAAGAGTTCGGGTTGAATCCCATAAATTCTGGAAATATCAAAGGTGAATATGGGCCCATTCACCTGCCATGTATACCACATATGATGCATCTATGATATGGTTATATGTGCGATTGTTATTAACCCGCAGCCTGGCCGGTGCTTGCGAGGTAAATTGCTTAGTAATATAACTTCGAGCATAATTTCCAGATTTTCTATTCAAGATAGTTCATCTTGATAAGTTGGTTTATATCATAGTTGGTTTAGCAAGATAATTACTGAGTGCCTCCACTTAATAGCTAAACTGTTTCTTATGAGAACAAAGTTATATATATCAGTTTGATATACGTTGTATACGAAAGTATATTACATTCTCCCCTCACAAGCGGTTCAGGGTCAGGAACCACATAATTTCATCTTATTATTATTATTGATGTGCGGTGTATATTTTCATTAACACCATAATGCACAAAGATGGACTCTCAAAGTTGAGGAAACAAGTTAGCTTTTCTAACATGAGGGGGAGACATGATAAACACTTGAGAAAAGGTTACATGGGATGAATTATCATTTGTATATATAGATCCTCGAATATCATAATATGAACCTGAAGTTCATAAAAGGATAATTCAATTGCAACATATTGCAAAGCATGCTATACGCATTTTCTGACCCAAAGAAAGTAACTATATTCTCACTGCAAATGCTCATATTAAGTCCCAGAAGGACAAAGTCTTTGATACGCTTAAAGCGTATAGACAAATCGGTTTCAAAATAACTTCTTAATAAACAAGATGAGCAAATGATCAAAGTGATCATAATAAAGTCAATGGTATGTGTAATCAGTTTTCGATATCTTATTTGTTTAGCATGACATGAAAACTTGATATGCATCTAAAGTCTATTATATGGCTTATCAGACTTAACTTATATGTCAATCCATGAAAGATTGAAGTTGCTTGAAGCATATACAATTCTTGGTCCTGAAGTACCACATCCTAAGTGCAACTTGTGTACATATGTATCTTGCTATAACTATAAGCATGATGGCATCGAGAATACCTCTATGGAGATACTGAAGAGTCATTCCACGACATTATATGAAGATGTTCATATCTATAAAGAATGATAATTTCAAGGTGGTGCACAAGATTGGAATGCAAATGCTCAAGGATGTGAATTGATGCTCTTTTCAGGGGGAGTTAATGCGCGTTGCACTCTTTTCCCCTTACAAGGTTTTGTCCCACTGGGTTTTCCTTGCAAGGTTTTTAACGAGGCAACCAATAGGCGCATAATCAAACATGTGCACTCTTTTTCCTTTTCTTTAATTTTTTTCCATTGGGTTTTGTTTTAGTTAAGGTTTTAACGAGTCACATTATTGAATAGACATTCAAGGGGGAGTGTTATAAATAGAACTCTAATTAAGGTGAATGTCTATATTTAAAGAGATTCTAGGGTTTACTACTTGGTGGCTAAGTCACCACCTCCCTATAAATATAGGGGTTCTATGCTATTGTAAACCATCCCAAAGTATCAATAAGAATACTCCTCTCTCTACTTTACTCTCTATTGTTCTTGTATTATTGTTCTTGTTCTTATATTATTTCATAACAAAAAGACTATTTTTGTTCTTTTCTCTTATTCCTTGTAATGTCAATTAATACTGTGAGTAGATCTTTTGAAGTGTATGCATGGTCTACTGGAGTTTAGGAAGTACAAAAAGACATGACTTTGGATTTCAAAGTTGAGATAAATTACAACCACAAGGCAAACTACGGCAGAATGCCAAAATCAAACTCTTTGAAAATATGATGCCTGATCATGAGTACCAAAGAATAAGAGGAGATAGAAGAGAGGGGAAATATACATTACAAGGCGTTCTCTTAAGGGAAAATAGAAATAAAATAGAAAAGTCATCCTTGCATTATGGAGAGAATGAATTCTAGTACAATGGATAAATCTGACAATATACTTCCAATAAGATACAAGTTTGATGGGTCGGCTTAAGGCCCTAGTGACACGTCCCGCGCCAATTCTAGCCAGAATCAGCGCTCTAACGCGTCCAACGCCTCCGCATCCGCGCAACCACGCGCATGCTCCAGCATTCAATGCCGCATTCAATGCCCGCCAGCCTTGTCTGCCCACGCCAACATGCCTTGCCTGCCAGCAGCTTCACAGCATGCTTGCACAACCTTCCAGCCAGCAATCAATGCGCCCCAGCATGCCCCAACACAAGCATCAATGCACCAGCACGCCTGTCTGCCCAAGCAGCCAGCCAAAACTGTTTAGCTACCCTCTTGTATAGTGTATAAATAGCTTAGGACTTAGCCATTGTAAGGCATCCATTCCAATCCGTTCACCTTTGTAATTTCAGCATTGTATAGCTCTTGTTTAAAGGCAATAAAGCTTCTTTCCCCGCCTGAATTTCTGTGTCGTTATCCAGCGTTCCCTTAGTACGATTCTAGGCAAAAAGGCTTGCTAGACTGCCTATTTCCGCCGGCAGGTCCAATCTAGCGCCGCACGTTCTTAGCTTCAGTCCTAAGTCCGTGACAAAGTGGTATCAGAGCAGGTTCAAAGCGCGAAACAATGGCTAGCGACGGAGAGATTTTTGCAACCCACACTGCCAATGTCCTTGCCAACGTGACAAAAAGATCCAAAAGCAAAAAGACTACCAAGAAAACTGGTAAGAGGCCGATCAATACTGTCGAAAGTGATGCCGCCAACATTCTATCCCCCGACGTGAGTGATTGGGAACCAGAAGAGTTTCCCCAAGACATTACTCCAGAGGAAGATTTGGCTACAAGGGTCGAGAGAGCCCACATGACAGCCGAGTTGCTGGGCAATCGCTTCAACAGATTCGAAGGCGAATACGAATCTTTCAAGGAGTCTGTGCTCGAGGAGAATGATAATTTTCACAGGGACTTTGATGAGCAGCGGGAAGCACGGGAAAAGACTCAAGCTTCCATTGAAAAACTCATGAATCTGGTCAAGGTTCTAAATGCCAGAGTGACGGAACTTGAGGAAGCTGTACGCCAACAGAAAGATGCTGTTCCAGTCATTGAGCACGAAGTGAGGATCGACGCTCCGAAGCCGCCCGTTTTCAAAGGTATCCGTGATGCCCGAGAGGTAGAAAGTTTTTTGTGGCATCTTGAGAACTATTTCAAGTTCAGCAAAATAGGCAGCGACGAGTTGAAAATCCAAACAGCGGTTCTCTACTTGACGGAGAACGCGATGCTATGGTGGAGAAGGATGGATCAAGACATCAGTAAAGGGGATTGCACTCTCGATACATGGGAGCAATTCAAAACAGAACTAAAGAAAATGTTCTTCCCCAGCAACGTCTTCGACGAGGGTATGAGAAGGTTACGAGAACTGAAGCAAACAGGCACCATCAAAGCCTACATCAGGGAGTTCACAACGCTCACCCTTCAGCTTCCGGACCTCACCCAAAGGGACTTGCTGTTTTACTTCAAAGACGGTATATCAAAATGGGCCAGATCTGAGTTGGAGCGGAGACAGGTTTCCACTCTCAACGAGGCTATTGCACAAGCCGAAAGTCTGACTGACTATTCTCAGGACCGCGGCACGGTGAAGCAGGTGAAAAGTAACCAAGCCAACAGCGGAGCAGAACGCGAGCGGGGCAGAAATATCCGCTCTCCGAGAAGGTCTCTTAGACAGGAGCTTGCTGAGAAGAAAACTCAGCCGAACCAGCAGCAGCGCAGGGAAACAAAATGCCACATTTGCGGAGGACCGCACTGGTACGTAACCTGCCCTCAAATGAAAAGCTTAGGTGCCATGATCAAAGATCATCAGCAAAAATCAGTCAAGGAACAAGGAGAAGGTTCCGAGACTCCAGCAAAAGTCGGCATGATCGGACTTTGTGCCGCAACCACACAATCTGCCGGAAAACTGAAAGCCTTCCCAACACAATACGTGGATATCACCCTCAATGGACACTCAGTCCGTGCTTTGGTGGACACGGGGGCAGAGGCCAATGTGATAACTCAGACGGCAGCAGACAAATTGAGTCTCAAGTACTATCCAACAGAGGTCTGGCTCAAAACAGTCAATGCCCCTCCGACACCAATCGCAGGTATTGCAAGTGGCCTAGACATCATGTTAGGCAGCTGGAAGGGTAAGACCAACTTCGCCGTAGCTCCTCTGGATATTTTTGAAGTGGTGCTTGGTCAGGAATTCTTCCGCCAATGCCCGTCTGTCATATCCCCTCATTTCCAGCAGATGATCATACTGGAAAAAGGGTAAATCATGTTCGGTTCCATTGGTTGACATGTCAAAGACTGCACACCTTCCACAGCTTTCAGCTATGCAGGTCGAAGACGTGCCCAAAGAGAACCCAAAGCAACCAGCAACCATCCTGAGTTCGAGTGAAACTGATGGTACCCCAACAGGAAGTATCCCGCCTTGCAGCGAAAGCACTGTGGTGGCCAACGCCTCAAGTCAGAAGGCAAAACTTGCTGCCATCGCAACAGTTCAATGCGACATTCGGGAGTCTATTAAACAGGGCTTATTGCAGGATCCAGACGCAAAGAGGCTGATGGAACTAGCATCCGAAGGTAAGACTCGAAGCTTTTAGGTTGAAGATGGCTTCTTGCTTACCACAGGTAGAAGGGTCTACGTGCCCAAGCATGACAACATCCGGAGGCAGATCATGAAGGAAAGCCACGACACCTTATGGGCAGGTCATCCGGGACAACAACGTACAAGGGCCCTCATCGAAGCAGTCTATTATTGGCCAAAGATGCGGGATGACATCGAGGCTTATGTGAGAACTTGCCTTATCTGCCAGCAAGACAAAGTAGAGCAGCGCCAACCTGGAGGACTCTTGGAGCCACTCCCCATAGCCGAACGTCCGTGGGAAAGCATAACAATGGACTTCATCACTGGTTTGCCAAAATCAAGCGGTTTCGGTACCATCATGGTGGTAGTGGACAGGTTCTCTAAATACGCCACCTTCATGCCAGCCACTCCGGGGTGTAATGCAAAGGAAGCAGCCCAACTGTTCTTCAAGAACGTGGTCAAATATTGGGGTCTGCCAAAGAACATCGTCAGCGATCGTGATCCCCGTTTCACAGGTAATTTCTGGAGAGAATTATTTCAGTTTCTAGGTACGGAGCTGCACTTCTCTACCAGCTTTCATCCTCAAACGGATGGACAAACCGAAAGGGTCAATGCCTTAGTGGAATGCTACCTGAGGCACTATGTAAGTTCAAATCAGAGGGACTGGGCTAAGCTACTTGATGTTGCCCAATTTTCTTATAACTTGCAAAGGAGCGAGGCAACCGGGAAAACGCCATTCGAGCTTGCAACAGGTCAGCAACCACAAACTCCCCTATCACTGCCAGCAGCGCCCGAAGGGAAGAGTTTGGGTGCCTATCATCTTGCCAAAGGGTTCAAGGAGCAGTTAGACACTGCAAAATCTCACCTTGCCAAAGCAGCTAAGCGGATGAAGAAATTTGCCGACCGGTCACGACGTCCAACAGATTACAAAGTCGGAGACTTGGTAATGGTAAAGTTCAATTCGAGGCAATTCAGGGCACTAAGGAACTTGAGTCACAGTCTAGTGCGCAAATATGAAGGACCATTCCGGATTCTTGCCAAGGTTGGTAAGATCTCTTATCGGTTGGACCTTCCACCCGTGCTCAAAATTCATCCAGTCTTTCATGCAAGCGTCCTCAAGCCTTACCATGAGGACAAGGAAGATCCGACTCGGGGACAAACGAGTAGGCCGCCCATTACAGTCACGGTTTCACATGACAAAGACATAGAAACTATCATTGATTATCAGGTAAAGCAACGACGGGGTCATCCGGCACAAGCCATGTTCCTCGTCCACTGGAAGGGACAATCTCCGGAAGAAGCTACATGGGAAAGGTACGAAGACCTATGGCAGTTTCGAGATAAGGTAGCCGAATTCCTACAGATGCAGGATGCGCCGAGGTCGTCGCATCATCAGGTGGGGGAGCATGACACGTCCCGCGCCAATTCTAGCCAGAATCAGCGCTCTAACGCGTCCAACGCCTCCGCATCCGCGCAACCACGCGCATGCTCCAGCATTCAATGACGCATTCAATGCCCGCCAGCCTTGTCTGCCCACGCCAACATGCCTTGCCTGCCAGCAGCTTCACAGCATGCTTGCACAACCTTCCAGCCAGCAATCAATGCGCCACAGCATGCCCCAACACAAGCATCAATGCACCAGCACGCCTGTCTGCCCAAGCAGCCAGCCAAAACTGTTTAGCTACCCTCTTGTATAGTGTATAAATAGCTTAGGACTTAGCCATTGTAAGGCATCCATTCCAATCCGTTCACCTTTGTAATTTCAGCATTGTATAGCTCTTGTTTAAAGGCAATAAAGCTTCTTTCCCCGCCTGAATTTCTGTGTCGTTATCCAGCGTTCCCTTAGTACGATTCTAGGCAAAAAGGCTTGCTAGACTGCCTATTTCCGCCGGCAGGTCCAATCTAGCGCCGCACGTTCTTAGCTTCAGTCCTAAGTCCGTGACACTAGGCTCTTAAAGTGATACCAATACATTATGACGTTAGCACAGTCATAAAGTATTCAAAGATATGTTACGAGGTGACTTGAATCTCAACTATATAATATCTTGATCATCTCTAGCAGTGCTTAATATGACAAGGTTGAGCTTAAGAATAATTGTTTGTCAACGAGCTAAGCCCAGAATTCATAGCATGCAGGCACATACATAATGAGAATGTATGATATTTATATATTTTAATAAGATAGATATTCAGCCTGCTAAGGTACAATAATATCACAGAACGATTTAGAAAATCCAAGCCCTAAGGGGAAAGATATCATAAAAGTTAGGCTCCAAGATAGAAGTTTAGTTATACAATATCCCAAGATATTTCGTAAATGTATGACATCAAAAGAAAGTGAGATTATATAAAGTATATATTTCAATGCAGCATAGATTTTTATTGGCATATGACTTTCTCAGAGAGACTCGCTTTCTCAAGTTCAGCTAAATGTGACTCAAAATAAAATAGATCATTTTAAGAAGTAGTATCAAGGTGATTGAGGTGAAGTGTGCGCACCCTAATGCAGTAAATTCGATGATATATGATGTTTAGGTATAATATTAGCAGCGTTGAATTGCCGTAAAGTTTGGAGAAAAAAAAAAGGCCAAGAGGGCCCAAGACGAATGAACCAATTGATCAAATAAGTTGTCAGGTGTTACGTATTGAAGAGCTAGACCATGGAATAAGAAGATATTCTAAAGAGAACGATAGGTAGAAGAAAATAAGCCACCACATGAGATCATGACTAACTAATAGTATTAAGACATGTGAGTAATGAATCGGGAATGAGTTCAGCTACAAAGTATGGAATCAAGGAAATCTTGAATATTATGGAGGGATTGAATACGTGCGAAAAGCACATTTAAAGAGAGGTTATGATACTAGGATAAATATAGACCAATAGTTGCTACTCAAAAAATAAATATGCGAGGCAAGTATCAAAGTAAATGGATATGGATGCATGAAAGAATTATCCCCTTTAAGAGAATAGTGATTGATTACTAAAGTGAAACATCTGCAATTAAGGAAGAATCCTATAAAGCACATAAATAACAAGTCGTATCCTTTCAAAGGTGAATTGTTGTAAGTAAAAATGGTCTGGGATAGGCCCAACAAGAAAATACATCATCCATCTGAGAAACAAATAGATAGTAAGTACATATAATTACTATGTTTGTGCTATCAGAACCATATACTCCTACTATAAAGCAAATTAACATCCTCTTTTAAGGATCAAGGCCAAAATCATTTGTCGTTGGCTAGCAAACAGTCATCGAAGTATATGACAGGTCCAAGTATGTACACAAATATTGAATGTGCTTGTATAATACGGTTTAAATCAAAAAGTAATATAAAGACACCATGAAAGTTGTAGTAGATTAGAGTGTATCAAGGGATTAAGAGAGCCTAATGAGGAATGCCACAAAATAGGGATATCATGAGTGCATATATAGATCAAGACCAAGGGATGGAGTTCTTAATGTGTTAATATCCTCAAAGGCTACAATAACACTAGAGTATTATTCGTTAAAGAGTTACGTGAGGATACATACAAGTATATAATTTTTTATTGCAAAAGCAAAAGCAATGTATTCTAGTGCGTCTAAGCTATGCGATGCCGCGCCCTCGCATATGCCTATCGTACAGAGGATTAAGTGATATTCTAAATAGTTAGTTAAAATCTCATTTTAATATTTTTAAACCATTAAAGTTCCTTTAATTTCACTAGTAAAAAATAATCCTCACAGAATAAATAAAAGTCTTTACAGTTTTAAATACCTAATATCCCTTAATCACCTCAGAACCCGGTGTCACCGGTGCATAAGCAATTACTCGAAAATCAAATGAAGTACAATAAATATTCGGAATACAAATTCGGACAGAATTAAATACAATACATTAAAAGAGACTCTGCTAGCTGTGGGTCGTCTCGAGAAATGCAGCTAACCTAAGTCTTTGTATCAACCACCTGCTACGCTCACTAGGCCACTAGAGATACTTGTGCCTGTGCAACAAAAATACACAGCAAGTGTAGTATGAGTACGAAAATAATGCGTACCCAGTAAGTATCCGGTGTAACCTTGAAGAAGTATTAACGAGGGTCAACTCCAATACTTACTAGTGGTCCAATAATATCGGGTACAGTAAAGGGGTTGAATTAACATAGAACCGAGTAAATATATGAAATAAACAAGTATAAAACACATGATATAATTTTCCTCTTTATAATTTTACTCAAGCTCTCAAGTAGTTAGTTCCGTCTGTAACCATAGCATATATATAGATATAGTGGATTTCATTAAGGAAGCTGCCATAGTCCAAATCAGGGAAAAATCCATTAGATTCACTAACTTCTAGCCAAATTCCATGCACGATTCCATGAGAATAATATATATATATATATATATATATATATATAGAGAGAGAGAGATGAAATATCGAGTCATAGGGCCCGATTCAACATAAAAGTAAATTATGCACTCGAAAATCAAATGAAGTACAATAAATGTTCGGAATACAAATTCGGACAGAAATTAAATACAATACTTTAAAAAGACTCTGCTAGCTGTGGGTCGTCTCGAGAGATGCAGCTAACCTAAGTCTTTGTATCAACCACCTGCTACGCTCACTAGGCCACTAGAGATACTTGTGCCTGTGCAACAAAAATACACAGCAAGTGTAGTATGAGTACGAAAATAATGCGTACCCAGTAAGTATTCGGTGTAACCTTGAAGAAGTATTAACGAGGGTCGACTCCAATACTTACTAGTGGTCCAATAATATCGGGTACAGTAAAGGGGTTGAATTAACATAGAACCGAGTAAATATATGAAATAAACAAGTATAAAACACATGATACAATTTCCCTCTTTATAATTTTACTCAAGCCATCCAGTAGTTAGTTCCGTCCGTAATCATAGCATATATATATAGATATAGTAGATTTCATTAAGGAAGCTGCCATAATACAAATCAGGGAAAAATCCATTAGATTCACCAACTTCTAGCCAAATTCCATGCACGATTCCATGAGAATAATATATATATACATGTATATATATATATATATATATATATATATATATAGAGAGAGAGAGAGAGAGAGAGAGGAAATATCGAGTCATATGGCCCGATCCAACATAAAAGTAAATTGTGCATTGTGAAAGGTCGAACGACGTGAATCATAAGTGCATCTATTAACTTGCAGAGAAGAAAGACCTGAGCCCATTAGATTACTAGAAGGAAATACCTCATTCGCGAATCATACACGCGACACAGTCAAATATAAATCTAAGGAACCACCCCGCTCGCGGATCATACTTGCGACGTGGTAAAATATAAATTTAACATTTAAATCATATCTCTTTCTTGAATATTTTCTGAATAAGGTAAATTCAGCTTGTGGATTTTTAAGGAAATTACTCCACTGGCGAAACATACATGCAACGCGGTTACACATGAGTTTCTTAAGCTATTATACTATTTTTCTATTCTTTTCGAAAATATGAAGTTCAAATGAAATCATTTAAATCTTATATTTTTCAAATTTCACTCCTTTCAAACTATTTAACAAGCAACTCAATCTCGCTACCTCTCAAAGCAACGAATAAATATAAATCAACAACAATATCAACAAGGCATGATGTAATTTAAAATTACTCGGACATAAGCATAACTAGTAACTACATTCAGACTCTCATCACATCGTGCGTACGTAACCCCCACAAGTTGAAAAACATAATATTTTAGTTCACCTATGGGGTTGACTCCCTCTTACAAGGTTAAAAAGGAGACTTACCTCGCTCCAAAGTTCCATAACTTGATCCATTCCACTCTAGCACCTCAAACCGATGCTCAATGCTCCAAAACTAGTCAAACAATACGCAAACAAATGAAAATACACTCTAATACTCATAACAATACTATTTACAACAATTCCCAATTCCGCTAAGAAAATCGATAAAAATCGCCCTTAAGCCCACGTGCCCCGATTCCGAATTTTTTCGAAGGTAAACATTACCCATAACCATACGAACTCAAATATATAAAATATTATAAATTTCATGACAAATTTCGTGATCAAAATTTAAGGATACAAATTTCTAGCTTTTCTTACAAATCCCATATTTTTTTCAATTTTTCATGTCTAAATTCATATATAATCCAAGTATTTAACTTGCAATAGGTGAAAATCACTTACTTTAACATAGATGATGAAAATGTCCCTTCCAAGAGCTTCAAAAAAACCCAAATGAAATTGGGAGAAAAATGGGCCAAGTCCCATTTTTATAAAACCTTTTTGCCCAGCGACATTTTCGCACCTGCGGAAAAGTAGCCACTCTGCGGCTCCGCAGGTGCGATCAAAATCCCGTTGCTGTGACATTCCTCCACTTCTATGCCTCTTTCTTCATTAATTCACTTGCGCAAATGCGACCACCACTTTGCACTGACGGTACTTCGCCTGACAGCCCAGGTTCGCTTCTGCGATACCTACGCCACTTCTGCGGTTTTGCACATGCGGCCAAAGCCGTGCATGTGCGGTTACATAGGATACCGGCTACTTCATTTCTTCTTCAAATTCCAAATTGGATCCCTTATCCATCCGAAATTCATCTGAGGCTCCCGGGACCTCAACCAATCATACCAACCAGTCCCAAAACATAATGCGGACCTGCTCGAGGCCTCAAATCATATCAAATAATGTCAAAATCACGAATCAAACTTCTATATTCAAGCTTTATGAACTCTAGAACTTCAAACTTCTACATTCGACGCCGAAACCTCTCAAATCATATGCGATTGACCTCAAATTTTTCACACAAGTCATATTCGACATTACTGAACTACTCCAACTTTCAGAATCAGAAGATGACCTCGATATCAAAAAATTCACTTCCAGTAAAACTTTCAAATTTCTAATTTTAGCCAAATGACTCCAAAATGACCTATAGACCTCAGAATCCACTTCCATTTGTGCTCCCAATACCAGAATCACCATATGGAGATATTCCCAAACGCGGAATCCCAAATGGACATCGATAATACTTGAATGCACGTCAACCAAAATTTATAAAATTCTTCCAAACTTCTAACTTCCACAATAGGCGCAGAAATGCTCTCGGCCATTCAAAACCCAACTGGCATATATATACTCAAGTCCGATATCATCATACGAACCCGTTGAAACGCTTAAATCCTGAATTCGTGGTCATTTACTCAAAAATTTAATCTTAGTAAATTCTTCCAACTTAAAGCTTTCAAAATGAGAATTCTCTTTCCAAATCGATTCTGAACTTCCCGGAATTCAATTACGACCATCAGTACAAGTCATAATAGCTTAAGTGAAGCTTCTCGTGGCTTCCAACTGTTGAACAATGTACTAGAGATCAAAATGACTGGTCAGATCGTTATACTATATATGTCTTTTCATTATGAAAGGATTTGAAGATAAGTGGAATAGTGAGTACGATCATGTCGCAAACAACAATAGTAAGAGTGGCTAATCCGAGCATAATGGTTGAATCACAAATGAGGGAGGTTATTGTGAAATTAAATTTGTATGGTAGGTTCGTACGATATATAAGGGAACTTATATTGGTTTTAATATTATATAATTTCTCTTAATGTTCCTAAAAGATCTATATATATAAAATCGTGCTCTATGTTATCCTCGAGAACTACAAACTGAAGAAAGACTTATAAGAGGCTACATGAGACATGAAGACAAAGTATCCTCATTTATTTAAGGAAGGGGTATGCAGATGTTCCAAGTTTGAAGAGTTTATTTCTACTTATATGTGTACAAGTTTTGATAGCTATGTGATTATGAGTGGCCTGCATTTTGGGTTGTAGTTGGATAGTCACATGGGCTATAAGTAATTGAAATTTGACATGTTGAAAATGTTGTGGTTGCTCTAGGTCTTAAGGGACCTATAGAAATTCTAAGAATTCAAAGTATTAGCCAAATATTACATTGTAGGTAAACTATGTAAAGGAGATAGAGAGCTAATGGTAAGGATTTTTAAGTTTGACTCATTTGACATTATAGGACTAATGTCATATAAGGCGCAGGGGATGGGGCATTGTAAATCCCTAAATTTTTTTCACTAAGCATTGCGTTCTCGTTCAAGCTCTATGTTGGACACAAAAATGTGTGAAAAGATATGAAGACATAAGATACATAATCTTGTACTTAGATGTTATATCCAGCATTTTGTATGTAAATGTTTCATCGTAAATTAGTCGACATAGACTCAGGAATGAGATAATTTTTGAGGTTATAAGAATTTATGCTATTTATAACAGGCGATAAATAAGTGTCGCAAAAGTTAAAGGGTAAACGAATCAAAGAAAATGAGTTTCATTGAAGGTCGTCGATTTGAGATAAAATACGGTACGAGCAATAATACCCGATATTTATGGACTAGAGTCATACAAGGTACCACGTGACTATAACAGTAGGATACATAAAGTGTTAAAAATAAATAGCATTTTAAGTAATTTCAGTTAATTCTTAATTCTATGGATAATTAGTTAATTATTAAATAATGAGAGATTGCCTAATTAACTAAGGAGTTATCAGATAAGACTAAGCCACCCCAACGTGGCAGCACCCCCTATCCCCATTTATGACTCTTAAAGTCATTATGATAAAGTGGCAAGATTAAGGATTACGTTTATGTGGCTAAGCCACCCCATTAAGTGGGGCCTATACCCATTCAATATATGGCCGTCTAATTCAAAAGGCCTCTCTAATATTATGCCTCTCTACTTTAGTGTATATCAAATGCTAAAGATGGATATTCACGAATTCAAATGTGAGATTTTGTAGCATCTTCAACAATTTAAAGTGTAAGATTTTATAGCATCTTCAACAATTCCAAACGTGAGATTTCATAGCATCTTAAGCAGTGTGAGATTTTGTAATTATAATGAAGTATAGTGCAATTTTTTTATCAAAAATGACCTAAGAGTCTTGATGACGTTATGTACACCTATACTTATACATGGCACGATATTTATACGCACGCGCATAATATTTTAAATGTGACGGCGAAAGAGGCGAAAGAAGCAATCCATTGAGAATTTACATAGTTATTTAGATTTACAGGAGGAATTCTTTATTCCATGTTTCATCCATGTCTCTTATGTACTAATGTTCATGCCTTACACTCTCAGTAACTTATCGTAATGACGCCTGATTTTTGGGGCCTGCGTTTCATGCTCACAGATGCAGGCAGAAAAGTTTTCGGTCCTCCTTCTTAGGATCATTGATCTGCGACAGTTGGTGTGCTCTATTTGATCTGGAGCTGCTTTGAATTTTGGTATGATGTGCTTGTATACATATATAGGTATGTTATGGCCCAGTTCTGTCCATGTGTAGTTGTATATTCTATTGGAGGTATGTATATAGTCATGTATAGATGGACAGTATGCGGCCTTGTCGGCATCTAGTTCTAAATATATAGTTGTCTCTAGGAGCCTTGTCAGCTCGTCCTACGTATTTCACATGTGTATGTATATATGTCATTTGGAATGGTTTCCCTCACTTATGCTATTCTCGTAATTTAGCAAATATTATTTATGTTTATATCTTAGATGCATGCTTAAGGATATTTGATATGTTGGACTCGGGCACTCGTCATGGCCTATCGGCTTGGGTCACGACAAAAGTGGTATAAGTGCAGTTCTGTCCTAGGGTTATCTACAGACCGTGTCTCGTAGAGTCTTGTTTATAGGTGTATTTTGCACCACACATATAAATAGGAGGCTGTATGATATTTAGGGTGGTTACTATTCTTTCTAATCTAGATTATGTGATTGAACTAATCATAAGTATCCACTCCTAATATTTACCTTATTTATGTTTTTTTTGATACCTATTACTACTAGAGGATGGGAAAGCTAATAACACACGTCAGAAGACTATGGAGGTGTTAGAGCCATTCATTCGAGTAGTTTCAATCTCGTCGCCAGCAGATAGGGTGAGAGGAGTTCTGACCTTACCAAGGCACTTACTTTCATTTTTAGGGCCCGTTGTTCAGGGTATAAGGGGAGTGGTGCACGGATTGGCACAACCGGGTTCCCCTCCTACTCAAAACTATGTTAGGGTATTTGCAGACACCAGCTCTTCTGTGGTTCCAGATAGTCAAAAATCTTAGGAGTCCGTCAATCAAGGTTTGTTTGTGTATGTTATGGGATATGCAGAGGAAAAGGATAGTAGTTGTCCTTAGAGGAGAAAGGTAATAAGGATATGAAGCTTCCACTTTAAAGTGTGTCTGATCCAGGCTCTCATATAGGGCAGGGCGAGGACCCTCTACTGTAGATTTCCTCCAGATCTTAGCTTTTGGTTAGTGAAATCCACTTCTTCTTGGAGTATTACCAAGTTAGCGTCTTGAATATGTTAGGTTGTTTTATGAGGACGTAGGGAGCCATGTCCCGACTTATATATAGTATGGTCATGTTTTCATTGAGGTTTTGCAGACAGTATCATGTGTATTGTTCTGGGTATGACATGTCTACGGCCTTGTCGGCCCTTATGCATCTATGTCAGCCTTTTTTTGAATGAGCTCTGTGAGTTAAGTCCTAATATTATTATGTATATATAGATGTAGCTCGTAATGGCCCGTGATAAGTTTGGTAACAAATAAGGATAAGGTACGTGGCTCTTAGTAGGGTAGAGTTTGATGTTATAGTGGGTATGGATTGGTGGGCTTCTTGTTATGCTAATGTTGATTGTAGATTAAAGATGGTTCGATTCTAATTCCCTAAAGAGACTGTTTTTTGGAATGGAAAGGTAATACGACATTGTCGAGGGGTAGATATATTCCTATCTTAAGGCAAGGAAGATGATCAAAAAGGTAATGATTATTACTTACTTCGGGTAAAGATTGTTCCCTGTGGTTAATGAGTTTTCCGATGTTTATTTTTTTGATAAGCTTCTCAGTCTCCCCAAAAGTGAGAGATTGAGTTTGCTATAGACCTACTATCATGTATTTAGCTAATATCTGTTCCTCCCTATAGAATGGCACATGCAGAGCTAAGAGAGTTGAAGGAACAACTAAGGGCTTGCTTGAAAAAAGGCCTTATCAGACCTAGTACATCACAATGGGAGCACCTGTGTTATTTGTGAGGAAGAAAGATTGTTCCTTGCAGATGTGTATTGATTATAGACAATTGAATAAGATGACGGTCAATAATAAGTACCCACTATCGAGAATTGATGATTTATTTTATCAGTTGCAAGGTTCCAAGTGTTTTTCGAAGATAAACGTGAGGTCTGGGTCCCATTTGGTAAGGGTTAAGGAGAAAGATATCCTAAAGATAGTATTAAGGATAGGATATGGGTACTTTGAGTATCGTGCCAAGTTATTCGCTTTGACTAATGCCCTTGCAATATTCATTGACTTGATGAATGAAGTGCTCAGACCCTTTCTAGATATATTCATGATTTTATTTTTTGATGGTATATTGGTGTACTCTCGTTAAGATACTGAGCACACAGATCAGTGGCATAATGTGCTCAAAGTTCTACAAAAAGGGCAGTTGTATACAAAATTCTCAAAATTTTGGTTCTTCTTGAATTCTGTAGCTTTCCATGGGTGTACTATTTCAAATGAAGGTATCCGTGTTAATACCCAAGAGATTGATGCAGTAAAGACTTGACCTAGACCTATGACACCGATAGAGTTTGTAGCTTTCTTAGTTTTGTAGGTTATTATAGGAGACATGTAAAGGGATTTTCTTCTCTTTCAGCAACTTTGACAAAAGTGGTGTGGCGATTTGATGTCTTGCTTGATGTTCCAGAATAAGATAAGAAAATCTATGGTGCAAGCAAGTTGAAGGAAGGTTGCGAATAAGTGTAAATAGATAATTTTAGGTCACAAGCTAAATTATGGTAGAGCGACAAGCTGACAAGAATAAGGATAAGAAAAGGTGAGTGAGAAAGTGACGAGAATGGATAAGTCCTCGGGATTAAGCCCATGAAAATAAGAGATCAGATGGTTTCTTTAAATTATGAAAGCTCGGTATAGCTTGAATGAACTCAAAGGAGTCTAGACTAGTAGCATTTAGAAGATATGAAATGCTACCGTGTTAGTGGATTAGGGCGTAACTATAATAGATAAAGGATGGCGTTTGGGTCTTCGAAAGGGGGGATTTCATAAATGGCAAAATATTAGAATACCCATGTAAGTTGACTCAGAAGGGAGCTAAGTTTCATTTAATTGATACTTATGAACGGAGTTTCTAGGCATTGAAGGATAGACTAATTTCAGCACCGATTCTAATGCTCCTAGAAGCAATCAATGGTTGTTCAACCCATTGTGACGCTTCGGGAATTGGATTGGGTTGTGTAATGATGCAAAATTTTAGGGTTGTAGCATATGCTTCTAGACAACTAAGAAAGCACGAGTAGAATAACCCGATCGACGATTTAGAGTTAGCTGCGGTGATTCATGTAATAAGAATGTGGAGCCACTATTTGTGTGGCATTCATGTTGATATATATAGGGATCATAAGAGCCTTCAGAATATTTCAAGAAAAAGGAATTATGTTTACGTCTGAGGAGATGATTGGAGCTAAAAAAATACTATGACGCTGATATTTTATATAATATGGGGAAAACGTATGTAGTAACTTATGCCATCAGCCCTACATCTTTGTGTAGCATGTCCTATTAACAACCAGAGAAGAGTCGGATAGCTCATGACATTCATCAGCTAGCTAGTCTTTGAATTCAGTTACTGGACTCTGGTGATACTGGAATTACTATTCAGGACACGACATCATCCTTTTTAGTAATAAATGTGAATGAACACCAATACGAGGATCTCGTGTTAGCTCATTATAGGGATACAACCCCTCAGAAAGAGAATATACCATTTGATATGACAGAAGAGAGAATCCTCGGGTATCGAGGACGTTTATGTGTCCCTACTGTTGTAAGGTTGTGTCGGTAAGTTATGGGAGAAACACACTATTCTTGTTATTCCGTCCATCAAGGAGAAACAAAGATGTATCATGATATCAAGGAAGAATACTAGTGGGACAAAATGAAAAATGATATAGTGGAGTTTGTTGCCCAGTGCGTTAACTATCAGCAGGTTAAGATTGGACATAAAAAGCTCGGAAGATTATTGCAGGCTACAGAGATTCCGACTAGGAAGTGGGAAGTAATCAATATGGATTTCGTCATAGGCTTGCCTCGTACTTGTTATACCCCATGTTTTAGTACGTGAAAGTGCACCATAAAAAAATTAATAGAAGCTTGGAAATGAGATGTTACATCCAGTATTTTCATATGATAAAGTTTCATCTTACGTTAATCGACGTAAGTTCGGGAATGAGATTATTGTGAGATTATAACTATTATGCTATTTAAAATAAGTGATGAATAAATTCGTTAAGGTGAGAGGGTAAGCAAATCGAAGAAAATGAATTTCGTTAAAATTTGACATTTTGGGGTAAAATACTGCACAAGCTAAAATACACAATATTTATGAACTAGTGCTATACCAGGTACCACATGACCATGATATTAAGGTATATAAAAAGTGAATAGTATTTTAAATAAGTGAAAATAATTCTTAATTATATGAGTAATTGGTTAATTATTGGATAATGAAACATTACATAGTTAATTAATAATTAGTGGTGCACTAATTGAAGTCTTTGAATAAAGAATAAAGCAAAAACGTGGAAGCCCGTTTGAAATACATTAAGCGACTCATAACTTGGCATGAAAGATGGCCATTGAAGTGTCATACATATGACACTTCCTTAAGCATATTTAAAGTATGGCCTTGAGATAATCAAATGGATCATATAGCTTTCTTCGAAAATTAAAAGTGAGTCTCATATCCAACAAGAGCAATTCCCATAATTATGTTGGCTTCAAGAGATATTACTCTCGAAACAAAATAATTGCAACGAGATTTCTTAGCACCGTAGCAACGTGAGATTCTGCGATTCTAAAGGAGTACGGTGCAATCTTTTTCAAGAATATCATACGAATTATTCCCTACATCAAGTATGTTAAGGCTATCCCTTATTTATTTTTAACATGATCTGTATGACACAAGCAGAATGAGCTACACAACTTCCATAAATTACTCTATTCATAGAAATATTGGAGATGTGTATATTCTTATTCTGCCATGTGTCATATTATTCTATCAACTGTTCATGTGTTTGAAATACCTAAGTTATTAAATTTTATTTAATGATATTAATTAGAGAAATAATGGTCTAATGACGTACTGAGAGAATTTATTAACGTATTTCATATGCATTATGCATACGCATATATATATATATATATATATATATATATATATATATATATATATGGGAATGGCTATGACATTATATACGCACCACCACCTGATCAGTCGGTATACATTGATGATTTTGCCAACTATGGTTGAGAGGATATGATAGGACGTCATTAGAGGGTTGATGAAGTTATGAACAAATGTACCTATGCAAGACATCAAATTCATACACATTTGCATTACACTATAAGTATCTCATGATTTATAGAGTTTTCAAGACTTACAGCTTAGGTCATTTACACTATATTTCATCCATGTCATTTATGTACCTTACATACTAGGTACGTTATTCTTATCCCTTTTTCCCAAGGACGCTACGTTTCATACCCGCAGGTCCTGATAGACAAGTCGAGAATCCTCCAAGTAGGCTATCAGCTCAGCGAATGAGGTTGGTGCGCTCCATTTTCTCCAAAGTTGCTTGTTTGGTCAGTATGATCTAGACACGTATTGTTTGGTATGGCAGGGCCCTGTTCTAACTTTATGATAAATATGTATTCTTAGAGGCTTGTAGATAGATGTCATGCAACCCAATGCGTGTATGGCCTTGCTGTCCTATGTTTTGAGTTTACAATGACCATGTTGGCCTTATAGGTCTTTATGTCACATGTATAATTATTTTTTATATATCAGGTTGGGTCGTCCTATATATAGTATTTTCCTATGTCTATTCTGGTTAGCCCATGACAGCCCAGTTGGCCCATTTGCCAATGAATGTATAATAAGAAAGATATGTATGTTGGTACTCAGCTAAGTAAGGTGCCGAATGCCCATCATGGCCCATCTATTTGGGTCGTGATAGAAGTGGTATCAAAGTAGTTCTGTCCGAGGGAGTCTATAAGTCGTATCTAGTAGAGTCTTGTTTATGGGTGTTTCGTGCACCACAATTATAAGTAGGAGGCTACCGGGCATTTAGGACTATCACTCTTTCTTCTTACTCTAGACCGTGTCATAGAGCTCAATTATAAGAACTCAATTTCCTAACTCTATCTTATTCATAATACGACGATGCCTACATTGAGAAAGACGGTTGATAAGAGATATAGTTGAGGAAGATTTGAGTCAGAGGAACTTGACTTTTGCATCATGCTTATCATAGATTTGAGGTATTCAGTAGATCATGTGTGTACTAAGATGTGTATGTCTTGATAAGGATGTCTAAGGCAAGAATTTCTATCCACTCTAACGCTAACATAGAATAAAAGAATGGGAAAGTAGACACAAGTTTCAACAAGTAAAATGACCGAGGAAAAGAAGGGTACTAGTAACCCAGTTAATGAAGATTAACAGAATTTACAATTCAAGTATAAAAATATAAGCATTTTGGATACCTTCAATTGTAAGGAGGTATGTACAATTAGTCACACCAATCTAAATTATGCTCCATGGGAGCTAACAAAAATGGTTACGAGAATGATGAATATCATGAACCAGCTAGGTTATAGTAAACAAAATGATGGTTGAATTTCTTGCGTTAGATGACATTTTCGAAGGATATTCTAAATATGCTAACAAAATCTCCTTGTGAGACACCCAGATGGTACACTCTAAAATACTACAGCTAGATATATGTAATATAAAGATAGGTAGTGGAATCCTTGAAAGGATAAATGTTACTTTAGTATGGCTCCTGTCTCTAGTAAAGAAAGAATGTTAGTATGACGACCCGACCCTTCGTCTCATGAGTTACCGCTCCGTTTTCCTTATTTTCTGCTTCTTTATGTTTCATTATCCGTATCTTGCGTGATCGAGTTGGTTTGAGTGGTTTTGATTAGAAATGAGACACTTAGTCTCTTTCAAGAATGCTTATGTTGAAAAAGTCAACCAGACATTGACTTATGAGTTAGAGGGCTCGGATATGAATTTTGATGGTTCAGTTAGCTTTGGAGGATGATTTGTCACTCAGGAGTGTGATTGGACGTGGCTTTGGAAGTCCGGAGTAGAATTAGGGTTGAATTGGTGAAGTTAGTATTATGGCAATTTCCGGTTGATAGGTAAGATTTTGATCTGAGGGTCGAAATGGGATTCTGAGATGTGCATAGCTCCATTATGTGATTTGGGATTTGTGCGTAAAATTGCAGGTAATTCAGAGGTTATTTGGCTTGGTTATTGATCAAATGCTTGTTTCAAAAGTTTTAGAAGAACTTAGGCTTGATTTCAATACAATTTGATGATGTTTGTGTTGTTTGAGGTGCTTTGATGACTGGAACAAGTTTGGATGATGTTATAGGATGCGTTGGTATTTTTGGTTAAGGTCCCGGAGCTTCGGGGTGATTTTGGATGGCTAACGAAGGTTTTAGACTTGGAGAATTTGCAGAAAATTGCAGCAGCAGTGCAGGATTAAATTGGTCTTTGCGATCATGATCCTGGGGCCGCGATCGCATAGAAGGAATTTTGGGGTCAGGAGATTTGTTCATCGTGTTCGCATCTGGTCGTTCAAGATTGTAGATAGTCAGGTGGTGAAGCTTTGCGTTCGCCGTCTGTATTTCGCGTTCGCGTATACGGCATTAGGGTCCAAGCGAGTTTCTTCTTCGCGTTCGCAAGGATTGGAATGTGTTTGCGTAGTTTTGAAGGTTGGACCTTTGCATTTGCAATCATTTGGTCACGTTCGCATAGACCAATTTTGAGGCCTGGAAGAATTGTGCATCGCAATCGTGGGCCTAGGGCGGTGGGGCCGCGATCACATAGAGGAAATATCTGCAGCTGAGCAGAGGGTTTAAAACATTTCACCTCGCGAATTAAGTCATATTTTCCTCTATTGTTCGGCCTTTTGAGAGTTATTTAGGAGAAATTGAAGAGGTATTCGAAGAGGATTGATTGGAGTTAAGTTTTATGAATCCAAAACATGATTATTATGTGAAATTAACCTAGAAATTTATGAAAACTTAGCTAAAATTTGAATAACTAGGGCTTGGGATTTTGAGATTGTAAAGTTGGATTTGAGGGGTCATTTGGACTCTGATTTTGGTGTTCTTTATATGTATAGACTCGTGACGAGATGACGAACCAACTGATTTAAAAAATTTTGAGTTTTTAGAAGTGGGACCAGGGCTCGGGTTATGCCAATTATGGGATTTTTGACATTCTACGATTGTTTTTGATTGGGTATTGTTTATTTGGAATATTTTGATGTATTCGTTGTGGTTTTGGTCAGATTTGACACATGAGAAGGCCGATTTGAGAGGAAAGGGCATAGTGAGCTAGAGCTTTAGCTGATTCGAGGTGAGTAATGATATTAAATGGTGTCCTGAGGGTTGGAAACCCCGGGTTTGCACATCGTACTGCTATATTGAAGTCACTTATATGTTGGATAGCGGGTGTGGGGTAGAGCACCGTTGGGGATTGTGACTTGGTCCGTCCCCCTTGATGAATTTACTATTTATTTGATTAAGACTTACTTGTTATCATTATGATTTAGGTTAGTAGCCATGTTTGGGGCCTTGTGCCGACCTTTAGAACCCTTAGGGGCATTGTGAATGATTTTTTTCACCTTACTTTTTAAAACTCATATCCTTATCATGTTTCTAATTGCTTAAAATAGTATAAACAAGTTTTAGAAATGTGAATCTTAAATGAATGAAAGATGTGGGCTGAGATCCCTACCTTTATATTATTGTGCCCGTGAGGCACTAGATATAATGACTGAGAGGGGTTGAGAACACAATAATGAGGATGTTATATATGTTATGGATCGAGCTGCACGCTGTAGCAAATACATATATGGATCGGGCTGCATGCCACATCAAATGTTTATGTGGACCGGGCTGCACGCCGCAACAATATAGCGCTTGGGTTGTAGGAGACCCTCCGGAGTTTGCACACCCCTAGTGAGCGCAGTTGACTATCTATATGGATCAAACTGCACACCGCAGTAATGTACATATCGAGTTGCACGCCGATGCAATTATTCTGATTTTTGTTAGTATGAGGGTATATTAGTCAAGTGCTGATTTTGAGTGCTAAGTGATTAAAATGAGCCTGAGGGGCGGATTTCCTACTTGTTATTACCGGTTTGCCTGACCATATTTGGAGATATTTCATTCGACTTCTTCACTGTTACTGCTTAAGTGATTTTACTACTACATATAGAATTACGTTGTGCCTTTACGTGTTTTCATGCTTTCAGTCATTATATATATTCAGTACTCACTGAGTTGGAGTACTCATATTGCTCCTTGCACCTTGTGTAGAGATTCAGGTGTTCTCGAGGCATAGTGGGAGTTTCCCTTGCTGACTATCATCCACCGGAGTCATCGAGGTAGGTACATGGCATTCGTAGACCCGATTTCTCCCTCTATATTTTACCTTCCAGTATCTTTGACTATCTCTATATTTTACTGTTGAATTTTCTAATAGAGGCTCGTGACTTGTGCCACCAGATCGGTGGGTTAGTGTATAGAGTATTGTTATGTTTTCCACATATCTTATTTACTGATGCAGACTTTTGTTTATGTTAATTGGCATATAAAATTCTGTTAATTGTAGTGAACTCTACGAGAGAGAGGGGTTGTGATTGATAATTATTCGGGCTTGCCTAGCAATGTTTTGGGTGCCATCGCGACCGCGGTTGGGGTCGTGACAAGTTGGTATCAGAGCCTAGGTTACTAGGTCTCACGAGTTATGATCCAGTTTAATAGTGTCTCACGGATTGGTACATAGACGTCTGTATTTATGCACGAGAGGCTGCAAAACATTTAGGAGAACTTCATATTCTTGAAATTCTTGTCGTGCGACTTTGTTGGACAAAGAACTAAACTTCTATTATTCAATTCTTCACTATGCTGAGGACACGAGTTACTGGACGAGGTGGACGACCACCAATGCCACCCACTGAGGCCACTAGAGGCCGTGGACGTGGTCGTGGTCGTGGTAGAGGCACAGTAGTGTGGGCAAGATCTGTTGATCCACCAGCTGGCCCAGCTTTGGATCAGACTCCGGCAGCACTATTTCAGGCACGAGCTGTGCCCATCGTGGTTCTGGGTCTATAGAAAACCTTGACACGGATCTTACAGTTTGTACCGGCCTGGCTCAGGCAGTTTCATCAACCATTGTAGCAGCTACTCTGCAGGACGGGGGAGGCAATCCACCCTCGCTGCTCAAACACCTTAGCTAGTAGTGCAGAGACTTCAGATGCAAGAGGCACCTCCGGCTCAGACGGTTACACCAGCGCAGGAGTCTAGGGTTCCAGTTATGACGGAGGATGATCGGCGTTGTCTTAAGAGGTCTGGTAGACTCCAGCCTTTGACATTCAGTGGTGCTGAGGGCGAGGATGCCCAGGGTTTTCTTGGCAGGTGTCAGCGGATACTTCGTACATCAGGGATCCTTGGGTCTAGTGGTGTGGAATTTACCACCTTTCAAAATATTGGGATTGCCTTCACTTGGTGGGAGGCGTATGAGAGGCGTAGGTCGGTTGGTGCAATGCTCCTTACTTGGCAAAAGTTCTCCACTCTCTTCTTAGAGAAGTATGTACCGCATACCCCCAGAGAGGAGTTGCGTAGGTAGTTTGAGTGGTAGACGCAGGGATATATGACCGTGACCCAGTACGAGATGAGGTTTTTGGCGTTGGCTTGTCATGCCACGTGGACGTCAGATCGTGAGGGGATTAGGAGATTTTTGGATGGCCTTAACTACCATATATGTATTCTAATAACCAGAGAGAAAGTATTGGGTACTACGTTCAAGGAGATGGTGGATATCGATCGTGAGATCGAGTCAGTTCGCCGTCGGGAGCGAGAGGAGAGGGAGGCCAAAAGGACTCGAGGTTCTAGCAGTTTTAGTGGCGCTCCCTCGAAGGGTCAGTCTCAGTAAGGTAGAGGTCGTTCTATCAGGCATGCTCAGTCCGCCCGTCCAACGTTCGGACATGCATCTTCAGGCCGTGGTCATCAGGGGTTCCAGCAGGGCCAGTCTTCTCTTAGTGCCCTCCCAGCTCAGAGTTTATCAAATTCCCTATCAGCTCAAGGTTCTTCTGTGTCAAGTGCATCTGCTAGTCACTCCCGTGCAAAAGGTTCCCTTCAGTTCCCATCTCCGGCACCGAGTAGTTGTTATGAGTGCGAAGATTTTGAGCATATAAGGAGGTAGTGTCCTCGACTTTGTGGCGGTCAGTTCCAGTAGAGGGATCAACCCTCGACTTCTACTCCAGCTACTTTGCCACCCTCCCAGCTAGCTAGAGGTGGGATTAGGTAGCCAGGGGTCGCCCTAAAGGGGGAGGCCGCTCAGGCGGTGGCCAGGCTCATTTTTATGCTTTGCCAAGGAGGTCAGATGATATTGTTTCAGATGCTGTCATTACAGGTATTGTCTCAGTCTGCCACAGACATGCCTCCGTATTATTTGATCCCGGTTCCACCTATTCTTATGTGTCCTCATATCTTGCTCGCCATTTTGGTATGACCTAAGAGCTCCTTACTTGCCTGTTTGTATCTACCCTAGTGGACGACACCATTATTGTAGACCGTGTGTATCGGTCATGATTGTGACTATTGGGGGTTTAGAGACCCGAGTAGATCTATATCTATTGAGCATGGTGGACTTTGATGTAATTTTGGGCATGGATTGGTTATCTCTGTGTCTCGCTATTCTAGAATGTCATGCTAAGATAGTCATCTTAACTATGCCAGGTGTTCCGTGGATCGAGTGGTGTGGTGTGACTGATTATTTTCCCAGTAGAGTTATTTCTTTCTCGAAGGCCCAACATATGGTTCGGAAGGATTGTATGTCATAATTAGCCTTTGTGCGGGATATTGGAGCTGAGACTCCTAGCATTGATTATGTTCCAGTCGTGAGGGATATTCCTAATGTATTTGCTGCAGACCTACTGGGCATGCCACTGGACAGGGATATTGATTTTGGCATTGAGCTGTTGTCGGGCACTCATCCCATTTCTTTTCCACCATATCATATGTCACTAGCAGAGTTGAAATAATTGAAGGAGCAGCTTTAGGAGCTCTTAGATAAGGGGTTTATTCGGCCTAGTATGTCACCGTGGGTGCGCCGGTTCTGTTTGACTACAAGCAATTGAGCAAAGTAACCGTGAAGAACAAGTATCCCCTGCCTAGTATAGTGATTTATTTGACCAGCTCCAGGGAGCGAGGTCTATTCCAAGATTGATCTGCGTTCGGTCTATCACCAGTTGAAGATCAGGGATTCAGATATTCCTAATATGATTTCAGGACTAGATACGGTCACTACGAGTTTCTTGTCATGTCTTTCAGACTGACCAATGCTCCAGCAACGGTCATGCATCTAATGAACAATGTATTTCGGCCTTACCTGGATTTGTTTGTTATTGTATTCATTGATGATATTTGTTGTACTCGCGTAGTCAGGAGGTGCATGCGGAGCATTTGCGGGTTGTACTGCAGAGATTGGGGGAGGAGAGGCTTTATGCAAAGTAATTAAAGTGTGAGTTTTGGCTTGGGTCAGTGTCTTTCTTGGGTCACGTGGTGTCCAGAGAGGGTATTATAGTCGATCCAAAGAAGATAGAGGTGGTTCAAAGTTGTCCTAGGACGTCCTCAGCCACAGAGATTCGTAGTTTTCTCGGCTTGGCAGGTTATTATTGCCGGTTTTTGAGGGGTTCTCTTTTATCGCATCACTCTTGACTAGGTTGACTCAGAAGGGCATTTCATTCGTGTGGTCGGACGAGTGTGAGGAAATCTTACAGAAGCTCAATACATCTCTGACCAAAGCTCCAGTATTCATCAGCTTCCAGTTCATACACTATATTGCGATGCTTTGACAGTTGGGATTGGCTTTGTTTTCATACAGGAGGGTAGAGAAATTGCTTATGCTTCTCGTCAGTTGAAGCCCCATGAGAAAAACTCCCCTGTTCATGATTTGGAGTTGGCTGCTATTGTTCATGCGTTGAAGATTTGGAGGCACTACTTGTATGGCGTATCCTGTGAGCTATTCAGTGATCGCCACAACCTTAAGCATTTGTTAAGGCAAAAAGATCTTAATTTGAGATATCGGAGGTGTCTAGAGTTGCGTAACGATTATGATATCACTATTCATATCACCCGAGGAAGGCCAATGTAGTGGATGATGCTTTGAAGCTAAAGGCAGTGAGTATGGGGAGCATGGTGTACATTCTGGTTGATGAGAGGCCATTTGTAGTTGATGTTCAGGCCTTGGCCAATCGGCTTGTGATATTTGCATTTTGGAGGCCATACCGGTGTTAGCTTGTGTGGTTTCTCGGTCTTCCTTATATGATCACATCAGAGAGTGTTAGTATGATGATCTGTATTTGCTTGTCCTTAGGGACAGATTTCAACACGGAGATGTTAGGGATGTGACCATTGGTGATAATGGAGTGTTGAGTATGTAGGGCCGGATTTGCGCGCTCAATGTGGATAGGTTTCGGGAGTTGATACTGGATGAGGCCCATAGCTCGTGGTATTCCATTCATTTGGGTTCCGCGAAGATGTACTAGGATCTTAGACATCATTATTTGTGGCGGAGAATGAAGAAAGATATTGTGGGGTTTGTAGCACGGTCTCTCAATCGTCAACAGATGAAGTATGAGCATTAGAGACAGTGTGGCTCACTTCATCAGATGGATATTCCCGAGTGGAAGTGGGAGGGGATTACTATGGACTTCTTTGTCAGACTTCCTCGGACTTAGAAGAAATTTTATGCTATTTGGGTGGTTGTTGATCGGTTGACCAAGTCTGTGCACTTCATTCCTGTGTGTACTACCTATTCTCAAGAGCGTTTGGCCAGGATTTACATTCGGGAGATTGTTTGATTGCATGGTGTTCCGATTTCCAACATCTCAGATAGAGACACTAAGTTCACTTTGCACTTTTGGAGAGTCGTGCAAAGTGAGTTGGGTACTCAAGTGGAGTGGAGCACAGTGTTTCATCCTTAGACTGACGGACAGTCCGAGCGTACCATTAAGAAATTGGAGGATATGTTGAGTGCTTGTGTCATTGATTTTGGAGGTTCGTGGGATGAGTTTTTGCCACTTGCAGAGTTTGCCTACAACAACAACTATTAGACTACCATTCAGAGTGCACTGTAGGAGGCCTTGTATGAGAGATGATGTAGATCTCCAGTTGGTTGGTTAGAGCCCTGTGAGGATACGCTATTAGGGGTAGATTTAGTCTAGGATGCCTTAGAGAAGGTGAAGGCGATTCAGGAGAGACTTCATAGAGTGCAGTCACGTCACAAGAATTATGCCGACTGGAAGTTTCGAGATGTGTCCTACATGGTTGGTGAGAAGGTTTTGCTGAAGGTCTCGCCCATGAAGGGTGTTATGAGGTTTGGAAAGAAAGGGAAGTGAAGCCTGCGGTGTATTGGACCTTTTGAGGTATTTAAGAGGATCGGAGAGGTGGCTTATATGCTTGCCTTGCAGCCCAGCTTGTCCAGTGTGCATCCGATATTCTACGTTTCTATGCTCCAGAAGTATGTTGGGGACCCGTCTCATGTCTTAGACTTTCAGCAAGGTTCAGTTGGATGATGATTTGACCTATGATGTGGAGCCAGTTGCTATTTTGGGTCGTTAGGATCGAAAATTGAGATCAAGGGTCATTGCTTCAGTGAAGGTGCAGGGGAGAGGTCGGCCCAAGGAGGAGGCCACCTGAGAGACCGAGCGGGAGATGCGGAGCAGATATCCTCACCTATTCGAGGCTTCAGGTATGTTTCTTGATCCGCTCGAGGAAGAGCATTTGTTTAAGTTGGGGAGAATGTGACGACCCGACCCATCGTATCATGAGTTACTACTCCGTTTTCCCCATTTTCTACTTCTTTATGTTTCATTATCCATATCTTGTGTGATCGAGTTGGTTTGGAGTGGTTTGATAAGAAATGAGACGCTTAGTATCTATTAAGAATGCTTATGTTGAAGAAGTCAACAGGACTTTGAGTTATGAGTTAGAGGGCTCGGATATGAATTTCGATTGTTCCGTTAGCTTCGGGGGATGTTTTGTTATTGAGGAGTGTGATTGGTAGTGGCTTTGGAAGTACGGAGTAGAATTGGGCTTGAATTGGCGAAGTTAGTATTTTTGCGATTTCTGGTTGATAAATGAGATTTCGATCCGAGGGTCGGAATGGAATTCTAAGAGTTGATGTAGCTTCGTTATGTGATTTGGGATGTGTGCGTAAAATTTCAGGTCATTCAGAGGTGATTTGCTTGGGCTTTTTTATCAGATGTGTGTTTCGGAAGTTTCAGAAGAACTTAGGATTGAATTCGATGCAATTAAATGATATTGGTGTTGTTTGAAGTGTTTTAATGATTGGAACAAGTTTGGATGATGTCTTAGGAAGCGTTGGTGTTTTTGATTGAGGTCCCGGGGCTTCATGGTGATTTCCGATGGCTGACGGAGGTTTTAGACTTGGAGAATTTACAGAAATATGCAGCAGCTGTGCAGGAGCAAAATGGTCGTCGCGACCGCGAGCCTAGGGCCTCAATTGCATATAAGTAATTTGGTTGGGGGGGGGGGGGCAGGATATTTGTTCATTGTATTCGCGTATGATTGTTCGCGATCGGAGAGAGTCAGATGGTGAAGCCTTGCATTCGCGGTCTGTAGTTCGCGTTCACGTATATGGCATTGGGGTCCAGGCGAATTTCTTTTTCGCTTTCGAAGGGTTTGGAACATGTTCGTGTAGTTGTGAAGGTTGGACCTTCACGTTCGCGGTCATTTGGCCGCGTTCACATAGACCAATTTTGACGCCTGGAAGAGTTGTGCTTCGTGATTGCGGGCCTGAGTCCGCGATCACATAGAGGAAATGTCTGTTGCTGAACAGAGGGTTTAAAACATTTCACCTCGCGAATTAAATCATATTTTCCTCCATTGTTGGGCATTTTGAGAGCTATTTTGGGAGAAATTTAAGAGGGTTTCAAGGAGGATTGATTGTAGGTAAGTTTTATGAACCAAAAACGTGATTATTATGTGAAATTAACTAAGAAATTTATGGGAACTTAGTTAAAATAAGAATTAGGGCTTGAGATTTTGAGATTGTAAATTGGTGTTTTAGGGGTCATTTGGCTTCCGATTTTGGTGTTCTTTATATGTATAGAATCATGGTGAGATAAGCAACCCGTTGATGTAAAAATTTATAAGTTTTGAGAAGTGGGCTTGGGGCTCGGGTTTTGCCAATTTCGAGATTTCTTACATTCTTCGATTGTTTTCGATTGAGTATTGTTTCTTTGGCATATTGTGATGTATTAGTTGTTGTTTTGGTCAGATTCGACGCTCTAGGAGGCTGATTTGAGATACCAGGGCATAGCAAGCTAAAGCTTTAGCCGGTTCGAGGTGAGTAATAATGTTAAATGATGTCTTGAGGCTTTGAAACCCTGGATTTGCACATCGTAGTGCTATATTTAGGTGACTTGCACGCCGGATGGCTGGCGTGGGATAGAGCACTATTGGGGATTGAGACTTGGTCCATCTCGGTTGATGAGTTTACTATTTATTTGATAGAGAGTTGTTATCATTATGATTCAGGTTGGTAGCCTTGTGCCGACCCATAGAACCCTTAGGGGAATTTTGATTGATTTTCCTCACCTTATTTGTTAAAATCACATCCTCAGTCATGTTTCTAATAGCTAAAAATAGTATAAACCTATTTTCGAAATGTGAATCTTAAATGAAAGAAACATGTGGGTTGAGATCCCTACCTTTATATTATTGTGCCCGTAAGACTCTAAATGTAGTGACTGAGAGGGCCTGAGAACCCAATAGTGAGGATGTTATATATGTTATGGATCAGGCTGCACGCTGTCGCAAATACTTATGGGGATCGGGTTGCACTCCTCAACAAATATTTATGTGGATCTAGTTGCAGATCGCAACAATATAGCTCTTGCGCTGTAGGAGCTCCTCCGGAGTCTGCATACCACAAGTGAGCGCAGTCGACTATGCATATGGATCGAGCTGCACGTTGTAGCGATGTAAACATTGGGCTGCACACCGTAACGATTATTCTGATTTCTTTTACTATGAGAGTATATGCGTTGAGTGCTGAGTTTGAGTGCTAAGTGATGAGAATAAGCCCGAGGGGTGGATTTCCTACTTGTTATTACCTGTTCAGCTACCTGCCTTACCTAATTTGGAGATATTTCAATCGACTTCTTCGCTGGTTTACTACTTGATATAGAATTGCATTGTGCCTTTACGTGTTTTTATGCTCTCAGTCATTATTTATATTCATTACTCACTGAGTTGGAGTACTCACATTGCTCCCTACACCTTGTGTGCAGGTTTAGGTGATCCCGAGGCATAGTAGGAGTTTCTCTTGCTGACTATCATCCACCAGAGTCATCGAGGTAGTTGCATTGCGTCCGCAGACCCGATCCCTCTATCTTTTACCTTCTAGTATCTTAGACTATCTCTATATTTGACTATTGAATTCGTGTAATAGAGGATCCTGACCTATGACACCGGATCAGTGGGCTAGTGTAGAAAGTATTCTTATTTTTCTGCACATCTTATTTATTGCTACAAACTTACTTGGCATTTAAAATTCTCTTAATTGTAATGATCTCTACGAGAGAGATGGGTTGTGATTGATAACTGGTTGGGCTTGCCTAGCAATGTGTTGGGCGTCATCACGATCGGGGTTGGGGTCGTGATTATTAGGCAACCCGAAGATCCAGTAGATGGAGCAAAGGGAGATAAAAGCAAAAGAATATCCTATTGAAATTTTCAAAATAAAGTGTTTGACAGAAATGTTAGCAGGAAATGTGAAGAGTTAATGAAGCGTTATGAGTAAGATGTGATGCATGGATGACAACGATAGAAAAGAAATGATGGTATTTAGGATTAATAGTCAAGATAAGGAAAAGACGAGAGGAGACCTTGAGACATCAAAAGAGTATAGGGCATAAAGTTATATTCTTGTTTCGCGAAATAAGTTCATGACTCCAACACGACTGCCAGACGGGAGAGTTAATCCCATAGTAATAGAAATCAGTATGGGATGGTGAACAAGATAAATAAACATGAATTAGGGGCTATGTGATTTGATAGTATTCAGCATCATGAGAATTTCATATTGTGTTCCAATAATGATAGAATGGACCACAGAAGAAGATTCATGATGAACTCATAGAATGGTCATTCAGGAAGATGCTTCCTTAAAAGTAAGCGATGTGAGCAAAGTTAAGCTTAAGGGACTGTAGGTGCCAGTTACACTAGGTGTTTCCCTCATGGGTAAGGAAACTTGTTTATCTTTGGTACATAAGAATTACAACAAGGCGAGTGAAGTTTATTGATGACTTGAAAAGATACAAAAGAGAAGAGGAGAAACATCTATAGGCAGGTCGTCATAGCTCCATAATACTCCCTAAAGGGTGGAATGTGGAATGGTGCGGCATTAAGTCAGAAGTGAGGGGTTCTAATAATTATGGAACAGTAAAGGAAGAATGCAAAAAAAAAAAAATTTAAAAGGGGATGAGATTGCACTTATTCAAAAGCCTATAGATATTCTACAATTCAAGAATATTATGCAAACATGACGTCAAGGAAAGAAAGTAAAGGTCCATTTCGAAGATGTTATTTATAGATATAAAGTCAATGCGAGATGTAAATTAATACAAAGGAAAACCCTAAAAATATTACGCGGAATATTAATATGAGAATGGGCCAACAAATAGTCAGTACTTGATTAAGGAAGAGCCTAGTTATGGCAAAACAAGAGGTTACAGACAAGTTAGCAGATTGAGCAAGATAAACATAGTAAAACTCAATATGGTGAATTCAATCTCGAAAATATGACGTCATGATCATTGAGAAATATTCAAATAGGAGTTGGGGTAGTTAAAGATACCATATGAGTGTTACTGAAATAAAAGAGAAAGCCACACGGAAGACAGACGAAATATCAATTCAGAAGCAACCCTTTATGCACAAGGGCATGGAGGTAAGTAACCATGGATAATTATAGGTAAGGAAGGACATCAAAAGGCCCGTAATAAGCTCACATCTTTACAAAAGTGAAGCATTCTCCCTAAATACAATGACAAAAGACTAGCTGAGAAAATAAGGAAGAAGACTTCAACCTAAGCTGGGTGATCTAAGGAGGAAATGGTCTTATAAAAAAAGTTTCACAACAATATTTTATGCACTCGATAAGAAAATGACACCTACTATGGCTAATGAACGGGAAATAAAAACAGAAGTTATATTCAAGACCATATGTGTTGTATGGAATTACAATATTCATGGGCACCAAAAAATGCTAAGTATGCACGCAAAATGGGGGCAGAAAGACTAGGAAAGTAATTGCTTACATTGGAAGAATGCTAAGTTGGAACAAAAGGAATTATTCGATTCATGAACCAGAGTTAGTTACATTATGAACGCACTTAAGGGTTTTGAGTTTTATAAATTTAGCATATACAGTAGTAGAAGATTCTGGTATAAGTGAAAGGAAAAAATTGAGCCTAGGTCATAGAAGAAGGATTAAATTATAAAAGGAGTGTGTCATGGATATTCCTCAACAGCCATGAATGGATAAATGTAATAACTAATATCATGCACCGTAGATTGAGAGATAGCTTAAGCCCAAAAAAGGATGATCACAAGAAGGAGGAAACGAAAGAGATATATCAACGAAGTAAATCAGGAATATGATTATTGGACGCAGAGAATTATAGAAATCGTGATTGAGAACATTAAAGATCACTCTTAATATCACATGTACCAAAGGGATAGTACAACAACCATATTCTATAACAATTCTACGATAGAGCCAGTTAGAAAAACACTAGCCTCATAAGAGTTCGGTATGGAGCTCCAATCAAATTGTATAGGCACAAAACGTGTAAGTATTATAACAGAGCTTCAAGTTATGGACATGAATTATACTTATGTGGAAGGGAGGTCATGAAAGAGAAAAAAGATACGATGTGAGATTTTAAGGTAAGTAAGGTAAATGTGAACAATGTACAAGATACACAAAGGCAGAAGAGCGTGAATAGTCCATGCTTCGGATAAAAGGCTAGAAGCACTAGGTTTCAATATCCAGGAATGATACCATCATCATCAGTGGCATACCTTCCGACCTATGGTTTCTAAGTACCAAGATGACTAGTCATGAGACTCAAGAAGAGTTAGAGATGATGTGATGTCTCGCTTGATGTTCCAGAATAACACAAGAAAATCTATGGTGCAAGCAATTTGAAGGAAGGCCACAAATAGAATAAAGTGTGAGTGAGAAGATGACGATAATGGATATGTCCTCGGGATTAAGCCCATGAAAACAAGAGAGCTAATGGTTTCTTTAAGTTGTAGAAAGTTCAGTATAGCCCGAATGAACTCAAAGGAGTCTACAACTAATAATATCTAGAAAACAAATGGGATGCTGCCTTGGTAGTGTGATAAGGGTGTGATTGTGATAGATAAAGGATGACGTTTGGGACTTCGACTGAGTAATGATTTGAAGAGAATTAATGAATTGTACGTAATTAAAAACGTAAGGTGAATCACCCAGGGATGCTATAAATACGATTATTTAATTACACTATCGCCCCTAAGTGGATTAGGAAAATAACTTCAAATATTCCTCGATACAACATAAGCCCTAGTGGCAATGCATTACGTAAGATGTTTCAAGTTATCAATAGAAGATTGTAGATCAACATTGAGGTGAATTGATAATGGATGGATAAAAAATACAAAGTATGGGATGACGTTAGACCCTCATATTTAAGATGAACAGTAATGAAGAACCGTTAAAAGACTTAGCTTTACGCATATGGGATAAGCAACAAGAGTGTAAGGCCCCGTGAAAACTTGTGTTCAAAACCTAGTAGCTCATAGTGCTAAGTTACAGATATGTGTTAGGAATGTGAAAAAAGCTCACTACAGTTAAGACCCTTTGTATTGATCTAAAGCATATAGAAATCAAGAACCAATGTTTTCCAGAAAAGTGCTATTATGCGATCCAAAAATGTGATCGCAAAGCAAGTATACAGACCATATTTCTACAGCAAATCGAGTTTGTGGTTTTCTTAAAATTGGGGTCAAAATAATGTCCATTATGAAATCACATAACTAATATGCGGATCGCATAATTATCACATCATTTCCTAAGGATATTTTGTAGGGAAGTTCTGCAGTGCATTATGCTACCGCAGAACGAGAATGCAGGACCGCATATGGACCACAAACCTAAACAGTTCACCCAATTTTTTGGAGCGCTTCTGCGGACTACATTTCTGCATTGAGATCGCAGAACGTGACCACAAATCTGACTCGGGCCCTTATTTTTATAAATTTTAAAAACTGACCCACCCCATTAAATAACACGTCAACAGGCTATTTTCTGATTATTTTCACAATATAGAGAGAGGATGAGAGAGTTCTAGAGTGAGAAAGAGGGTCATTCATCAAGCTCCCTCTAAATCCATGATCAATTCTTTGAAGGTTGCTAATTGACGCTGCAAGGTTATCCTCCTAACTGGTAAGTAGTTGTGCCCTCATCAATAATTTCAAGAATTTTTGTTAAAAATAAGTAATTAGCAAGAGGGTACATGTGGTACAGGGCTAGAAATCTTGCATGCATAAGCAATAATGGGCTATGGGAAGATTGTGACTTTAAAAGACGGTAAGTAGGGTAGAAAGTGAAAAATATCTGACAAAAAAGAACTAAAAACCACAATGTACACCTAATTCTTGTCAATATGCTCGAATGAGATTGGATCTTAATCGTATCTCTAATTCTTGGCTGATATTATGGTTCTTATAAAATAGATCGAAGTTGCTAGGGAATTACGAAAATTTTTGAAAGGAATTAAGGGAGACTCCAGTGAGGTATGTATGGCTAACCCTTTTCTTTTAGTGTTGAATTTTGTGTTCAATGGCTGGCTTGAAATCTCAAATTGATTCTACTTGGTTGATTGCATTTATGTGTCGGGTGACGGACTTCCGTTCCGCATTGGTGTTATTTGAAATCATGGAAATTGACAAGGTGATCATGTCTTTCAAGAGTTCATTATTTCCGTAAGCATGTGCTTGCCTTGTAAGATAGATCTTAATAAAAGAATTATGGAATTTCATAAACAAATTGACAAAAAAGGAAGGCTTGTGTTGATGAATCTAAGTGCCAAGGAGCACCTAAAGAAAAAGCAGTGTTATACCCGGTGTGGAAAAAGATGGAAGGAAATGGGAACTGAAGAGTTATTAAAAGAGGTTATGTCCCAAGTGAGATGGCTTAGCCGATCGGGCTGTGAACGGACGCCATGTTGTACACATGGTGGCATTTATATTGGGTTCTGAAACATTATTGTGAATATTGATATGTCTCACTTGGGATGGCTTAGTTGGTCGGGCAGAGATCGGATTCCGTGATAACAAGCCCACGGTGGTATTATATTTTAAAGACATGGTATTTGGCACTAATGAATATTAAAAGGAAGAACAAATTTAACCAACAACCATGCAACACTTATTTGGTGCTCCTACTTGAATTTCTATGATGTAACTGTTGATGATGTAACTGTCTGTTCTTTCATTGTTTCACTGTTCATCCTATTAGAATTGTGTTTGCCATGTATACTAGTACTATGCGACAGTGCTAACGTCCTTTTTGACGGGGGCGCTACATCTTTGAATGGATGTAGGTGGTTCTGTTGCTCATAGTGTTGATCGCAGATGGTGGTACACCCTTGTCCTCTTCACAGCTATCTTGGTGAGACCCATTCCTCCCAGAGGTTGTAGCTTTGCATTGTGTAAATTATCCCATTCTGAGGTATGACCGGGTCCTTGTAACTAGCGTTATCATTTTGAACTCTTGTATCTTTAGAGGCTACGTAGATATTTTCTATGGGTCATGTAAGCGTTTATGGGTGGTCTTAGAATCATGTTGTATTTTGAAATTTTACGTTCTAGACTATCAACTTTATGTACTTTGGGAACTAAACAATGGCATGTACCACACAATAACCATATGGAAATCTTAGGAGTCTAAACTATGGTTTATTATTATTTTATAAGATGAGATGTTCATGATTAACTGTGAAACCCCTTTTTATTTCTTAAATAACACTAAATGGAATCAAGGCCTGTAATTGTGTCTAGTTGGGCAGAGAGTGCTCAGATAAGGCTTGCTCGATCAAGATTTCTCGATCACGCGCCGGCCGTGCTCCCCGAGATTGGGTTGACAAAGAGTAACTTGAGTTTGGTCGCAGACCTCAATAAAAATAAATCGAAGTAAGAATTAGGGTATAGTATGGCCTACTTACGTGTAGTAAAGCTAATGAGACCTAGAGAGACATCATGGCGTAATTTTGTATATATTCACAAACTGAGGCTTAGAGTTGGCTAAGGGATGGAGGAAAGGGGAGTGAAGCGTCACATAGGCGCACATACAACGTTAGATTTGCATAGGCTGCATGATAGAAGGTAGCATCAATTACAAGATTAGAAGGATTACGACTACAAGTGATTTTGTGAGAAAGAGGCTTAGAGGGGGTAATGTCCTGGTCTTTGGATTTATTGAAAGAATAGTTGTCTGAATGGAAAGGAGAATATTAGAAAATTCGCAAGAGCTATGGGTTATGAGAATGATAAGTGCATAAGTCAACATTCGAGGACGAATTTTCCAAAGGGGGGAATGATGTTACACCCCATGTTTTCGTACATGATAATGCGTCATAAATAAATTAATGAAAGCTCGCAAATGAGATGTTACATCCCGCATTTTCATACGATAATGTTTTGTCTTACGTTAATCGGCGTAAGTTCTGGAATGATATCATTGTGAGATCACAAATATTATTCTACTTCATATAAATGATAGGTAAATTCGCGAAGGTGAGAGGGAGCTAATCAAAGAAAATGGATTTTGACAAAATTTAATATTTTGGGATAAAATACGGCCCGAGCAAAAATACTCGATATGTGAAAAGTGAGTAGTATTTTTAATAAGTGAAAATAATTTTTAATTATGTGGATAATTGGTTAATTATTGGATAATGGCCATCGATTGACTTTCCCTATTTATTATGTGTTGCTTGAGAAAGGATAAATATTTAGGTCGTTTTTGAAAAACGTCACTCCTAATGTATGTGAGAAATCAATAAAGCAGGTTTAAAGGTAGGTTTGGAAATAACTAAGCCTTGACATAGTCATAATGAACGGTTAGATAAAGCCAACTAGCGTAGTTCGAGAGAATATGTCTAATAAATTATTATAGTTGCTCGAGAGAGAATTATCGCACCTAATGTACACGATCCCCAGTGTTGCACGACGCCACACTCATCACCTAGCGTGTGTGTCACCTTAAAGTAGCACAACGATGTGATGTCTGGGGTTTTATACTGTCACAACATTATTTACAATCATTACTTGCCTCTACTCGATCCAAACTCTAGCGCTCTATGCCCTTTGCTTCTCGAATCGGCCTTCGGCTACCATACAAAAATGGTGAATATAGACTGAAAATCCCGAAGGCCACTATTTAATACTCTACATAGATCCTTCTACGCGAACGCGACGGTCCTCTCGTGTTTGCGTAGGGTAATCTCACATGCCTCTAAAAATGCCTTCTGGAAACGCATCCACAGCTTTGAGAATGCAAAGCTTCATCAACACACTCTTTCGAGAACGCGTTCGTTGACACGCGAACACATAGAAAAAGAGGACCTGGGGTCCCCAGCTGCCACAACCCTATGCGAATGCGACCAATTGAGCGCGAACACATCGAACACTTTACTCAACCTCCGCGTCCGCATCCACTTCCTCGCAAATTCATTGAAGAAATTTCTCAGCTTCCCTATTTACACCTGTTCGGAACCCCACCAGGAACGCGATGAAAAAGAAGTTTTTGCAACAATACCAGAAAATCTGCCATGTCCAACGCCCAAAAATTTATCCGTTAACCACCCGAAACACACTCGAAGACCTTGGGACCTCAACCAACCATGCCAACATATCCCATAGCATCATTCAAACTTGTTCCAACCCTAGGAATGTTTAAAACGACATCAAAATACCAAATTCACATCGTATTCAAGCCTATGAACTTTGAAAATTTTAAATTCCACCAATGATGCTGGAACTATCCAAAACACCTCCGATTGACCTGAAAATTTGCACATAAATCCAAAATGACACTGAGAACCTACTCCAACTTCTGGAATTCCATTCTAACCCATATATCAAAATTTCACCTATCAACCGGAAATCGCCAAAATTTCAATTTCGTTTATTCAAGCCTAAATCTACTCTAGGTCTCCAAAACACATTCCAATCATGCTCCTAAGTATCAAATCACCTAACGGAGCTAGCCAAATCATACATATTCCAAACCGAGCCATATACCATCAAGTCAAAACTTTGTCAAATCTTTCAATGTTTAAGCTTCAAGTTGAGAATCATCCTTCCATATCTATTCCGATTTACCTGAAATCCAAAACCGATGAATTACATTAGTCATAATACCCAACATAGTTCTAGTCCTACCCAAGAACTAGAGAGAAAAGTTCAAAAGTTCAAAAAGATCAGTCGAATTGTTACATCGTCCTCCACTTAAACATATGTTCGTCCTCAAATGTGCCCATAGTTATTCCAAAAGCCAACAAGTCATTGTATTACCTTTCCATGTAGATACCAGGGGTGATGCCACTTCACCTGATCTCATATAGGTCCGATAACACAATGCAACTAAAATTTCGCAATCCAACCAAGCCCATAAAACGTAAAACCACATTTGCACTTACTGAAATCATCTAGAAGATTAGAATCCCAAATTGATACTGTGAATAAGCCCGAAAAAGCTGTAATAAATCATACTTGCAATCTCATATGCAATTTCATGATATACCACATAACTCAAACACTCGTAGCAGTAACTTCTAATCACAATAGTTACTAAAACATCCAATTCTCGATAATAAGCCTCTTATCAAATGAAGCCTAATTTTAACACTTCCATATAGTGCCAATGATAAATGAAACACGTAGAAATCCATAACCATTCCTGCGATCAACCATTTGTGAAGCCAGTTCTCCTTTGACAAGGACCATAGTAAATTTCTTAGTCGAACATCGATGTTATCTTTCCATTATGCTGAAACTGAATCTGTTTGTCTTCATTATTTATCCCAACAATCTCATCTAATCCAAGCCAATAACTCTGGTGACATGACACATAAATACAATCTATAGACACAACTCAAGTAATCCGCGCACCAACAAGCAACTAGTCGATCATTCCTAAATCATGAAAATATCTCAAATGAGAGAGTTGTACCTCAAGCTCACCGGTACCACCACACAAAATGCTGAGAACTCGTTACACCTTGTAGAAACAGAACACATGAATCTAGACCAAAGGATCATACCTCCATATAACTTCAGTGATATGCATGACCTTCTCCAAACACTGGTCCACAGGAAACACCTCAAGTCATCATGCTAAAAAGTGACAACGACGCGCAATTTGATGTCTAAAATTAAAGCAAATCATCGTAACCTCGTCGAAGAAATTGACATAACATTACACAGACTCGAAAGGACAGAACTGATAAGCCATCTGCCGAGAAATACCTAATACTCTTCCTGCTTGAATTCTAGTAAGAGACCCCAACAAAATGGCACCATATGTGCCTATAACCAACAAATCCTAAAGCCTCGCAACACGATAAGGTTACTCATAGATCTCCCCAGATCATTAATAAGCTCAATAACAATCGAATCAACACATCCCTCAACAATATAATTTGGAGTGAACTATGCCGACTCGATGTAAAACACACCTCCGTATTGGCTTTCGTGAGACTTCTTCCATGATTTAGATCCAGTGGTGATTGATTTTTCGGATCTGCTGTTGGGCATGTTGCCAGACAGGGTGGTTGATTTTGGTATTGATCTAGTGTTAGACACCATATTCCTTGGCACCAGCCGCACCACATGTGCGTATAACCAACAAATCGTAATGCCTCGCAACACGGAAAGGTAACTCATAGATCTCTCTAGATCATTAATAAGCTCAATAACAATCGAATCAACACATCCCTCAACAATTCAACTCGAAGTCAACTAAGTCGAGTCGATGTAGAACATACCTCCATATTGGCCTATCAATGAACCTTTATCAAGGAGTTCCTGAAGTTACTTCTTAAACTCCTTTAAATCCGCCAGTGCTATACAATGCAGTGTTCGGCACTAGTTCCGTACCAAAGTCAACAACCCTATCTGGTGACATACACGATAGTAGAAAACACATCCGGGAAATTGCGCATCACTGGAACTGAATCATGGTAGCAGTCTCTGCACTACCATCTATCACGAAGGACAAATAGGAGAGACAACCCTCCCCAGACATCTACTGGATACTCAAAAATGAAAGCACCTTACTAGGAACATAATCTGTCGAGTCTCGCCAGTCAGACCGTGGCATTCCCGACATAGCCAACATGATCGTTTTAGCACAATAGCCCAGAATAAAACAATAATGAGACAACCAATTTATACCCAATGTTGCATCCAAAATCTAATATACCAAGCAACAAAGGTTCCAGTTAGGTTTACAAATCCATTCTTCATGCGAATCACCCTATCCGATCACAATTCTGCCGTCCGAATACGTACCACACTACTAATACCCAATCATTCCACGCGAGGTAACCTTGTAATTCTTTTGTGCCACCAAGCAAACTCGAATATCAACAATTGATCCAACACGAGAGTGTCACAATACTAATCTAGTGTTCCTCAACTCATGTGCGTCACCCTTCCTCAAATGTATACACTCATCAATCCATACAAGTTAGTACTATCATTTCACTAGTCATCTGAAATTGTCCATGTTACTTAAGATTTTATTACTTTCTTTCAGACTGAACGTGGCCATACATGTGCAAACCTTAACACTACACAACATCAAACATGTACCATGCCACCCTACGATAAATGCGAGAACTTCATAACCCACTACGAACCCAACTAGTACGTACTCGACCAGCCAAGAACTTTCCAGTGATCCCATCTAGAAGAAAATCACTGCACATCCCATGCTCTTCACGCTCAAAGCAAATCCGTGGTAGAATCCATTAAGAAATCTCTGAATTCCATTTGCACAAAACTAAACCGTCAGGACTAAATCCTTCTAACTTAACCAAGCTACGCATGCCACTAAAACCCAAAAGCATTTCCATAAAACACTTTCAGAAACTCATTACCTCGCAAACATCCAAAGAACTAATCATATCCTTACCATGCCGATCCGGCCTAATACCAAGCTATCTCATCTATCCGAGTTCCTTCAGATTCACCTTCACCTTGATACTTTTTCTTGCAATAACACCACAACTCCTCAGCCCAAACTCACCACACGAGACCCAAACATAAAACCACATCATCTAAGGTTTATAAGCCACTAGATACTCTCTTAAATATTCCGAAACTCACCACATTCAAAATACCTACCCTGAAGTCCTATGAATCCAAGGTCATTACCTTTACCTTCCCAATACTGATATATATAGAATCCCATAATGATATAGAAATACCATAAGTCTTGTCACCCTCCAATGCAAACCATAGTTTCTAACAAAATATACAACTTGAAAATATTCAATTATTACATGTAAAATATTAAACTCACTAGAACCATTCTCGAGAGACATCCACTCTACTCATATCACAACTAGACTGATTAAATGAATCGAAGAACCTATGTCTCATTAGCATTCCGACACCGCAGGGTGTAACTTCACCTTAATGCAACCAAAAAACTTCCTGTTCTATGCACCATTCATCCTTTACTAATAACAACTCAAGTCATTCCACGATTCTCACACACCCATAAAGCATGACAAAACCTTTATTGAAATTTTCTTTGCTCGAGCCATCCCTGAACTCAACCTCCGTAAGCAATAACTGATTCATAAATATGCCTCAAACTAGAACCATCATAGCACATAACAGTGCAACTAATCAATAGTAGACTCCCATACTTGGTTGAAGCCATAGATCATAACGCACAATTACTGATAATGAATATACTCTTTTACTTCCATAATACTATAGTGAGATTGAACTAATTCCTCATAACTTCTGCAATTCTCGTAGTCAAGCCCACTCTCTTATGCAATCAAAATTCAAATCGGAACATATATATTCACAGGTAAAGGAGATCTTTCAACAACAACATAAGAATCGCACAAACTTCAGAACACTCTGCAGAAGATATCCCACCTACTTCGCGTTAAACAAACATCTCTTTATGCCCTTCCACCGCCATAAACATTACGCAGCCACTTAATCTTCCTGAGTCTGAACTCATATCGCAACGTGGAATCTACTTCACTTCCCTATGAAGCAACATGGAAAACTCTTTTAGTCACGCCCACAACTCGGGCCATACATCCAATCACAATGAAAATTAGGTACCAGATAGTTCTTACTACCCCAAGCCTTTCTCATCTTATTCAATTCATTTGAACACATCTCACAATTACATCATACTCATCACATAGTCATCCAACCATCACTTCCCCTAATAGGGACGCTATCGAACTAATAAGTTTAAGAAGTCACATGCTCACACAATCACCACCCCAGTGCTCATGCTACAGGCAAAACCTAGCCTCAAGTCCTCGAGACTAGCCCAAGACAATTGCACAAAAATCATATCTCGCCCCTCGATTAGAGGATCACAAGCCGTTGATGCATATCTAATACCAAACGCTCATGTGTGCATACGAACATGAGCGTCTTAATCTATGATATGACTCTTTTTTTGATATTTAAATTGGCTAATTGGACGCTCCAATTGTAACAAATCAAGCTCTATGAAGCACCAATCAATTATGAATTTTGCTGTTTTCTTTTATATTAGTATCTAGTGTTTCTTGCATTTACTAACTTCATTTTCGTTTTAATCTCAATTCAAGCGTATCAGTAGTCAGTAGTTAGTACTTGTACAATTAATCGGTGTAATTTAATGTCTATCAGTAGGTCTGCCCATTTCTTCAGCTCAGGAAAAAGCTAGTTAATTGTATTTGAAAATATTTGTTTCACTGGTTGATTCAGATTACTCCACATTTTGAAAAGGTGATTTAGTAATAAAATACAGTAGGGGCTAATCATGCAACGCTACAACTACAAGTGAGGTGGCTATCATGAGGTTAGTTAACAGATTAAGGGGCTACTATTAAATGATAAAGAGCAGCAAACAAAGTGACAACATATAAAATTTATATTTTTAACCATCTAATATCAAAAACTTAAGAGTCCAACTAATTCAGATTCTTGCTGAGTACTTTGCATTTAAGGAGAAAAATGCTTCCTACCCAGGATTTTGGAAAGCACCAAATTATTTTTTGCTAAGTATTATTTTCTCCCTCAAGCTCTAAGTTTGACACAAAGATGTGTGAAAAGATATGAAGATATAAAATACATAAATTTTATGTTTAGAAGGTTGAATGAATGGTTATAACAAGCGAGGAGTAAATTGGAATCCATTAAAGTTGTTCAGGGGGAGGAAATGACCTTAGCCGCACATGACCTAAGTTTTAATGAGCATATTTAACAATATATAATGAATTAAGATTTGAATATTATATCAAAGAAAAGCCCTTGAAGTCTATTTTCTAACATTTCAAACCGTTTATTATTTAGATATTTCAATAAAATGTTATAGGCATTTTATTGAAGACTATCCTTTCAGAAAAATGAGCCACGTTTTGGGCATAATACTGGTGTATTTTGTATGAATAAGTAAGATCCAATATTGATCTACGATGAATTGAACTTAAGGTCAGTCCCATTCTATAGCTATTAGAATTCTAGGGAATTGTAGGATTCAAAGTAACCATGAGATTTCGTATTCAAATCTCAATAGAATAAGAGCATATTATGTGATCTTTTCATTGGTAGATAAAGTTAACAATACCCTATGAAATAAGTGCGGCAAGCGAGCCGGATAACATAGACGTAAGAAAAGTCATACCGGAGTATGGAAGTTATCTCTTGCTACCACTGTTGAGGGTGTTGAAAACGTTGTGTCTTAATCTTTGAGATCACTGTCTATTTAATATATAAATTGGCTGCTTGGGTACTTCAATTATAACAAATCAAGCTCTATGCGCCAATCAACTATGACTTTTGTTGCTTTCTTCTATATATTATCTAGTGCTTCTTACATTTACTAACTTTATTTTCGCTTTTATCTCAATTCGAACGGGTCAATAGTCAGTAATCAGTACTTGTACGATTGGTTTGTGTAATTTAACGACCAGTTGGTCTACCCATTTCTTCAGCCGAGAAAAAGCTGGTTAATTGTATTTGGAAAATTTTGTTTCACTACTTGATTCGGATAACTCCACATGTCGAAAAGGCCATTTAGTAATAAAATATAGTAGGGGCTAATTATGCAACGCTACAACTACAAGTGAGGTGGCTGAGTTGATGTTGGTTAACAAATTAAGAGGTTAATATTAATGATAAAGCAGCACACAAAATGACATCTTATACTTTGTTTTATAACCATCTCACATCCAAAACATACTAGTGCAACTAATTCAAATCCCGCTGGGTAGATTGCATTTAAGGAGAAAAAAGCTCCCTGCCAAGGATTTTGTAAAGCCCCGAATTCTTTTGCTAACTATTATGTTCTCACTCAAGATCTAAGTTAGACAGAAAGATGTGTAAAAATATATGAAGACATAAAATGAATAAATCTTATGCTTAGAATGTTGAATAGATGGTTGTAATATGAGAGGAGTAAATTGGAATCCATTGAAATTGTTTATGGGATGAAAATAACCTTAAATTGTTTATGGGATGAAAATAACCTTAGTCGCACATAACATAAGTTAATAATCATATCACAATATATAACGAATTTAGATTTGAGTTTTATATCAAAAGAAATACCTTGAAGTGTATTTCTAATACTTCAAACTGTTCATTGTTTCGATATTCCTATAAAAAGTTATAGGCGTTTTACTTAATACTATCTTGTCAGAAAAATGGGCCACGTTTTGGGCGCCCGGAGGATACCAGGAGCGAATCAAAATGCCAAAGTCAGAAGTAAAATTTTTTGGGCATTTTAGGTGGCGCTGGGCGCAGACCGGGACAACGAAGGCGTGAAATTGAAATAAAAGGAACGGGGAAAGAGAAAATAGCCTCATTCTTTACAGATTAAACCTCCCCTCTCCCCTCTCATCCTCAAGTCATCCAAAGGTTCTCGTACTACCTAAGATAAGTTTTATGCGATTATCATTAGAGTACTACCCCCAAGCATCAATTCTATAAATATTCCACCTCAAAATCTCTAGATGCTAAACAAGAACCCGAGAACAAGGTCTCTCCGCGAACTTAGGATTTATGATTCAAGGTATGTTTCGTAACCGCTTTCAACCACAATTGTTAGAGAGATTTATGGTTGATATTTGTTCATAGAAACTACAACAAAATCTTAGATTGTCGGTGAATCATAGAAATAGAGAAGAAGCAAACCTAGGATTTCTATATTTTAAAAATCTAGAACTTCTAGTATTAATATTAAATTAACTATATATAGATTTGTTTGGTGAGTTGAACCTGTTCGATTGGAGCAAACGAAGGTATTCAAACGCATGAAATCATGGTGAGCAGAGACAATATTTTTACTAAGTTGTGTTCTCACAATGATCATGCAATAACTTACAGGTTAGACTGTATAGGGTGTTAATTTCGGTTTGAATTGCAGAAAAGATCTTAGATGATTATCATGGTTCAGAGCTAAAGAAGAGTCTATTGATCCATGAATCATGTCTCGTACATTCATGACTAGCATATGTTTCTTTAATGTATAGACTATATTGAAAATTTATTTGACATGATTTTATGAAACTGTTATAATGAGAACTATGAAAATATATCATTTTTTTAAATCTGATGATGCAAAAATTTCTCGGAAGAATATTTTGGAGTTTCCTTAATCTCTGAGAATAGTTTATAGCCTCTAGTGGTTTATGTTACCCCGAAACTACTTGTGCCAGAGTAAGAGATTAGTGTATCATAGGTGCTATGCATATTTAATAGAATTTGATGCACATAACCTCAAAATAAGAGATTTTTTTTTTTTGGTCATAAAATACGAAAATTGCTCTAAAGCCGGAAGTCTTAACAATTTTCACATCTCGCATAACTCTCATTACATGATCTCCTGCAAGCTTATGCCCCAAGACTCCTGCTGATGACAATGGCTTTCTGTACCAGACACAAGGAACAAATGTTTTGTTTGTATCTAACAAACCACAAGAAACTTCAGACCTGTCAACTGAGTGCTAGCTATTGAAGAATTACAACTGTATAACACCGTATATTCAGTCAATTTTATCAATTGCGACAATTATCCCCACATTGTTGCTTCCAAATATTCCTTAATGTACTGTATTTATGCTGAGCTCCTCAAATGGAAGGTCTTCTCCAACCGTGGATCTCTCAGAAGCATTAGCTATTTTCCGAGATATCATGGACTCAGCCGGGCGAATTGCTCTTTGTGTTCCAGTGATAGTTACCTTCCTGTCAGACGTGCCGGACAAGAAATCACCCCTATCCGATATCTTTATTCTGGCACCACTAAGCTGACTGATCTCCATTATGCTCCTACCATTGCGCCCCAGGACTAACCCAACATGCTCATCCGCAACACCAATAGTCACAGCATTGTTTTTGTCTTCCTCGTTCTGATGTCGGTTATTCGGATATCTTCCTCCAACTCCGTTTGGTGGCCCATAGTTCATTCTGTTATCGATTGTCCGTGTTCAAAGCAACGAGAAACTGGAAACCAGTAAGAAGAAGAGACACAAAAAAAAAAAAAAAAAAAACCACAGAAATGAAGAAATCCGAGACCACAGAATTCACTGTGTGTCCTTAAGGAATTTAACTCCCTCACTGTACCCGAGGTTGTGGATTATTTCCTCCCAGGATATAACGGATATACCTGTCGTAGGAGTGGCGGTACCTCAAACGCGTACGACTTCGACGAACTCAAATTCGGGAACGAAATCACACTATGACTCGATATGTTTCAGTTTGCAGAAAAGAATGCAGAATTTTTAATGCACGAATAATTTTTTTTTTCTTTTTTCAGTACTCGAAAATGAGGCATTGCCTCAGTTTATATAGCCTCGAATTGTGACTGTTCGGAAAGGCTTGGTGCCTGTTCGGGAAAGGCCATGCCTTTTTCTGAAAAATAAGAACGTTGGGAAGTTTACAGTTAACAAATTAATATTTTTCCCGCGGGAATTAAAAATAATTTCAGAAAATGAAGATTGAATTTTAAATAAATTTGGTCCAAAAAGATTATCAATCAATCAGATCATTTGACCAAATCCAAATCCAAATCCAAAGCCGAAGCCGAGCCGAGCGACGACGACGGCGCGAGGGGAGTCCCTCTTCTTAACCCTTTAAGAGCTAGAAGAAGTGCTTTCTAATATAAGCACATAACTTTCCCTTTCTACCACCAATGTGGTACAAAGCTCCTTTTCAAAGGAACTTTGCTTTGAAACTTCATTTTCCTTCTATTGTCTTCTTCCCTCCATTTCTCATTCACACCAACTTAGCTAGCTTTAATCATTAACTAGCTTTAACAATCCCCCACATGAATGGGGAATGGCTATATGATGAAAAACATGCATGAAAAAAAAAAACTGTGTGATTCGTAAGCAAGGATTAATTGCATCTGGATAAGTAGATTTCTCTTTGAACTTTCCGTAGTGAGCATATGTCGGATATACTCGGTCAATCGGTAGATTTGATATCTTTGAACCGTCGAGCTTTGGTGTATACCTAGACAACCACATGTCACACAATTAACCCTTTAACCGTTTTTGGTTCTCATTGTTTTGTTCGTTTCAGCCATGAACACTTCCTGGTTCATAAGTGCGTAGAGAGCTGGCCTTACAGAGTTCTCCTTGAAGCGGCTTACACTTCACACTTACATAGGTGATTCCTAAATTTGTCATCCCGTAGATACACTATTTGATATACCCCGTATCAAACTTAGAAACCATTAAAAAGCCTTAATGCTTTATCCTGGTACTGAACATTGTCTCATCACGAGAATGGACCAAAAAGTTATTGTGACAATGTTGAACCGTCATCAATGACTTTGTTTGATCTCTTTGAACCTAGATCTTGGGATCTCATGTCTTCTAGGTAGAGTTACCGCCACGATGACTTGTCCTCGGCCATAGTCCCATTCCCCTCGATGATCTTTCAACCACTTCTCTAGTTAGGCCTTTAGTTAGTGGATCCGACACATTATCTCTTGACTTAACATAGTCAATTGTGATAATTCCACTAGAGAGTAGTTGTCTAACGGTATTATGTCTTCGTCGTATGTGACGAGACTTTCCGTTGTACATAACGCTCCCGGCTCTTCCTATTGCCGCTTGGCTATCGCAATGTATGCATATAGGAGCCAACGGTTTGGGCCAAAATGGAATATCTTCTAAGAAATTCCGGAGCCATTCAGCTTCTTCACCGGCTTTGTCTGGAGCTATGAACTCAGATTCCATTGTAGAGCGGGCGATACATGTCTGTTTGGATGACTTCCAAGACACTGCTCCTCCACCTATAGTAAAAACGTATCCACTTGTGGATTTAGTTTCAGTTGAACCGGTGATCCAATTTGCATCACTGTATCCTTCAATAACTGCAGGATACCTGTTATAATGCAAAACAAAGTTTTGAGTATGTTTCAAATACCCCAAAACTCGTTTCATTGCCAGCCAATGATTTTGGTCGGGATTACTCGTGTAGCGACTTAGTTTACTTATAGCACACGCAATATCAGGTCGCGTACAGTTCATAATATACATCAAACTTCCCAACACTCTGGCATAATCCAATTGAGAATGACTTTTACCTTTATTCTTTGCAAGAGCAAGGTTCATATCAATTGGCGTCTTTGCAACTTTAAAGTCCAAATACTTGAACTTTTCAAGTACTTTTCCAATATAATGAGATTGAGACAATGCTAGACCTTGAGGAGTCTTATGGATTTTAATTCGCAGAATTAAATCGGCAACTCCTAAGTCTTTCATATCAAACTTACCAGCAAGCATGCGCTTAGTAGCATTTATGTTAGCAATGTTGTTACTCATTAGTAACATATCATCCACGTATAAACAAACAATGACGACGTGGTTCGGAGTGTTCTTAATGTAGACACATTTATCACATTCATTTATCTTGAATCCATTTGACAGCATCGTATGGTCAAATTTTGCATGCCACTGTTTTGGTGCTTGTTTTAGTCCATAAAGAGACTTAACAAGTCTACATACCTTCTTCTCTTTCCCTGGAACTACAAACCCTTCGGGTTGTTCCATGTAAATTTCTTCCTCCAACTCTCCATTTAAGAAGGCTGTTTTCACATCCATTTGATGGATTTCAAGACCGTACACGGCGGCTAATGCTACTAACACCCGAATAGATGTAATCCTTGTTATCGGCGAGTATGTATCAAAGTAATCAAGACCTTCTCGTTGTCTAAACCCTTTAACAACTAGTCTTGCCTTATATTTTTCAATAGTGCCATCAGCTTTCATTTTCCGCTTGAAAATCCATTTGGAACCTAAAGGTTTATTCCCTGGAGGAAGATCAACCAATTCCCAAGTATGGTTGTTCAATATGGATTCTATCTCACTATTGATTGCCTCTTTCCAAAATTGAGCTTCCGATGAGGACGTAGCTTCGTTGAACGTTCGAGGCTCATTTTCCAACAAAAATGTTAAAAATTCTGGTCCAAAGGAAGTAGTCGTCCTTTGACGTTTGCTACGTCTTGGATTTTCTTCATCAGGAATGTTTTCCTTTATTTCTTCCCAAGGTCGTTTAGATTCTTTGCTAGACGACGCACATTCCTTTTTATACGGATATATGGTTTCAAAGAAGTCAGCATTATCTGATTCAATTACCGTATTCACCTGAATGTCGGGATTTTCTGATTTGTGAACCAGAAATCTATATGCCTTACTATTTGTGGCATATCCTATGAAAACACAATCAACGGTTTTAGGTCCTATTTTTACCCTTTTGGGTTTAGGAACTTGCACCTTGGCCAAACACCCCCACACTTTGAAGTATTCCAAATTGGGCTTCCTTCCTTTCCACTTTTCGTATGGAATAGATTTTGTTTTGCTATGGGGCACTCGATTGAGTATTCGGCTAGCTGTTAGAATGGCTTCCCCCCACAAGTTCTGGGGTAAACCAGAACTTATTAACAGGGCATTCATCATTTCTTTCAGTGTTCTATTTTTTCTTTCCGCAATTCCGTTTGATTGTGGCGAGTAAGGAGCAGTTGTTTGATGAATAATGCCATATTCCAAACATATTTGTTCAAAAGGAGATTCATATTCACCGCCCCTATCACTCCTTATCATTTTAATCTTTTTGTTAAGTTGAGTCTCAACTTCAGTTTTGTATTGCCTGAACGCTTCAATTGCTTCATCTTTACTATTAAGTAAATAAACGTAGCAATACCGCGTACTATCGTCAATAAAAGTTATGAAATACTTCTTTCCACCGCGAGATGGAATTGACTTCATGTCACAAATATCTGTATGGATTAAGTCTAAAGGACTTGAATTCCTTTCAACTGACTTATAAGGATGTTTAGCATACTTAGATTCAACACAGATTTGACATTTTGATTGATTGCATTCAAACTTAGGCAATACTTCCAAACTAATCATTTTTCGCAAGGTTCTATAATTGACATGTCCTAAACGTGAATGCCATAAATCATTTGACTCAAGCAAGTAAGACGAAGCAGAAACTTTATTATTATTAGCAACAACCATTACATTCAGTTTGAAAAGGCCCTCTGTGAGGTAGCCTTTTCCTATGTACATTTCGTTCTTACTCATTACATGCATTCATGGACTGCATGTAATGAGGGTCTTCTGCTAACTTATATAGAATCAATTCAATAGCCCGCATCTGCTCGTCTAGAGTTCCGGTCACTGTAACTACCCAATCATGCAGTCCTGGGAAATTGTTATCCTGTGAGATATTTTTATACCAGCCCTGGAGTCTTCAATAAATGACTTTATTGTGGCTCCTCCTTCCCCAATTATTCCACCACATGAGCTGTTGGGCACAACTAGTCTAAATCTTGAGCGTGGTTCAGCATCGCCACCATCTTCAACATAAAACTCATCTAGCAATTTACCAAGTATAAGATCAACTGCCTTGAGTAAGTCATCGAGTAACCCAGATACCATCACAACTCTATCTGATGTTCCAGGAAAAAAATCAAAGTTGCGCGACAACTGAATTCTAGCCCCAGAAGGAGATTGAAACTCAGTGATTGGAACCACCTTTTCCAATCATTGAACCGGCTTCAGCATTTGATAGAAGGAACTTGACATAAGTTGTCTTCTCCTCATGGTCTTGAGAAGGAGGAGAAGAAGGCGGAGATTTGCGAGGGGAAGATTGCTCCAGCTGACTTTCAGCTGACGAATTGTATTTCGATTCTGCTCCTGCTCCTTCCATTGCCATTTTCAGAGTATAATCACTCTGTGTGTGTATGTGTGTTTTTAAGACGAATGTGAAGAAGGTAGAGATTTATTAAAAGAAGAGGAAATGGAAAGAGGGTGGAAGCATGTGCCGAAGAAGGGGAGTGAGAGGTGCTTTGCCGGGATGAATAAGACTTTTCTGGTGTTTTTCAAAATAAGAGATTATTATACACAAGCTAAGAGGAAAATTCATAAATTTGCTAAAGCTCATGGGTGAATCTAAATTTCAAGAATGTCTTTATTCACTATAAGACTTCTAATTCACAAAGGAACGTGAACTAGAATTTAGCAAAGTAACATATTTTGAGGAAAATTTTGATACAAAGTTACACTGCGTGATAGTAAAGGGATTAGGAACTAAAAGAAAAACAGTACTATTTTTTCACGATCATCATACGAATTTTCCCCTACTTTGATCCACCATTACATGTTATCGCAATTGGTGTGTGTTAGAGGGATTGTCGAGAGAATCGTCTCAGGTATATCAAGGCTATCCCTTCTTTCCTTTTGGCATGATATATACGACACAAAAGAAACGAGAAAATGCAAAACTTTCGTAAATGACAATGTTCATAAAAGTATTAGAGGTACTTATATTCTTGAATTCCCATATGTCTTATTGTTTTATCGTCTACTCATGGGTCTAAGAAAATATAAGTTGATAAAGTTTACTTCAAGATATTATTCAAGACATAATGGTCCTATGACATTCCGAGTAATTTTATTGGCGTACTTCTCATGCATTATATTCATTTATATATACACATTGACCCTTCACCAGATGTTGATACATAAACGCATATATGTATATGGGATATGCGAAAAGGTTACGACGTTATATATGCACCACCACCTGATCAGCTTGTATACGTTGATAATTTTCCCCATAGTGGCTGGGATGATATGATGGGATGGCCTCAAAGGCTTGATAGTGTTATCAACACATGTACCTATGTACTACATGACATTCATACGCATATGCATGACACATTAAGTATTTCATGATTTACAAAGTTATCCTCTCACGACCCTAACCCCGAACCTGGTCGTGATGGCGCCTCTCGTAAATACAAGGCCAACAAACACTTTTGGTTTTCCAATTATTATCAGATAAGCATTTAAGGGTGGTCCAAACATGATGAGAATAAATCCGAAATAACCAATAACGACATAAATACACGGAAGAACCCCTATACACAGCCTTAACTGAGGTATCACTAGTCATGAGCATCTATAAGTCAGCATAAAATCCCGCTAAGAACCATAAACTAATAAAAATATCTACAAAGGAACATAAGCAATAGAGGAGCATAGACACGGGTCTAGGAACGTCATCAACTACCTCGTAATCTCCGAAAGTCCGCCTGAAGATGGAGGAATCAGCACTCGGGAGCAGAACCAAGTACATTTGATACTGCACACAAGGTGTAGAGAGTAAAGTGAGTACTGCAAATCTGAGAGTAAAAAACGTAAATAACGTTTGAAGGTAGGAAAACACGCAAGGCACATGGCATTCTATAATGAAGCAGTAAAATCATTTAAAAATAGTAAACCATTGAAAAGTCAAGTAAAATCATCTTTCAACAAGTAAACAAGTAATTTACCGGTAATTAAGACAAAGAAAACAAATAGAAGTTCGCCCCTCGGGCACAGTATCACCACAACCGCCCCTCGAGCAACATCTCAAAACAATAAATGTCCCTCGGGCTCAATCTTACATCACAATGGGTACCCACGGTCACTGGGGGTGTGTAGTCTCCTGGGGGGCCCCATACAGTCCAAGCGCAATAACAAGCCATCTCGTGGCGTCAAAAGTAGGCCTTCGGCCTCCTATCAGTCAAGCCACCTTGTGGCATATATATCTTAGGCCCTCAGGCTCAAATCAATATCAATATTTCCTCACAACATAGGCCCTCGACAATACTCAGTCAAAAATACTCACAAGCCCCGTGCAGTAGTAAAATAGCATTTCTTAACCCAAACATCGTTTAAAATGTCCTTTAAGTTATAAAACTGAGTAAACATGGCTAAGTATGAAAACAATGGAAAGTAACACTACTGAGTTCAATTAAAAAGTCAAAATAGTAAGAAATATCAATGAAAAGCCCCGAAGAGTTCAAATAGTTGGCACAAGGCCCAGATATGGAATTCATCCAAAATAATGATAATAACAAAAAATTTTCAATCAAATACGTGGTAAAATCATCATTCGGGATAGACCAAGTCACAATTCCCCAATAGTGTATGACCCTACATTCATTTTCAAGCATGTGCCTCACCTCAGTATAGCACTCATGTGCAGATCCGGGGTTTCAAACCCTCAAAACATCATTTACAATCATTACTCAACTCGAACCGGCAAAATCTCTAGCTTGTGATGCCTTTGCTCCTCGAATCAGTCTCCACGCGCATTGAATCTATACAAAATCAGAACGAGGACGTCAAAATATGCGAAGGGCACGAGCCCAAGCAAAGCAATCAATAAAGGGTACAAATCCTGAAATTACCAAAACCCGACCCGTAGGCCCATGTTTCTAAATTAAGAAATTTTTACACCGATAGATTCTTTATCTTCCCACAAGTTCATACATACCAAGAACATCAAAATCCATCATCAAATGATATCTCACAAATGTTTTGTCTCCAATTTCAGGCACTAGCTCTTCAATTTTAGACTTAGATTTCATGATGTAGTAGGTGGATTTCACATAATAATCGAGTTCTTAGCCCAAGAATCTTACCTCAAAATGATTCCCCTTGAATCCCTCTTCGATCTCGTTTAAAAATCTACAAAAACGATCAACTATGGAGGAAATAAGCCCTAAAATCACGGACAAGACGAGTTAAAAACATTCTGCCCAAGCCTTAATTTCCTTCTTCCTTTGATCAATTTTTCCTCTATGCAAATGTGACATGACCACCGCGAATATGATGGTTCCTCAATCTTACCCTTCACGAATGCGTCGCATACATCACGAATGGGATGAGTTAACTTGACCTCAAACCAGCTCACTTAAAAGACCCTACTCGAATGCGACTTCCATCACACAAGAATGATGCATGAGCCTCAACCCCTTCGCAAACGTGAAGCCCATCTCGCAAATGGAAATGGAAAAATCCCACTGATTTCCGTTGACTCTTCACGAACGCAAGGGTCTATTCACGAATGCGAAGATTTTCCCAACAATAGCTAAACCTGCAACTTATGCAATTTCTTGACTTCAAACTTGTTCCAATCATCAAAGCACTTCAAACAACATCAATTCAACTAAAACACATCGGATTCAAGCCTAAGTTTCCAAAAATCTTTCGAATTCAACTTTTGACAGAAAACCCAACCAAACCAAGTTCGAATGACCTAAAATTTTGCACACATATCCCAAATGACAAAATGGAACTACGGAAACTCTTGGAATTCCATTATGATCCCAATATCAAAATCTCGCCTATCAACAGAAAATCGCCAAAATATCAACCTCGCCATTTAAAGCCTAAATCATTTCCGAACCTCCAAAACCCATTCCAATCACACTCCTAAGTCATAAATCACCTTCCGAAGATAACCAAACCATTGGAACTCACATCCAGCCCTCTAACACATAAGTAAATATCTGATGGACTTTTCCAACGTAAACTTCCCTTAAAAGAAACTAACTATCTCAAACCTTACCAAATCGTTTGCAAACCCTAACCAATCAACCAGATCACATATAGGAACACTATACAAAGAAATTACAAGCAAAAATTGGGAAATCAGAGAGGTAACTCACGAGACAACATGCCGGGTAGTCACATATCCAAACTTTCAGGGCGAGCTATTTAATCCATGTTTCTTCCTTGTCTTCTATATGCATATTTTTGTGCCTACATACTCAGAACATTATTCTTAAGGACATCTCTTTTTCCTAGGTAAGATGCATTCCATGCCCGCATGTCATGATAGACAGGTTAAGAGTCGTCTAAGTAGGCTATCGACTAAGCAGAAGGTGTTGGCGCACTCAATTTGTGCTAGAGTTGCTTGTTTTGTCACTTTTCTTTTGACGTGTATTGATTGGTATGTTAGGGTCGTGACCTGGCCATATGACGTTTATGTAGTCTTAGAGTCTTGTTGACATATGTCATGTATATATGTCACGACTCCGGTTCGCCCTCGTGAACCATTATGACGGTACCTAGTCTCTACGACTAGGTAAGCCTAACAAATGTGGAAAAATAAACGAAACATGTGAAAGAACTAATCAAACCAAAATAACTGAATGGAAACAATAGTTATAATGTCACTTGGCATATACAACGCTACATTCTCAAACCAAGTACACTATCTCCAAAGCCGAAAACTCACAGGAACACAAGACTTATGTGTTGAAAACACGTTCTCAAAGCATTATACTAAAACGTGTGTTCATATGTGTAGGTTTTGATGAAGGACAAACAAGCGCAAATTGACGTATGACGAAGCTCAAGTACAAGCGCACAATTGATATATATAACGAGATTCAAGCACAAGACCAAGTTTTATAGTTTTACATAAGTCGTTCTTAACTGTGATCTTGATCCGACAACTTGACTCATGACATGGCTTCTCTCGTAAAATTATTTTTACAAAATCATGCATATATTTAATTTAATGCTAAATGATTTTAAATCATGCATATTTACTTTAGTCAAAATAATTTTTAAACATGCCTCTAAAATCTGGACTAAGATAATCGATTATGTACTTATGATAATCGATTATGTTAAGCCAAGACTGCATGACAATCGATTGTGAACTAATGACAGTCGATTGTGTTAAGGCAGTGAGCATCAGATTTTTCAAATCTGCATGACAATTGATTGTGAACCTTATGACAATCGATTGTGATGAGGCAGTGTCCACAAAGTTTTTCAACCCTCAAAATAATCAATTGTGAAGTTAATGACAATTGATTGTGAAGAGACAGTGTCCATCAGATTTTTCAAAGTCATAAAATAATCGATTGTGAACATATGACAATCGATTGTGTTGAGGCAGTGTCTTCCAGACTTTTTCAAAGTTATTAAATAATCGATTGTGAGTATATAACAATCGATTGTCACGAGGCAGTGTCTAAATTGATTTTTCAAGACTGATAAATAATCGATTGTTAACATTGCACAATCGATTGTGAAGCTGACCGTTGTCGTAAAGTTTTCAAATACCATCAGGTAATCGATTATTGATTTTGTATAATCGATTGTTGAAATTAAAATCTGGAAAGGATTTTTTGAACGCTGCTAAATAATCGATTATTGATTTTGTATAATCGATTGTTGAAATTAAAATCTGGAAAGGATTTTTTGAACGTTGCTGAATAATCGATTATTGATTTTGTACAATCGATTGTTTTACGTAAAATCTGGAAATGATTTTTTGAACGTTGCCAATAATCGATTGTTGATCTTGGATAATCGATTGTTAAGCGTAAAATCTGGGATTGATTTTTGGAACGATTGGCAAACAATCGATTGTGGCTTCTTGACAATCAATTGTCACACAGTAAAATTAGCAACTCTTAATTGGCAATTAGGCAATGGTAATGCCAAGTTATTCAACTATAAATACAGATTCATTTCAGTGTTTTGACAACAACAACACACAACAACTGATCATATAATTGCTATAAGCTTGCATACTCTATTGCTTATCATTTTATATTCATTACATAAGTTTTTGAGAGCAAAACTCTTGTCGAAAGTTGTTGCGATCTTGAGCGTATTCTTTTACTCATATCTACTCATTAAGGAGTGTCTTGTTTGAGTGCTTAGTGTTTTGTACACTTGAAGAGAATTGTTATTCTCTTGTTGTAAGAAGGAACTTGTGTTTCCTTGGTTGAAGTCTTGGAGTGTTGTATCTCCGAGCAAAGGTAGTTGAGGCTTGTGTCCTCAAGTTGTGAAGGAACTTGTGTTTCCTTTGGTTGAAGTCTTGGAGTATTGTATCTCCGAGCAAAGGTGTTGAGGCTTGTGTCCTCAAGTTGTAAAGGTTTGTTAAGCACCCGGAAGCTTGACAAGTTAGTGGAAATCTCGAGAGAGTCTCTCGGGGACTGGACTAGCCACGAGTTGTGGTGAACCAGAATACTTCGGTGTGTTCTTTCTTATTTATCGCACTTATTTATTTCCTGCAAATTTTAAATTCCGCATGTTTACGCTAATTTTTATTATAACGCTATTCACCCCCCTCTAGCGTTAAGCGTATTATCTAACAATTGGTATCAGAGCCCAACACTCTGAAGACTTAACCGTTTGAGAGAAACATTCATGGCTTCTACTCGTGATTCTTTTGCAGGAATAGGTGAAGGTCACTTTAACTTGTTGCCGCCAATATTTGATGGACGCAATTACACATATTGGAAAGATCGGATGAGAATTTTCATCACAACCAACAACTTTTATCTATGGCAAATCATCAAGCATGGTGAACAGATGACGACAAAAGTTGGGAAAGCCAAGGTAAGTGAATACAACACTAAGGCAATAAATATGTTGTATATCGGCTTGAATCAGGAAGATTATCAGAAAATTTCCCACTACAAATCTGCCAAAGAAATGTGGGATAAGCTTGAGGAAATGTATGAAAGCACACCTCAAAAAGCGGACAGCTCATGTGGTGAATCGACTGGCCGATGTCTCATTGGCAAACGAAGAAGAAGAGGTAAGTACGTCTAACCCTCACTCACATGAAGAAATGCAAAATGCTTATAATAAATTATATAGTGAGTTTGTTAATGCTTCCAAGACCATTAAAGATTTGCAGAAAACTCTTTCATTGCAAGAAACAGATTTTCAACAACAACTCTCACTGAAAGAAAAGGATTTGGAAAAACTGATTTTAGAAAAGGATCCTCCTCTGCTGCCCCACCTCCTCCAAATTACCCTTATCAAGATGGGTCCATTTTACAATTTAATTCTGACACCGAGCTTACTCGGTTTTTGACAAAATTTGAAAAGTGCGACATTCTTCCTCCCCGCTTTTCAACAAGCAAGTATCTTGAATCATACGCCCCTGCTGCCAACATGCTTAAAGAATGTCAACTTCTTGACTTTTTATATCTTGCCTACCCTTATATTAATCCTCCATTGATTCAAGCGTTTTATTCAAACCTTCATGAGGATAATGATGGTGAGCTTGTGACAAATATTAATGGTGTTCAAATTCTTTTATCCGATGAAAACCTTCATTCCATTGCCCGTCTTCCTCGAAGTGGCGAAAACATTACTCGCTACATTAGAGAGGCCGGCGCCTTATTTGATGAGAAAGCTCTCCTAAACCAAATAGGTATTACATCTTATGATCCTAATCTATCCACTCGGCGTCCTACTATCACGGGAATGCTCCCCGAGTATCGTTTGATTTTCTATTTCATCACCCGAGTCCTCAAACCTCAGAAGCATAATCACACCACTCTTTCCCAAGAAGATGCTAAGCTCATGCATGCTATTACAACCGGAGCTCACATCAATTGGTGTAATTTCGTCAAGATTCACATGCGTGACGCCATCGGAGATGATAGACCTCTTCCCTATGCCCTCCTTATTATGAATTTTCTTGAAGCTTCCGGATTCAACATTTCCATCGGTCCTCTCAAAAAGAGCACCAAGAAGTGGGAAATTTCAGAATCCTCCTTTCCCCATGACGGCGATCATGTAGCTCCTACTCCTCTTCCAACTCGTCGGTCGCGTCAGCCGCAAGAACCTTCTCTTCAATTCATTTCCGACCAAATTGCTTCATTTACCTCCTCTGTCGGTCAATTGACACATGAGATCCATGGATATTTTTACCATGTTCATTATCCATATGCCGGTCTTGTTCCCTATGAAGCAGTGCCGGATGATGAGGCGGGAAATGATGATGAATAATTTCTTTATTTGTTTTTCTATTTTATTGTTCTATGTTCCCGTTATGTAACCGTTTTCAATAAATAAACAAGTTTTTTTTTTCAATCCTTGCCATCTTATTAAATTTTTTTTGCTAATGGCAAAAGGGGGAAGATAACGGGTATGCACTCTCAATACTTATGCACTCTCAATACTTATCGGTATAAATTGAGGGGTAATTCATATATTGAGGGGGAACAAGTTGCATATCCATAAACTTGTTGCATATCTTTACTTGCCTTGAATCGTCATTATGAATTGCTTAATATACATATCCCGCTTAAAGTTTGCCATTATCAAAAAGGGGGAAATTGTTGGAAACACGTTCTCAAAGCATTATACTAAAACGTGTATTCATATGTGTAGGTTATGATGAATGACAAGCAAGCGCAAATTGACATATGACGAAGCTCAAGTACAAGCGCACAATTGATATATATAACGAGATTCAAGCACAAGACAAAGTTTTATAGTTTTACATGAGTCGTTCTTAACTGTGATCTTGATCCGACAACTTGACTCATGACATGGCTTCTCTCGTAAAATTATTTTTACAAAATCATGCATATTTAATTTAATGCTAAATGATTTTAAATCATGCATATTTACTTTAGTCAAAATGATTTTTAAACATGTCTCTAAAATCTGGACTAAGATAATCGATTATGTACTTATGATAATCGATTATGTTAAGCCAAGACTGCTGACAATCGATTGTGAACTAATAACAATCGATTGTGTTAAGGCAGTGAGCATCAGATTTTTCAAATCTGCATGACAATTGATTGTGAACCTTATGACAATCGATTGTGATGAGGCAGTGTCCATCAAAGTTTTTCAACACTCAAACTAATCGATTGTGAAGTTAATGACAATCGATTGTGAAGAGACAGTGTCCATCAGATTTTTCAAAGTCACAAAATAATCGATTGTGAACATATGACAATCGATTGTGTTGAGGCAGTGTCTTCCAGACTTTTTCAAAGTTATTAAATAATCGATTGTTAGTATATAGCAATCGATTGTCACGAGGCAGTGTCTAAATTGATTTTTCAAGACTGATAAATAATCGATTGTTAACATTGCACAATCGATTGTGAAGCTGACCGTTGTCGTAAAGTTTTCAAATACCGTCAGGTAATCGATTATTGATTTTGTATAATCGATTGTTGAAATTAAAATCTGGAAAGGATTTTTTGAATGTTGCTGAATAATCGATTATTGATTTTGTACAATCGATTATTTTACGTAAAATCTGGAAATGATTTTTTGAACGTTGCCAATAATCGATTGTTGATCTTGGATAATCGATTGTTAAGCGTAAAATCTGGGATTGATTTTTGGAACGATTAGCAAACAATCGATTGTGGCTTCTTGACAATCGATTGTCACACAGTAAAATCAGCAACTCTTAATTCGCAATTAGGCAACGGTAATGCCAAGTTTTTCAACTATAAATACAGCTTCATTTCAGTGTTTTGACAATAACAACACACAACAACTGATCATATAATTGCTATAAGCTTGCATACTCTATTGCTTATCATTTTATATTCATTACATAAGTTTTTGAGAGCCAAACTCTTGTCGAAAGTTGTTGCGATCTTGAGCGTATTCTTTTACTCATATCTACTCATTAAGGAGTGTTTTGTTTGAGTGCTTAGTGTTTTGTACACTTGAAGAGAATTGTTATTCTCTTGTTGTAAGAAGGAACTTGTGTTTCCTTGGTTGAAGTCTTGGAGTGTTGTATCTCCGAGCAAAGGTAGTTGAGGCTTGTGTCCTCAAGTTGTGAAGGAACTTGTGTTTCCTTTGGTTGAAGTCTTGGAGTGTTGTATCTCCGAGCAAAGGTGTTGAGGCTTGTGTCCTCAAGTTGTAAAGGTTTGTTAAGCACCCGGAAGCTTGACAAGTTAGTGGAAATCTCGAGAGAGTCTCTCGAGGACTGGACTAGCCACGGGTTGTGGTGAACCAGAATACTTCGGTGTGTTATTTCTTATTTATCGCACTTATTTATTTCCTGCAAATTTTAAATTCCGCAAGTTTACGCTAATTTTTATTATAACGCGATTCACCCCCCCTCTTGCGTTAAGCGTATTATCTAACATTATGAATATCTAACAGTCTAACTCTAGAATATATAACAAGAAAGAAAACGTAGAAGGGCTATGTTTAACTTCTAGAACACAAAGGAACTCCCTGGTCTACGAACACGACAGATGTAACTCGAAGTCTCTAGAACAGATGCCTCCCTCAAGGATGGTGGGCATGAGTAGCGGTACCTGCATCTGCATATGAAAAACATGCGCAGAAACGACAGGAGTACACCACAGTGGTACATAGTAAGTGCCAATGCTAACCTTGACTGAGTAGTGATGAGGAAGGATAGGGCCCTACTAAGGTCAAATAAAAGATATTATTTGACAGTGTAGAACAGAAAATAGTATATGACTATGCAACAATAAAAGCAACACATATATAAAGGACAACAACAACTACGCAGGAACAATGTAAACAATGAAGGAAAATACAGCTCAACATCAACATTATCCACCAAGGATCTTCCACGGTACCATCCTGAAGTCCCAAAGATACATATACAATGTGTCTCTCAGGATACCGTCCCAAAGTCCAGCTCATAGTACACGTGGATCTACCAGAATCCCATTCTGTAGTCCCAAATATAAATACCCAATAATGAGGGAATCTGCGGGTGCATTCTCGTAGTTCCATATAACTACGCAGGGGGATCTACCGGAATCCCATATCCGTAGTCCCAAATGTAAACAGACGGGGAAGGGAGGGGGGGAGCTATTGAAATTCCACATCCGATACCAATGTAAATACACAACAACAACAAGAGAAATGCTTAGAAAATATCAAAATTCATATTAAGGCAAACAAATTGTCTAGCCTAACATGCTGCATGGACTTCACGTAAAGCTATTAAACAAATAAAACAATTTAACCAACATGCCCCTCAGGACCTCATCTTGGAATTAAATAGTACAAGAACTAAAAATGAAAGTACACATACTAGTAGTACCTTAATGAAAATTGGGTTTCCTACAATTAGTACAAATACACAGTCGTCACCTTACGTTCAAGGCATTTAAATTAAAAAATATAACAAATCCTAAGGGAATAGTCCTTTTCACAAGGTTATGAAAGCCACTTACCTCGAACAAGCTCAATTCAACCTGAAATTACGCTCTTACCACTAGTACTCGACTCCAAAAGGCCCAAATCTATTAAATTCAATTTCATATTATAAATAACACTTCAAGTAACTGATTCTATGATTAAGTTCTAAGCTAATACATGAATTAGGTAAAATAACCAACATGCCCCTCAGGACCTCATCTTGGAATTAGGTAAAGTTTACATTTCCATAATCCTCACACTTTTACAAGTCTAACCATATAAAAATTATCCAAAACCGATGTCAATTGACCCTTCAAAATTCAATTATTAGCCTAAGAACTTTTCCGACAAATTTTCATACAATTCCCGAAATAAAAAGATGAATTCATGTATAGATTAATGGGTTATAAACAAAAAGTAGTTTAGAATCATTACATAATCGATATCTCTGAAAACCCCTCAAAATCTCGCTCAAATTTGAGCTCCTAAGCTTATGTTATGATAAAAATGGCTAAACCCTCGATTTAGAAAATTTGTATTATGCCGAGTTATTCCTTAATTGCAATCTGCATAACTACCTATGCGATCGTATAAGATAGCTCCCTTAAAGAAACGCGATGATGACCAGCTCTATGCGATCGCATAGATCAAATTCTATCACTCACCGCCACGCTATATCCTTCTACGCAAATGCAATATCCCTCATGCTAAGGCAATGACCAACAAACTCACCATATGCGATCGCACTCCTTCCTATGCGATCACAATTCACAACAAATGTCTGGTCTAATCCTACTCTACGCGATCACACGAATTTGCACATGATCGTAATGAACAAATCACTGCTACAGATATACCAACAAATCTGCGACCTCCCAAAGACCAAAGGTCCCCTTTTGAGCACCCAAAACACAACCGAGGCCCCCGGGACATCAACCAAACCTACCAACATATCCCAAGACATTATTCAAACTTGTTCAAACCTTTGGAACACTCAAAACAATATTAAGACACCTAGTTTACATCTGATTCAAACCTAAGAATTCCGAAAACTCTCTTTCGATCAAAAAGTCTATCAAATCTCATCCGAATGAACTAAAATCTTGCACACACATCACAATCAATATGGAGCTACTTCAACTTCCGGAACTCCATTCTGACCCTCGGATCAAAACCTCACTATCGAATCAGAAACTTCAAAAATTCAACATTCACTATTTCAAGCCTAAATTAGCTTCGGATCTCCAAATTACAATTCGGACATGCTTCTAACCCCAAAATCACCCAAAGGATCTAACAGAACCATCAAATTTCCATTTCGAGGTTGTCTTCACACTATTCCGACTACAGTCAACTTTCTAACACTTAAGCTCTCATTTAGGCACTAAGTGTCCCAAAACTCTCAGAAACTCAAAACCGAACATCCCTGCATATAAAGATAGTATAAATGAACTTGAGGGAAGCAGTTAAGAGGAAATAAGGGCGTTAATTCATAAGATGACTAGTTGGGTCATCACAATTTAAAAGGTTGTATGGCCTTTTCAGCCTGTATTCCGTATACGAGTGATCATTTTCGCCTTATAATTCCGTACTCATATGTATTGATTAGCTCAGGATGTCCCTTTTGCTTAGCTACCTATGATAATACAATAAGAAAGATGCATTATGTCGGTACTTAGTTGAGTAAGGTACTAGGTGCCCGTCACGGCTCATGGGTTTAGGTTGTTACAGAAAGTGGTATCCGAGAAGTTCTGTCGTAGGTTGCCTACAAGCCGTGTTTAGTATAGTCTTGTTTATGGGTGTGTCGTGCACCATACTTATAAGCAGGAGGCTACATGGCATATAGGACTGTCACCCTTTGTTCATACTCTAGATCGTGTGGTAAAGATCAGTTGTAAGAACTCAGTTTCTTATAAATTGTCTTATTTATAAGAACTCAATACCTACATCTAGAAAGACAGTTGCGAAGAGATTAAATGCAGTTGTGGAAGGGTTAGGTCACAGGAACTCGACTTTTCCTGATGCTTACGATGGGTATATATAAGGTCTTTAGTAGATCATATGTGTACTAAGACGTGTAAGCCTATTAATGAGGAGCCTTAAGGCAAGAATATCCATCCATCTCTAAGGTGAAATGCAAATAGAGATTCAATAAATAGATATGAGCTTGAACAAGTAAAAGAAGCAAGGAAAAGTATGATACAACATACCTATATAATGAAGATTATAATTCCAGAAGAGAGATATAAACATTTTGAGTTATTTTCAACAATAATAGATGTCACACCTCCTTTTTCGCTACTACAATGCGGTGAAGGGTGTAGATAAGGGAGTTTTGTAATTAAAGGACAACCAAAACAAGATTCAATTTTGAGAGAATTTCAGAGTCACCACTTGGGAGATTTATGGTGTCCCAAGTCACCGGTTAGAATCCCGAATCGAGGAAAGAATGACTCTGTTTAACATGCCGCGAACCAGAAATCCGAGTAAGGAATTCTGTTAACCCAGGAGAAGGTGTTACGCATTCCCGGGTTCCCTGGTTCTAGCACGGTCGCTCAACTGTTATATTTGGCAAATTACCTGATTTTAGAACATGTTTTAACTTATATGCTTTTTACCTTAAACTACTTTTATCACCTTTTATGGAATTTATCGCATAAATACACCCGCAATTTTAGACATATTTAAATTTCAATGGGAATATGATTTGGGTCACATAAATGCCCACCCGAATTTAGGAAGGTACTTTTATTAAATGTGCGCGCCTACAACAACTACGTCTTTGACATTTATGGGAAAGCCGTGAAATTTGCTAAATGACACCTCATATTCTTTCTATGCGTTCCAATGAATTGAGAAGTCTACGCGTGGTATTTGGTTTGAATTGTCATGGCTTAATTTATTTTTATGAAGGTGTTCTAACATGTGCTAAATTTGTTAAAACTATGTTTAAATCCACTAATTATTTCATATACAAACTGTGTATTTGGCGGAGTATTATTTACACGAAGCCTCATTCATGGCCAATCGTGTGCACAGACTCAAATCTGGGACAGACTAAAACATGCTGTGTTAACGCTGACCAATAGCTATAGGCCTGGTCCATAGTTGGCCCAAGCCTTTGAATCCATTTATTCAGAAACACATAATATGATAAATTCCTGATGTTTACTGGGCTTTTTTGAACGAGCCCAGTATCAATTAACGGAGGAGTCCTTACTATTAATAACCAATTGTTGGTTTGGAATTATACATAAAATTGAGTCTCTATCCATTCATGAGGGAAATAATAATAACCAATTTTATATCAATTTCTAACATTAGATCTGACTCAGACGATTCATATACTCATAAGTCAGAGTATATGAATCTAATTGCAAAAATTCAATTACACTTCAGGTCATACTATATGAAACAAGTCTAAAATAAACTATTACTAAGCGTTCAGAGATTTAAAGGAACTGAAATGCTTCATAATATTCCGATCTTCACATGACTATCGAATATACTAATTTCTAGGTCTTGTAGCTCTAAGTTTACAAATTCAACGCTTGAACCCACAAGACTGAAGTTTGAAATTGACTATTACTTAAGCATATACAAACTTGTGCTGCGAGTCCAATTATTACACAAGAAAAACAGCCCCAAACGCTCTAATCATTACAGACAGGGATCAATCTAACACTTAACTACAACAAGAGGATCATATAGCTACACTTATATTTCAGGATTAAATAGGCAAATGGAGGAAATAAAAACAACTAAATGTAAATGACAACGAAATCTTCACATTTGAGAGTGTGTTTCACTTTGAACTTCACATATACATGAGCTTTAAATGGTACTTGTAGTGCAGCAAAGGAAACAACCTATGAGTAAATAGAAAGGATCAGCTAAGCAACCAACAGCCAATAAAACAATATTTCAAGATTTCATCAGAGTTTTTGGAGAGTTAAATCTTCATAAAATGATTCAAAACAATCTTAATGGGTTTTTCAGATATAAAATCAGTATTTCAGCTTTAGAATTGTAGAGAGAAGTTCCCGGATCAGTATTCCAGCTCTAGTGTTAAAGATAAAGGTTTATGGATCCCCTTCCAATGCCCCCAAATTGTTTTATTTATAGCAAAACAGTTAGGGCATCAAATTTTTACTAATTTCTTTTTAGTCCTCATCTTAAATTGTATTTTTGCCTAAGTAGTCCGCCAATTCTTAACTTGTGCCTCAAGTTTGAGGCTAGAATTATATATTAGTCCGTTCTAGAATGCTCTACAAGATTCCTTATCAGATTTTACAGATTCAAAACACTTTTATACCCTCACTAGCCTTCCTAAATTACCCAACCCCTGAATTTTGACCCTATTTAGTTCTTTTAACCTTAGTTTGTTCACAATTAACCTTGGTTAGATTTTTGGCACTAATTTAATCACAGTTAACCTTGGTCAATCAAACTTGGGTCAAATTCGGATCAGCAAACTCATGAAGATGAGGATTAGCCAAAAATTAACAGACTTCTATACAGGATATGCAGACATGAAATCAAATATCCAGAAAGAATGCATATATCTATCAACTTAACTTTCAGGGATAGTTCCAATTGAAATGCCTCAGATAACTTAATACACAACAATTTTAATTCAAGTATCACCTTACGAAGCATCAGAAATTACACAATCAGAAGGTATATGTCAATTAAGCCTAAAAATTAGATTACTAGGGAACTAACTAAATTTCCACGTTAAGAAAGTGAATATACAACTATCAAGAGATGATGGAATTTTTAGACTAATGTCAAACAACTTCATGAACACTGAAAAACCTCTTCCAGAAGAACTTTTTTGATTGATCTAGCTCGATGCCTCGGCGACTTAATATGAACCCTAACAACTTTCCCGAGGGGACCCAAATGCACATTTTGCTGGGTTGAGTTTGAGATCATACCTGCGGAACCTCTGGAAGAAGTTCCTCAGATCTTTGACATGTTCGGATTGCTTTCTGGACTTCACAATCACATCGTGCACATTGGCCTCGATTTCCTTGTGCATCATATCGTGGAAAATGGTTTTCATTTCTCTCATGTATCTCGCCCTGGCGTTTTTAAAACATAAAGGCATGAGCCAATAGCAGTATGTCCCCCACGGTGTGATAAATGATGTTTTCTCGGCATCTTCTTCATCCATTAAAATCTGATGATAGCCCGCATAAAAATCCACGAATGACTCGATCTCATGCTTCGCACAATTGTCAATCAATATGTGGATGTTCGGCAGGGGGAAGTTGTCTTTTGGACTTTCTTTGTTGAGGTTACTGTAGTCAACACACACTATGGTTTTACCATCCTTCTTTGGTCACCTCTTCTTTGGTTTTCACGCTTACATCAGTTTTAAACTTCCTAAACTATTGTTGATGGTGATGCAGGCGGGGTCAGTAGGTAATTTGTGGACTACCAAATCAGTGCTCAATCCGGGGATGTCATCGTAAGACCATGCAAAGACATCCTTATACTTCAGCAATACTTTGACTATTTCTTCCCTAAGCTGCGGCTCCAGATAGACACTTATTTTTGTTTCTATGATATTATCCAGGCTTCCTAGATTGATTGCCTCTGTGTCATTCAGGTTTGGTTTGAGTTTCTCTTCGAATCAGGTCATCTCTTTGCTAATCTCATCCCATTCCCCTTCCTCATCGTACAATGATTCGTCCTCATGTTCCATTTCCTGAATTATTATCTCTAGACTAGGCTTGTTGCGAAGATCGGGCCGAGGAGTCCTTATGTATGTTAGATCACTGGAACCAGCATAAAAATAATTGTACAAAAGAGAAAAAATAAAGAAAATTAAAGCGAAAATGAAAACTATCAGCATTGCTGAAAGGGAAATTGCATTTCATTAGAATCAAAGATAACAGAGTTTGGGCATCCAAATGGACGGAAATAACAACTGAATGACGCTAATACAAACTAGACTGAAAGGAAAATCAAAGCCAACTACCTAGACTCCCTCCGAGTGGGAAGAGGAGTAGCTTCCCAGTTATTGATTCTTGCGTGTGCCCCCACAAATTGCACATCTTCCCTGCTCGATCCTTCTACCGCCTCTACCACATTCACCTCGTTGAACAGCCTTTCTAGCCCCTTATCAAGATCTTCGTCTGCATCGATCAGCAGGCCAAAAATCCTGGGTCTGGGACCATTACTTGATTTGACAAATGATTTGGATAAACTTAGGATAGGCTTCGAGAGAAACCAGCCTTTCTATCTCAGCTTCCTGGATCGCTTTATGTCTGTGGCCGTGGGCTTGAACCCTAGACTAAGAGTTTCTAGATTCTTGTGAAGGAACACTCTTTGCGCAATGCCTTGCATAGAAGCTCCCAATCCTTTACCGGGAATAAAGCCATTTCTCAACATTTATGAAGCTACCATGACAGATGCGGTTGTTATCCTTGGGGTTACGACAATCTCACCTTCTAGGATGTTCTGAATTGACACCGTATCGAACACCTGGTAAACCCATGGCCTTTGTTGTCCTCAGATTCAATGAAGGGCTCGATCGCGTCACCTGGGGTACACTGGCTATCCTCTCCATGCACGACAATCTCTTGCCTGTCCCACTCAAATTTGACCATCTGGTGCAGTGTAGAGGGTACTGCTTTGGCTGCATGGATCCAGGGTTTGCCTAATAATAGATTATAGGAGACTAATACATACAACACTTGGAACTCTATAATGAATCCGACGGGCCCTATAGTTACTTCCATCACTATATCCTCTACGGTGTCTTTACCTCCGCCGTCAAACCGTCGAACGTAGATGTTATTCTTGCGGACTTTTTCAGTTTCCACCTTAAACTTGGTCAATGTGGATAGTGGACAAATGTTTGCACTGACCCGTTTTCGACCAAAACTCACGTGACCACGTCATATTCACACTTCAAAGTCAGGTAGAGAGCCTGGTTGTGCTCCGTGCCCTCCATAGGCAATTCATCGTCGGAGAATGTGATTCGGTTTACCTCGAATATCTTGTTTACACTCTTTTCCAAATGATTCACCGTTATCTTGTCTCGGACATGAGCTTCATTCTAAATCTTCATCAACACTCGGCGATGCTCATCTGAGTGGATTAGTAAAGATAACAAAGAGATCTGGGCTGGTGTTTTCCTCAACTGTTTTATGAAGGAGTAGTCCTGCATTTTCATTTTCTATAAGAATTCTTCTGCCTATTCTTCTGATTCAACTTTCTTCACTGGCTCCGAGTTATCTTTAGAGATTCTACCCTTCCTGAACTCTTCTAGGGAAAAGAACCTTCCTAATCGAGTTAAGCCTCGTGCCTCACATACTTCCTCTCTAACTTCAATCCCTTTGTACATTACTATTGCTTGTTCATATCTCCAAGGAACGGCTCTATTGTCGATGATTGGTGGCCGGGTTACTGGCTTGACAATAACTGGCTTTATGCGGACACCTTCCACAACCACGACACGTTCTCTAGCCGCCCCTGTACTGTTACCTTTGTTTGTTCCCGCTTTGGTGCACTTGCACATGCTAAGCTCCCCTACGCTACGACAGTTTTATTGCCTTCCTTTGCCCCGGTTACCAACTTCTTACTGCTCGTGACCTTGGTTGGCTCACTAGCTTTGATCGTCATTACCGTTTGTTAATGTCTTATGAACTCTCCCTTTCCCTACTCAATTTCAATCATGTTGGTTTCCTTGTGAGTCGGCAGCGGGTTCGGGTTAATATTGGGCACCTCCGGAGTCTGCACCTCGATCTTGTGAGAGACAATCAGTTCTTGGATGGCGTTCTTTAAGTACAAACATTTTTCTGTGTCATTCCCTAGTACACCAGAACAATATTCACGGCTGACCGAATAATCTAAATTCTTTGGGGGAGGATTTTGCAACTTCACCTCAATTGGTCTTAACATATCTAGTTGCCGCAGCTGGTGGAACAGACTAGTGTAAGATTCTCCCAGCTGAGTGAAAGTCTTCTTTTTTTGCACCCTCTCATTTCTCATGGCTGGATTGCCTCGGAGATATAGGCCTCGAGATTTGGTGTAAGCTCTTGGACGTGGGTAGTGATCTTGTGGATTTGGATAGTTTTTTTAAGGTGGTTGCGCACGCCATTGTGTGTGAGTGAGAGGTTGGTATATGCCTATGCATGATGGACTGAGAAACGAGGTTCTGGTGGTGGATAGTAATGTTGCAGTGGGCTATATGGGGTGTGTGGGTATGTCTGATGGCGAGGACGAGGCTGACCGTAGTGAGATGATGCTCGAGGCCCGAACCAGGTTCCCGATTCAACTGTTGCTACTTCTTCTTTCTTCTTCTTCCCAAAACCTCCTCCGGCTCCACCCTGGATAGCTTGAGTAGCTGCCTTTATCGCCGAGTAACTCATGATATTATTGGATTTGAGGCCTTTCACAACCATACTCCCCATCTTTAACACTTCATTAAAAGATTTCCCTACCGCTGATACCAGATGCCTAGAGTAGGTAGGTTCCAAAGCTTGCAGAAAATAATCAACCATCTCACTCTCCTTCATGGGAGGATCAACTCTGGCTGCTTGTTACCTCCATCTGAAGCCGTACTCCCTGAAACTCTCGTTGTGTTTCTTCTCGATCTTCGTCAGAGATAGGTGATCTGGGACAATCTCGAGGTTATACAGAAAGTGGCATGCAAACGCTTGTGCTATGTCATCCCAGGTATACAACCGATTGGGATCCTTTCGAGTATACCACTCTAATGCTGACCCACTCAAACTCTGGCTAAAGTACGCTATTAGCAATTTGTCTTTTCCTCCTGCTCCCCTCATTTTATGGTAAAACACTCTCAGATGCGCAACTGTATCGCCGCGACTATCATACAAGTCAAATTTAGGCATTTTGAAACCTGGAGGAAACTGTACGTCCGGGAATAAGCAAAGGTCTTTAAAGGCCATGCTCATCTGGCCACCTAAACCGCGCTTGTCCATGAATGATTGTTCCAGACTTTGTACATTTCTGAGCATTTCTTCCTGTTCAAAATCGTTGGTCGCCTTTTCTACTATCATTGGGATTTCAGGATGAGGAGCATAGGAGTAAGGATCCTGGGCTTTGTAGGCGGGTTATGGGGATAGTACTGAGGGTCATAGGCTTGAAGATGTGGCTCGCTGGATGACCTATACAGTGCAGGGGCGGGTGAGGAGTAACTTTGTGTAGTTGGGATGGAGGCTGAGAGGTAGCACCCTGATGCTGTGAGTATATAGGAAAACTTTGAGGCGGATCAGTAACGGATTCGTCTGATCCCTGGGCCAGTGGCGGGATGAAAGGTGGGTTAGCAGGATAGGTCGGGGGCGGCTGTCCCCTTGCCCATGCGTGATACATCTCAGCCATTTGGTGTTTAAGCTTGTACATTTCCTCTTTCATAGAGTTTACGTCCAATTCCTCTGCCTCTTTCGAGGGGTTCATGATGCTGACATCAGCGTCTTGGTTGGCCATGACTTGGTTGCTTTTTGACCGTGTGTTGTAGGAGTGAGTTGCCATGGTTCCACGAAAACTAGTCACCTGTCTAATTTGGAACTGTAGTGCACAACACCCAAGGCTTGTTAGTGGTTAGTTTCCAACATGTAAGCGGCCACATATGCATGCACTTAAGTGACAATTTGTACCTATATGCATTGATTGCTTGCGCAATCCCGTCCTTTATCCGCAAAACTCCCTTTTGTTTTAGCCCTATTCTCTCCCTTTTCATGTTTATCCGATTTCCAATTTTATTTAATTATGGTTGAATCCTATGTAGATTGCCTCGGTATTATGCCTTTGCATGAATAATACCAAGCGTAGTTCACGAAAAACTAAAGGTTAAGTACGCAGCAAAAATATATTTGGGATTTTGATTTGATAAATATAACAACTTTAATTACAACGGCTAAGAGCAACTACAAGACAAGGATCAAACACCCTTAAAGACTTGAAAGAACAACAAACAAACTCTTTTGTTTTTTTGTTTTCAACAGAATAAATCTATGAGTACATCAACACTTCAAATGCTTTTGGAGCTGGCAGGGCATCGTTCGACCTTGTGGGTTTGCAGGCTAATCATCCTTTGAGGTAATGGAGATCTTCCATTACTTTTCAGGCAAAGGTATTAGCAACGACAAAAAACATAGACTTTGTCACGTATTCACAGTGATGACACTTGGTGGTGATATAGTCTGTAGTTGCCCGCACCTTCTCCCTGTTAAACCCTTTTATTGTAGCAGATGCCCTATTTGTTCAGCCTGTGCTTCCAAAGTCCGCTCCGCTGCCTGATTTAACTTTTGAAATTACAACAAATCTCATTCCAACCCTGCTATTATTGCATAGCAATTCCCCCTCGCAACTTTAATATTCTTGGCCTGTTTGGCCATTTTTCTTTCAGCTATGATAGCCCTCTGTTTCAGACCAGCACTTTCGTTGCCATTTCCTTCTTCTAACTGATCCAGCATGCGGGCCCTATCTTCAGCACTATTAGCTAATTGTCTCCGAGCTCTAAACAATTCACCCTCTGCCTTATTAACATCAAAACCTTATTCGATTACCTTTCGGTGCAGGTTCTCTATGAGCTTTTCATCCTTTATACTTCTTTGAGGGTTTTCTGCGGCTGTCTTCATTTTCTGGATCTAGGCTCGCATGGTTTCATTTTCTTTCACCAATACCTTCTTTACCCCTTCGCTATCAACAGTTTGCAGGATGTTTTCGAATTGCAACTCCTGAATTTTCTTTCCAGCCTTCCTATGGTGGCACTATATTCATGTTCTTTCGCTAACCAATCCCACTGCTCTTGTAATGTCTCAGTGAATTCCAGGAGGTGGGGTCTCTTTGCCGGTCTCCCTGGCTCTATATCCCTCCTATCCCAGGAAACATACCCTGGCGCAACCCCTCCTTTAGATACGTCGCGAACTCGGGTATTGGCTATAAAATATTGGCACTCACTCCCGATTTGGCGCACAACAACTTCGGGGAATTGTCCATTCGAGCTTATCTCAACTGCATGGAAATTGATATCCTCGCCTCTAGGAATCATTTGGCACCTGCCCAATTGCCTGAGTACTCTATATTGGTACCTGCCCAATTGCTTGAGTACTCTATATGGCACATAGGGATGGATGCTTCGTAAGCCCATCAAAAGGAAATGAGGTCCGGTTGCGGGCATATAAACAATTTCATCCATAGAGAGCCAACTGAATGTCCATTCTATTTGACTTGCAGAAATATTCCGAAGATGCAACACCCACTCTTCAACACCCTCTGGCAATTTAAACCCATTCACCCTATTATCAAATTCTTTTATGCAACCTTTTGCTGGCACCTCACCATTCATGAACCTAGGCTTGGGACGTAGATGTTCAATCGTCCAGATTTGTAATATCATGTTGCAGCCTTCAAAAAATTCCCTTCAGCTTTGCATGTGGTAATGGCTTGGAAGATATTAGACAGGATCATTCGAGCAAGAGTGCTCTTCTCTTGAGTCATCAAGGTACTAACAAACCCCACAATCCGAATATGAATGATTCCGTCCTTTCGTGGGAATACTAAAAGACCCAAAAAGGATACCATAAACAAGAAGCATCGATGTTCCTCCCATTTAATCTGATTTCCCTTGCTACAGATGAGCTTTTCAGGGTTGTTGAATCCTCCAGTGTGGCCATATCTTTGGTATATAAACTGGGTGAGGTGCAAAATCCAGCTGACAGATCAGGGTTGTGAATCTTTATGCTAATTTTTAGAACATCTAGAAATTTGTGCACAGCGAGGGCCCTGGGTGCTATCAAGTATTGATGTCTCAGTGGGATTTTGTGGGCCCCAATGTATCCGATCATTTCCTCAAAAGTTGGGGTTAGCTCAAAATCTGAGAAGTGGAAGACGTTGTGGGCAGGGTTCCAGAAGGTAATTAGGGCCTTTATGATATCTCCCGTAGGGTTGATTATTAGTAAACTGGTGAGGCTTCCCGGATGCGCATTGACCTTTTTCTGTCCGGCTTCGCCGAGGTCATTCCACCACATCCACAGTTCCAAAGGAATTTTGTTGATTATCGTGCTCATTCAGCACATTTATTAGGGCGAATTAGTATTCTCAAAACATAAAAACAGATATTTATTTTTAAACAGGGACCGACTTTGCGAATACGGCCTTTCAACACTTTGGCTAGAAGGTTTTTTTAGGCTGTGCTTGCTTGCCGACCCTAATAACATCCAGAGGCAGCCATTTGTGTAAAGTCAACCTTCCGGCGTCCCTTGTAGCATCAATCATCTATTATTGCAATAACGGCACCATACGCCTCATTTTAAAGCGAGAAAATGAAATAAACCCAGGCAATTTGTAAAGAAAAGGTTGGACCCGGCGAAAATAATTTATCGAAAACCGCAGACATTATTGAAAAGCTTCAAAAACTTGGTGTCTCTTCTTTTTTTTGTGCCTTTTTTAGAAAAAATATGGCAGCATTTCGGCGCTATTTGAGCATTGATTTTTAAAAGCGATTACCCTAGCACTGGTTATTCCTCTAAATTGAATCCCTTTGTTTACAGGCCGGTCAGCATGCGAATCCAAGGCAAGTAAATGCATAAATAGCACGTAAAAATGCATCAGGATGGTCTTTTATTTCAGCGCACGTGTCCTAGACGGACCCAACCACTATGTTGAGTCCCCCTAAGTCAATATTCATTATGCAAATAAACGTTCCTACTAGGGATTCGACATGAAGTTTTGTTATACTAAGTTGAAAACCTCGGTATATGGTCTAGACTGTGCACACGAGTGGACAACTCGAGTCGAGGAGGGGGCTACGTACCGGGAACCATAAGGCCATCTGGCTTAGTAACTTATTGGGCATCTTTCTTATATAGGGTAAGACACTAATAGAATAGGGGGTCTCAACCATAAAGCACATCCCCGGAGGTAAAGAGAGAAGGATTTCGTGACGATTTATATACAATAAAAGTAATATCAAAGTGGTAAAAGCATTATTTTGCACATTAAGTCAACATGTAAAATCAAATAATAAACGAAGCCAAATACAACAATTATTCTAAGTGGAATTCTTTAACCTTGAACCAGAGATTCTGGGTTCGTCTCCCCAGCAGAGTCGCCAGAGCTGTCACACATCCTTTTTCGCTAGTACAACCCGGCGAAGTGTGTAGATAAGGGAGTTGTTCCAATTAAAGGACAATCGAAACGAAATTCAATTTTGAGAGAATTTCAGAGTCGCCACTTCGGAGATTTATGGTGTCCCAAGTCACCGGTTAGAATCCCTAATCGAGGAAGAATGACTCTGTTTAACAGTCCACGAACCAGAAATCCGAGTAACCCGGTAGAAGATGTTAGGCATTCCCAGGTTCCGTGGTTCTAGCATGGTCGCTCAACTGTTATATTTGGCTTGAATTACCTTTTTGATGACATGTTTTAGCTTATATGCTTTTTAACTTAAACCTCTTATATCATCTTTTAGGGAATTTTGCAATGTTATTAAAACATATCGCAAATTGCGTCACATAAATGCACGCGCAATTTTAGACATATTTCAATTTCATTGAGAATAGGATTTGGTTCACATAAATGTGCACCCGAATTTAGGAAGGTAATTTTATTAAATGCGCGCGCCTACAGCAACTACGTCTTTGACATTTATGGGAAAGCCGTGAAATTTGCTAAATGGCACCTCCTATTCTTTTTATGCATTCCAATGAATTGAGGAGTCTACTCATGGTATTTGGTTTGAATTATCATGGCTCAATTTATTTTTATAAAAGTATTCTACCATGTGCTAAAATTGTTAAAGTTGTGTTTAAATGCACTAACTATTTCATATACAGGCTGCATATTTGGCGGAGTAGTATTTAAACGCAGCTTTCATTCATGGTCAATCGTTTGCACGGACTCAAATCTGGGCCAGCCTAAAACATGTTGTGTTAACGCTGACCAACAGCTATTGGGCCTGGTCCATAATTGGCCCAAGCCTTCAAATCCTTTCATTTAGGATCACATAATATGATAAATTCTTGATATTTACTGGGCTTTTTCGAACGAGCCCAGTATCAATTAACGGAGGAGTCTTTACTATTAATAACCAATTGTTGGTTTAAAATTATACATAAAATTGAGTCTCTATCCATTCATGAGGGAAACAATCACAACCAATTTTGTATCATTTTCTAACATTAGATCTAACTCAGACGATTCGTATACTCATCAGTTAGAGTATATGAATGTAATTCCCAAAATTCAATTACACTTCAGGTCATACTATATGAAACAAGTATAAAATAAACTGTTACTAAGCGTTCAGAGATTTAAAGGAACTGAAATGCTTCATAATATTCTGATCTTCACATGACTATCGAATATACTAATTTATAGGTCTTGTAGCTCTACGTTTACAAATTCAGCACTTGAACCCACCAGACTGAAGTTTGAAATTGACTATTACTTAAGCATATACAAACTTGAGTTGAGAGTCCAATTATTACATATGAAAAACAGTCCCAAACGCTCAAATCATTACAGACAGGGATCAATCTAACACTTAACTACAACTTGAGGATCATATATCTACACTCAATTTCATGAATAAATAGGGAAATGGAGGAAATAAAAACAACAAAAATGTAAATGACAACGAAATCTTCACATTTAAGAGTGTATTTCACTTTCAACTCCACATATACATTAGCGTTAAATGGTACATGTAGTGCAACAACGGAAACAACCTATGAGTAAATAGAAGGGATCAACCAAGCAACCAATAGCCAATAAAACACTATTTCCAGATTTCAGCAGAGTTATTGGTGATTTAAATCTTCAGAAAATGATTCAAAACAATCCTAATGGTTTTTTTTAATGTAGAATAAGTATTTCAGCTTTAGAATTGCAGAGAAAAGTTCCAGGATCAGTATTTCTAACTCTAGTGTTCAAGATAGGGTTTCTGGATCCCCCTCCAATGCCCCAAATGGTTTTATTTATAGCAAAGCAGTTAGGGCATCTGATTTTTACTAGTTTCTTTTTAGTCCTCATCTCAAATTGTATTTTTGCCTAAGTGGTCCTTCAATTCTTAACTTGTGCCTCAAGTTTGAGGCTGGAATTATATATTAGTCCCTACTAGAAGGTTCTACAGGATTCCTTATCAGATTTTACAGATTCAAAGCCCTTTTATACCCTCACTAGCCTTCCTAAATTACCCCACCCCTGAATTTTTACCCTATTTAGTTCTTTTAACCTTAGTTTGTTCACAATTAACCTTGGTTAGTTTTTTAGCCCTAATTTAATCATAGTTAACCTTGGTTAATAAAACTTAGGTCAAATTTAGATCAGTAGACTGATGAAGATAAGGATTAACAAAAAATTAACAGACTTCTACACATGATTAGCAGAATATGAAATCAAATATCCAAAAAAAATGCATATATCTATCAACTTAACTTCCAGGGATAGTTCCAATCAAAATGCATCAGCAAACTTAAAACACAACAATTTTAATTCAAGGATCACCTTAGGAAGCATCAGAAACTATAGAATCAAAGGGTATATGTCAATTAAGCCTAAAAATTACATTACTGGGGAACTAACTAACTTTCCAGGTCAAGAAACTGAATATACAACTATCAAGAGATGAGGGAATTTTCAGACTAGTGTCAAACAACTTCATGAACATTGAAAAACCTTTTCCCGGAAGAACTTTACTGGACAACCAGATAAATTGCCAGACTCAAATATAAAGAAACTCTGGCTTTAAAGCATGTAATTATTTGACCTAATCAGTTATCCCAAGGTAATGACAAACGAACAATCATATAAACTTGAACCCTAATTTTCAGATGAGTTTACAGATAATTAAGAAAAAGAATCAAAAGAAAGTCTCATAAGTCCAGCATTCCAAGCTAAAGAAAATAGAAAAAAAGGCAGGAAAACTTAGCTTCTTGTTTGCATTTGAGCTGACTCGAGTGGACCTTATTGTTCCACAGGGATTCTAAGACTCTCATGATAGTGTTTAATAAACTTTGAAGCTCAGGTGGGGGTTCTTGAAGTCCTAATACCTCAATAGGTCTCGAATTTGGGATTTTGAGCTGTAGGGGGTTGTTTGAGACTCGAAGGTGGCATGGTTAGTGTTAATGAGGGTCAAAGACTGTCTGTAATAGTTTTAAGACTTTTTCGAAAAGTTTGGGATTTAGGGTTTATCTTCAGATGAAGATTCGAGGATTTCCATGGGGATTCGAGGGTGGTGAGGTGCATGGTTGGAATAGGGATGTTAGGGTGTCTCATTGGTGTAATTTTGGACGAATTTGGATTGAGGTCGCCGGAGGTATGGTTTCTAGCGACCTTTGAATGGATATTTGAGGCGGAGGGCTGGTGTTCGAAGGGAACTGATTATGGGACGGGGTAGAGGAGGCCATGCTGGTTAAAGGGGGTAATTTTGGGGCCGTTTGGTTGCCGGCCGCCGCCGTGAGGCGATTTTCGGCGGCGGCAGTAGGGTGGTCATGTGATGGTCAACAATGGTCAATGGTGGTCAATGGGTATCGACGGGGGAGATACGAGAATGATGAGTTTGGTCATGTATATTACTGAAGGTGTTTGGACATATGTATACATAAGCGGAGCTGCTTCCTTGGCCGTTGGATTGTGTGAAATCAACGGCTTTGATGAACGGATAGATAAACGGTGTCGTTTGAGTGGATGTGGGTGTGGACTGGGTCGGCTGGTCGTTTGGGCTGGGTCTGTATAGGTTCAGAGAAGGAAATCAACTGGGCCACTCAGGTCTGGCCCAATTGTGGCCAGCTTGAGTGGGTGCCCATATATGTGTACATGTATTGTATTTTATTGTAATTTTTTGTTTTGTTGTTTTTTGTTTTTTTTTTGTAATTAAAATTAATTACTTAATTTATTTAGAAACCCTAAATCACAAATAAGAATTAAAATAAATCAAAATTGACAAACACCATTTCAAGTGCTGGCACATATATATTTTTTGTATTTTAATTTATGAAACAAGTTTATTTAACAATATAAAACCCTTATTAATCCTAACACGCAGTAATGAACATGCATATGCAATTAATGTCCAAAAATTAAAATCCTAAACTTTATGAGTCCTGTAGGAGTTTGTTTCGACCGGTCAAAAATCATACGCTCACAATAGAGATATGTAAAATTGGCCACACCTATCTCATTTATTCCCTATGAGAGCTAACGAAAGTAGAATAAAAGAAGGAGAGGATATCAGTATCCAGCTAGGGTTAGAGAAACCCAAAATGTTTTATGGATTCTTATTGTTAGCTAACATTTTTTGTAGAATGAAATGTGGTAATAGATATCCTTGTGAGACAGCCAGATTGTAAATCTAAAATAGTACAACTAGATATGAGTACTACAAATATAGGAACTGGATGCCTTGAGGGGATAAATATTACCTTAGTGTGGCTCATGTCCCAAGTAGAGAAAGAATGTTTTGAAATTCGAAAAGCCATTGGATGGAGCAAGGGGGTAAAAGAAAAAGTGATAGACATAGATGTTAGCAGGAAATAAGAAGTGAGTTAATAAAAATTTATGTGTAAGATGTCATACATGGATAACAACGGTAGATCAAAAAGATGACAATATTACATAGTCTATCGTCAAGGGAAGGAAAACACGAGAGGTGATAGGCTATGAGACAACAAAAGTGATTAAGCCATAGTCATATCCTCATTTTGATAAATAAGTCTGTGACTCCCACGCGACTACTAAAAGGAAAAGTTAGACCCCGAAATAATACAAATCAATATAGGCTGGTGAATAAGATAAGTAAACATGATTTAGAGACTGCATGGGGTAATAATGGTTGATATCTTACGAATTTCAAATTTTGTTCAGGCGATAGTAGAATGGACAAAAGAAGAAGATTCATGAGAAATTCAAATAATGTTCGTCCAGGAAGACGCTTCCCTAAAGCAAGCTTTGGGAGTGAAGTTAAACTTAAGGGACTATATGTTCTAGTTACACTAAGTGTCACCCATGCAAGTAAGGGTATTTGTTATCCTTGGTATAGAAGGATTACTGCAAGGAGAGTACGGGTCATCGATGATGTGAAGAGACGCTAAAGATGAAAAGGTAGAATATCTATAGGTAGATCATCATAGCGTTAGATCTTAGTATTCCCCTAAATGAGGAATATGGAGTTATGTGCCATTAAGTAAAAATTAAGTTGTTCTAGTAACTATGGAATGGTAATGGAGGAATTCAATAAAAACGATAAAGGAGTGATATTGCACAAATATGAATCCTACAGATATGCTACGAATCCAAAACATTATGCAAGTTCAATGTTGGGGAGCGGTAGTATGGGTGTTCCCCCGGATGCTATTGATAAACAAGTATAAATAAACACTTGAGACACAAGGAGCTAGTGCGAGAGGTAAGTTAAGACAAAGAAATAACCCAATAGAGATTACGCAGAATATACATATGAGAATGGGCCAACGAGTAGTTAGTAGTTGATTGAGGAAGAGCCTTGTTATGGCTAAACAAGAGGATACGGACAAACCAACATATCATGCAAGATAAACATAGTAAACCCCAACACGGAGAATTTAGTCTAGCATATATGACATTATAACCCTTGAGGAATATTCAAACAAGAGTTGGAGTAGTTAATGATACCATACGAGTGTTATGGATGTAAGGGATAGTTAAAATAGGAAGAAAATAAAAATATCCGCTCAGAAGCAACCCATCTAGTACGAGGGCATGGAGGTAAGTAGCTACGGATAATAATAGTCAAGGAAGGACATCAAAATTCCATCCAATATGCGTTGTAATAAGCTCGCAGCTTCACAATAGTCACTGGGTCCTCCCTAAGTACTATTATGAAAGACTAGCTGAGGATGTCAGGAAAAAGGCTTCAACCTAAGCTCAATGACTTAATGAGGAAATGGTTTTGTATCAACAGCCTCATAACAATGTTATATGCACTCAATAAGAAAGTTGCACCTACCGTGGCTAATGAACGAGAAGTAAAATCAAAAGTGATATTCAAATCATATGAGTTATATAGAATTCGGTTATGTGTGGACACTAAGGTAAACTAGGTATGCACGCAACAAGGGGTAAGGAATACTAGGAAAAGTAATTGCTTACATTTAAAGAAAGATAAGAAGGATTAATAATATAGAGTTATTTACATTATGGACACACTTAAGATTTTAGAGTAAGAAGTCAATATGAAGCTCCCGCCAGATCGTGTATGCGCCAAAAGTGCAAGTATTATAATTAAGCTTTAAGTCGTTGATGTGAATTACACTTGTGTGGATGGGAGGTCATGAAAAATAAAGAAAATGTGATGCATGATTTTAAGGTAAGGTAAGGGTGAACAGCGTACGAGATACTCAAATGGAGATAGATGTGAATAATCCATACTTCAGATAGAAGTCTAGAAGCACTGAGCCTCAATATCCAGGAATAATAGCAGTGTTACTAGTGGCATATCTTTCAGCCTAAGGTTTCTAGATATCGAGAGGTCTAACGAAGAGAGTAAAGAAGATTTTTGAGACAATGTGACGTCTCATTTGATGTTCCAGAATAACATGAGAAATATATGGTAGAAGTAAGTTAAAGGAATGTTGCAAGTAGTATAAATAGACATGTATAGGTTGCAAGCTAAAATATGGTAAAGTGGCGAGGTTTTAGGAAGATAGAATTAAAGATAAGAAAGGGCGAGAAACAAGGTAACGAGAAATGGATAAGTCCTCAGAATTATGCCTAGGAAAACAAATAAGCTGATGGTTTCTCTAAAGTTATAGAAAGCTTAGTATATCCTGAATGAACTTAAAAGGAGTCTAAGACTAGTAGCAATTAGAACTGATGATTGATGCCATGGTAATAGAATGATGATGTAGTTGTGATAAATAAAGGATGGTATTTGGTCCTTCGATTGAGTAATGATTTTGAAGAGAAAAAGAGGATATCATGAATTCTACAAGATTGAAACACCCATATAAGGTGAATCACATGGGGATGCTATGAAATACGGTTATGGAAATTACTCCAGATGTTCCTTGATGCAAATGGAGAGCTAGTGATTATGTATGAGATTCAAGTTATCTTTCTAGATTGTATATCAATATTGATGCGAATCAACAATAGATGGATAAAGTTCCAATGTATCAAAGGACATGTCATTTAGACGCCAATAATACAAAAATATTGAAGGACTTGGACTTTTTCATATATGATAAGTAGCAACAAAAGTAACTTGGAGTTTGGTAGTAGACCTCAGTAAAGATAAATCGAAGTAATAGTTATTCTATAATATGACATACCTTGATGTCGTAAAGTCATACAAATGTATAATCAGGTCTATGAATTAAGATATCACAATATTCGTAAATTTGACTGAGTACCGAGTGAAGAAATTCTGTATACCTATAGATATCCAAAGGGACATCTTTTTAAGCTTTGTATATGTTTACAAAGTAAGGCCTAGGTATTGGCTAAAAGTGGAGGAAAAAGGAGAGAAGAATCGGATAGGCGCACTTATAAAGTTACAGTCGTACAAGCTGCATGACAAAGGATAGCAATAGTTATGAGATTGAAAGGATTCCGACCATAAGTCTTGATGTGAGAAAGAAGCCTAGAGGGGGAAATGCCACCTTTGATTTAATTGCACGAAAATTGTTGAGATGTCAAGAAGAGTACTAAAGTATTCGAAAGACATAGGTTATGAAAATGATAAGTGCATCAGTCAACATTCAAGGACTAATGTAAAAAGGGGAAATGACATTCCATCCTATTTTTTGCACGTGAAAGTAGGCCATAATTAAATTAATATATGCTTGGAAACGAGATGTTACATCTCACATTTTCATAGGTAAAAGTTTCGTAGTAAGTTAATTAACGTATGCTTTGGAATGAGATTTTTTGGGGTTATAATCTTTATGTGATTTCCAAAAAGTGATAATAAATTCATGAAGGTAAGAGGTAAACGAATCGAAGAAAATAAAATTCGTCAAAAATTTGACAATTTAGAACAAAATACTATCTGAGCTATAATACTCGGTATTTATTGACTTGTGCCCTACAAGGTACCACGTGACCATAAGGTGTATAAGGTGTGCTAAAAAAATAGTTTTTTAAGTAATTTGAGTTGCTTCTTAATTATATGAGTAATTGATTAACTATTGGATTAGTGGGGAATTTCCAAGTTAATTAGTAAATTGGTAATTTATTTAAGACATTTTCGATTGTCTTTTAGATAAAGTCTTGAAACCAACGTGGCAGCCAATAAAAAGCCCAAAGAATGACTCTTCAATTAGGTGCTATGTGGCATATTTAATAGATTTTGTTGCATACAAACCTCAAAGTAAGGGATTATTATACAACAGTTAAGAGGAAAAGTTCACAAGCTTGCTAAAGCTCGTGGGTGAAGCTCAGAAAATTCAAGAATGTCGTTATTCACTAAAGGAATCTAATTCACAAAGTAACATGAATTATAATTTATCAAAGTAATGGATTTTGAGCAAAAAATTCATGCAAAGTTACATTGCATAATAGCAACGTCATTTGCAATTCTAATAAACATCAGTACTATCTTTCTCACGAACATTATACGGATTTTCTCTTACTTTGATCTATTATTATATGTTATTACCGTTACTATGTGTTAGAGAGATTCTCAAGAGAATCGGCTCAAGTATATTATGTTTATCCTTTTTTTCTTTTTAGCATGATCTATACGACACAAGCAAAACAAGCAAATGCACAATTTCTACAAATGACTCTATTCATAGAAGTATTAGATCCTACCCATGTTCTTGAATTCCCATATGTCTTAGTGTTCTATTGTCTGTTCATAGTTCATAGAAAATACGTAAGTTGATAAAGTTTACTTTATAATATTATTGAAAGACATAATGATCTTATGACATTCCAAGAAATTTTATTGACGTACTTGTAATGCATTGCACTAATTTATATATGCACACTGACCCATTAACAGTTGTCGTTATATACGCATATATATGTATATTATATGTACACGGATATGGGAAAATGTTACAGCATTATAAATGTACCACCACTTGATTATCTGGTATACGTTGATATTTTTTCCCACACTGGCTGAGATGATTTAATGGGATGCCCTAAGAGGATTGATGATGTTATGAAAATATGTACCTATGCACGAGATAACATTCATATGAATGGCACTACATGTATTTCATGATTTACAGAGTTATTCCGACTTACAAGCTGAGCCATTTACTCAATGTTTCTTCCATGTCTTTTATATACTTATTTATGTGCTTTACATACTCGATAAATTACTCGTACTGACGTCCCTTTTGCTTGGAGAAGTTGAGTTTCTTGTTCATAGGTCGTGATAGATAGGTTGAGAGCCCTCCAAGTAGGCTATCAGCTCAGCCGAAGGTGTTAATGCGCTTCATTTGCTCCAGAGTTACTTGTTTGGTCAGTTTTCTTTGGACATGCATTGATTGGTATGTCATGGGCTTGTACCGGACTTATGATGTTTATGTACTTGTAGAGGCTTGTATACATATGTCATGTATACGAAAGGTTGTATGGCCTTGTTGTCCTATGTCCAATATACGAGTGATCAGTTTAGCTGTATAGCCCCCTACATCATATGTATAAGTTTGTATTATCATGTTGGATCGTCCTATATTGAGTTTTCCCTTATATTTGTCTAGCTAGCCCATGACGGGCCTATTGGCTCAGTAACCAATGATAAAACAATAAGAAAGATACGGTTTGTTGGTAATCGGTTGAATAAAATATCAGGTGCCCTCACGGTCCATCCGTTTGGGTTGTTGCAATTGCTTTACTTATTGAGTATCGTTGTGGTACACTGAACAACAAGATTTTGTGAGCTCTGTTTTAGTTGGTGGAATTTGTCGATTCTAGAACATTGTCTTATTATTTTACTATTTCTTGGAGGTTTCATAGACAAAGTCAGAATAAAGTCATGGATATTCACTTTGCATTAGATTAGTTTTCAATTTATTCAAGATAGCTGGATGATTTTTTTTTAGAATATTATTTCATTTGATGATTCAGAAAGTATTTACTTTAAATCATATCGAATCGTGTTGAGATGCATTACATAAAAGAAATAAAACAGAATAGAAAAGCCAAGATGGTTCGCAGTCAAGTTAAGGCTCCGAGTGTCGGTTACGACTTGGTTAGAAATCCGGTGGTGACAGAATTATTCATCCCCCAGTGATAGATTATATACAAATATATATATGATCATACACTTGCCTTGAGCTTACCTTCAGATGATTAACCCTCCCATTGATTCTGTTTTTTAAATTATGACAAGGAGTTCTGTTTCGTTGTCAATGCACTGTCAAATTTCTTATTTGTTTCTTTTTAAGACATATTGGTTAGTATTCTCCCATATGCTATGGTTTTCACGAAGCCATCAATCTGCTAGTTCTAACTTATTACAATATTACATCATTCGTTGACTATCTCTATCTCACGCAAATTAAAAAAGAAAAGAATAAGTAGAGATGAACAATAGAAAATTAACATAATTCTGAAAACTCCTTTTTGTTTTTTGATATATTATATTAATGATGATAACAAGGTATTCCACCATGAATATATCCTTTAAGGTTTCACAACTAGCTATAACTTAGCACATATAAATTGCATCATGTTAACTAAGCCTTTATTCGCATATCCTACTAATACTCCATACACAAATCAAAAGAATCACTGTTTTTCTTCCCTTTTAATTTTGTAGTGCGGAAATGGAAAAAAATAGCTATGAGATGGAAAGCTCTTTAGCTCAAAGGCCAAGACCAATGGAAGATGACGAGGACATATCTAGAGGTGTTCACAAACTCCAAAAGTATGTTGATGAGAATGATTATAGAGGGTATGGAGGAGATGATCAAGAGATAAAGACAACAAAATTTGAAGTTTTTGGATGGTTGTTGTATAGGATGTGTCCATACTTCATGTGCAGTGTGTTGATTCCAATTGTTTTCCCTCTCATAGTCAGCCAGACTTTTTATTGGCCATAGCAACCTCAGCTTGGAATTAGGAAGAATCCCAAGGGTTTGGAGTAAAGACAAAGGGAGTTAGAATTGTAAGTTCTTATAAACTAAAGTTTGAAAAGATTTGAGTTTTACATGAAAAAAGAGAACTCATCTATTACTTTTTTAGCTGGTTTACCCTTACTATTCTACTTAGTGAAGTATCAATTAATCAAACAAGAAAAAAAGGGAAATTTAGAAAAATACACTCCCTCTTTTCACTTGATCTTCTCCTATCTCTTTGCAAAATAGGCCTTACTTTACACCAAAACTCCTCGTCTTTTAACCTCAACTAAACATTGTTAGAACATACGTACGGAAGCAACCATCCAATCCAAGCATTAAATATATATAAATTAGACAATGCAGTAAACAAGATTTGAAGCACTAACCTCTTGAAATAGTTGCATAAACTTTCTAAATAGCAAGAATCTAGGGCTTCAGTCTTATGCTATTTGCCTAGTAAAACCTTGGATGATTTTGCTTTTGGATGGGTAAGTACAATACATCTCTTAAAAGGTGATTTATTGGGTGATATTAGTCTTCCTTTAATAGAGTTATTTTGGCTGAAAATCCTCCTCCAAAAACGTTTAGGATTCTCCTTCTACAAGTTGAATCCTACTCCAACTCTATTAGATGATTTTTCTCCCAAATCACTTTTTACCCAAGTTTTCTCCAAGTTTTTACAAGGTATAGTAGGGACCATAGAAATAACAAAAGGCTACCAATTATAGTAGTGATTCGAAATTATCATGAACTAATTCTTACTCTAAATAATTGTAATTTATTTTAGTAAAAAAGGGCAATGGAACTCCTCAATATAAAATTTTTTTAAATTCAATAACACTTATTTTAACTTTCCATGTTAAGATCTAAAACACCAATTAATTAAATTAAATCGTTGAAAATTTTATTTAACCAACCAATAAAATCATTTACAATTCCACTTAAAATATTTCATGTGATGGATACAAAATCCACCGACCTGCTTTTTATATAAAAAATTATTAGCTTACATAAAGGGATATCATCAAACTCAAAATCGAGTCATGGATTCTATCACCTAGTTATTATTCACAAATGTTATTTATTATTGCCCAATCTATTAGGCATACACTAACTCTGAATGGAGTTGTACCTTTTGATAAATTAAAATAATAAGCAAATTACATTGATCATAATAATTATATCAAGATTAGGAGTATAAATTTATTTAATTTATAAGAGAAAATATTATATATATCCAGTGCAAAAATAATTTTTCTCTAATTGGTCCGTTCAATATACACTGAGTATATTAGCACAAGAAGTCGGAGTAAAACCACCCCTATAATCAAGACAAATTATACTATAATCTTGTGCTACAATCATCTAGATATTTCATTCAGTAATATCTTTAATTGTGAATATAGTTTATTTATTATGAGAACCAACAATTTAATCTTCTATTCATGAGCAAAGACTCCATACGCTAAACTATATACTACATAACTAAAAGGACACACATGTAACAAATGATCTATTTAAATTAGTACTTTATTGAATTGAATAAATTAAAGAAATAATTATTTCATAAAGAATAAAGTAAAATACTATGTCTAATCTGCATGGTTAATAGTATATCCCAACAGTCTCCCACTTAGACTCATAAACATGTGTCTACTACTCTTAACACCTGTTCCTTCTACATGCTTGTCAAAAATCTTCTGAGTCAAGCTCTTATCAAACGGGTCTACAAAATTGTCCTCTGACACAATCTTCAACACTCTTGTATCACCTCTCAAACATATGTCCCGAATTAAGTAATATTTACGCTCAATATGTTTGCTCCTTTTATGGATTCTTGGTTCCTTTGAGTTTGCAATTGGATTACTATTTTCACAATATAGTACAATCGATGCTTGAACCAAAGGAAACATATTAAGCTCTTTCAGAAAGTTCCTGAACCAAACAGCCTCTTTAGCTGCCTCAGATGCAGCCACATATTCGGCTTCCATGGTGGAATTAGCAACACATGATTACTTGATGCTCCTCCAACTTATGGCTCCACCTCTTATGGTAAAAACATATCCTGAGGTAGATTTTCTAAAGTCTCTATCTGACTAGAAATCTGAATCAGTATAGCCAATGGGTGCAAGACACCTGAGTGATACACCAACATATAATCCCTAGTCCTTTTCAAGTACTTTATTATATGCTTAATAGTAGTCCAATGTTCTCGATCAGGGTTAGACTGGAATCTACTAACCATGCCAATAGCAAAATAGGTGTCAGGTCTTGTACATAGCATATCATACATAAGACTCCCTACAGCCGAAGCATAAGGACCCATCCTCATCTCTTCTAACTCATCAGCCGTTTATGGGGACTGATCTTTCGACAGGGAGATTCCAAATCTAAAAGGAAGAAACCCTTTCTTTAAATATTGCATGCTAAACATGGTGAGAATAGTATCAATATAAGTTACTTGGGACAAGCCCAATATCCTTCGCTTCTGATCTCGCATAAGCTTGATCCCAAAGATATGTTCTGTCTGTCCCAAGTCTTTCATATCAAAATGTGAGGATAACCATCCCTTTACTGAATTCAACATGCTCATATTATTTCTTATGAGCAAAACATCATGTACGTACAAAACAAAAAATGTAACTTTATCTCCATTCCACTTCTTATAGATGCCAGACTCATTTTCACATTGACCAAAACTGAAGATTTTAATCGATGTGTCAAAACAAGTGTTCCATGCTCTAGAAAATTTTTTAAATCCATAAATGGATTTCATTAATTTACACAACATGTGCTCAATGCCATCTTTGATAAAACCAACTGGTTGTGCCGTATAGATGCACTCATCTAGACTTCCATTTAGAAAAGCGATCTTGGAATCCATTTTCCAGATCTCATAATCATAGTGAGAAGCATAGAATAAGAGAATACTAATGGATTTAAGCATGGCTACTGGAAAAGAGGTTTCCTCATATTTGATCCATTCTTTTTGAGTAAATCCCTTTGCAACGAGCTTAGCTATAAAAGTTTGCACTTTTCCATCAACTTGTAATGACCCGTCTTGACGTCTCATGAGTTACCACTTGATTTCCCCCAATTCTGGTTCTATATACTTTGTTATCTATGTTTTGTGGTGTCGAGTTGGTCGGATAGAGTCCGAAATCATTTTGGTAAGGTTTGAGACACTTAGTCTCTTTTCATGAAGCTTAAGTTGGAAAAGTCAATCGGTATTGACTTATATGTTAGAGGGTTTGGATGTGACATCCAATGGTTCAGTTAGCTTCGAGAGGTGATTTGCGATTTAGGAGCATGATTGGAATGCATTTTGGAGGTCTGGAGTAGATTTAGGCTTGAATTGGCGAAGATGATATTTTAGCGATTTTCGGTTGGTAGCTGAGATTTTGATATAGTGGTTGTAATAGAATTCCGAGAGTTGCAATATCTTTTTTATGTCATTTGGGATGGGTGTTCAAACATACATGTCATTCAAACTTGGTTTGTTTAGTTTTTTTTATCAAAAGCAGAATTCAGAGGACTTTTAGGAACTTAGGCTTGAATTTGATGTGTTTTGGTTGATTTGATGTTTTTTGTTCTATTTTGACGATTGAAAAAAGTCTGAATTAGGTATTAGGATATGTTGGTGCCTTTGGTTGAGGTTCCAATAGCCTCGGGTGAGTTTCCAATGGTCAATCAGATCATTTGGGAGTTGAGGAAATTGCAGAAGTTGCAGGTTTAGCTGTTGCAGGATTTTACTCTTCGCGTTCACGAGTGGACCATTGCATTTGCAAAGAATTGGTCAATGGATTTTTCCTTTTCATTCACGAGAAGTGTATCGCATCCACGGAGCCCTGGGAAGAGATGTTTCGCATTCGCGATAAGAGCTTCGCGATCGCGAAAGGTTAGCTGGGGGAGGTTAAGTAGCCTGTCGGGTTCATGATGTTTAAGATGCGTTCGTGAAGGTCCTATCTGGTAAAATCACATTTGTCTGGGAGCATTCTTGTCAATGTTCTTGTGTTCTTCGTGAATGCAAGGCTTGATCGCATTCTTGAAGAAGGATTTTCGGGCATTGGTAGAATGTGTAAAGGTCATCTTGTCTGCGAATTTGGGTCAATTTTCCTCCATAGTTGGCCATTTTGGGAGATGTTTGAAGGATATTGAAGAGGAGTTCAAGGGGAAACTCAATTATTATTTTAATTCTGCCTAGAAAATAATGGAAATTAAGCTAAAAATTGAAGAACTAGGGCTTGGAAATTTGGGACTTTTGATTGGGGATTTAAAGGAGCATTTGGGGTCGGAATAGAGAACTTTTGATATGTATGAAATCGTGAGGTGATAAAATCTACTGATGTTAAAATTTCTGAATTTTGAGATGCGGGCCTAGGGGTTGGTTTTGGCCAATTTTGAAATTTTTGAATTACTTTAATTGTTTTCGCTTAGCCATAGTTCCCTTATCATGTTTTGACGTCCTTGTTATGATTTTGGATAGATTGGATGCGAGTGGAGACCGATTCAAGGGGCAAAGCGGTCGCGAAGTAGTATTTTTTCCAGTTAGAGCTAATTAACCATTGTAAATCAGGAATTGAGGGTAAAAAACCCTGGTATTTAACTTGTTTTTGATAAACACGATGACTCACATGCTAGGGGACGAGCGTGTGGGCGTTCACTGGTAGGGATTGTGACTTGGTTCATTCTGTAGCAACAATGAAGTTGAGTATTTTGTTTGGAAATATTATATTATGCCTTATTTTTGATATTATACGGTATTATGGGTTGTATGCCATGTTTGGGACCTTGTGCCGACCTGTAGAAAATCCTTAGCGGCATTTTGACTGTTTTCCTCGCTTTTCTTGCGAAAAGCATATCCTTACGTTTTACCCGTTAAATGTCAAAAATTTGTTTATTCTTGTTACTTTCAAAAGAGAGAACTATTAGGACTGATTTCCCTAATTTCCACTATTGGGATTGTGGGGTTAATGACTGAGAGAGGCTGAGGACCTAAGTGTGAGGATATTTATGTATATATGTGAGTTATGGATCGGACTGCACGCCACAATGATATATTTATATATATATATATACATATATATAGCCATTGTAAATCAGGAATTGAGGGTAAAGAACCCTGGTATTTGACTTATTTTTGATAAACACGATGACTCACATGCTAGGTGACGAGCGTGTGGGCGTTCACCGGCAGGAATGGTGACTTGGTTCATCCTTTAGCAACAATGAAGTTGCGTATTTTGTCTGGAAATATTATATTATGCCTTATTTTGGATATTATACGGTATTATGGGTTGTATGCCATGTTAGGGACCTTGTGCCGACCTGTACAAAATCCTTAGCGGCATTTTGACTGTTTTCCTCGCTTTACTTGCTAAAAGCATATCCTTACGTTTTACCCGTTAAATGTCAAAAATTTGTTTATTCTTGTTACTTTCAAAAGAGAGAACTATTAGGACTGATTTCCCTAATTTCCACTATTGTGCCCAAGAGATTGTGGGGTTAATGACTGAGAGAGGCTGAGGACCTAAGTGTGAGGATATTTATGTATATATGTGAGATATGGATCGGACTGCACGCCACAATGATATATGTATGTATATATATATGTATATATATGTATATATATACATATATATATATATGTATATATACATAAATATATATATACATACATAAATACATACATAAATACATATATATACATAAATACATATATATATATATATATATATATATATATATATATGATCAGGCTATGTGCCGTAGTGATATGGCGCTTAGGCTGTAAGAACCCCTCCTGAGTCTGCATACTCCCAGTGAGCGTAGTCAACTATAATATACGTATCGGGCTGCACGTCATATCGGTTATTATGATTTCTATTATTATGAGATATTACGAGATTGAATGAAGAGGTTTGAGTCATGAGTGACTGAGAAGCTACTCGAGAGATCATACTACGAGTGATTCCTTCCTTGAGGGGACTATTTATGATGTTTTTCACTTATTTAACTTCGTATTTAAATAAGACTCTGTTCAGAAATATTGCTAAGTACCTGATTTCAAATATATTAAACTGGAAACGTCGATACTTTGACGAAACTTGTCTTTAAACTGTAAAGTGGTTCTGTTATCCTATGATTTTCATTCATATGCTTTTGGACTGCTCGTCACTACTTTCAGTCCTTTTTTACTTTAGTTACTTACTGAGTTGGCGTACAGTTGTTACTCCCTGCACCTTGAGTGCAGATCCAGGTGGCCGAGCAATTGAGTCAGGGCTATTTATCTTATCCAGTGTGTTCATGGAGATTTCCAGGTAGCTCCATGGTATCCTCAGCCTTGTTTCTCCCATCCATCTTGTTATCTTTTTTTTTTTTTGCATTTCGTAGACTATTGATGTAGTAGGTACTCAGACTTGTATTAGAGGCTCTAGACTTATGACACAGGATTTGTGGTGATATATAGTTCATGTTTTATTGATTTTCGCATATTTACCTTGTGTTAAATGCTTATTATGAAAGGTACGAAATTTAAATCTACGTAAAATGGCTTAATGTTAAAGGATAAGGGTTGTGGTAAATTGTATAGCCTCCTTTCATAGTAATGTGGTAGGCGCCATCCTGACCAATATTTGGGGTCGTGCCAAGTTGGTATCAGAGCCTAGGTTATATAGGTCTCGCAAGTCATGAGCCGGTTTAGTAGAATCTCGCCGATCGGTATGGAGACGTATGTATTTATCCTCAAGAGGCTGCAGAACCTTTAGGAAAATCATCATATTCTTGATATTCTTGTCGTGCGAATTGGTTATCCGAGTACTAAACTTCTATTATTCCATTCTCTCATAGATTGTAAGGACACATGCTATCGGGTAGGATGTACGACCACTAATACTACCAACTGGGCGATTAGAGGCTGAGGTCGCGGTCGAAGCCATGGCAGGGGCAGAGCAGCAGCTGCGATCCACCAGCTACCCCAATTCCGGATCAGGTCCCAGTTGTGGATGCCACAACAACACTAGCTCAGGCACCAGTTGTCCAATTGTGATTCGAGGACTTCAGCAGGCTTTAGCTGAAATCTTACCAGTGTGTACCCGGTTGGCTCAGGTGAGACTCCTAGTACTGATTCTGTTGCAGTTGTGAGGGACATCCCTAATGTATTTCTTGTGGATTTGCCAGGCATGCCATCAGACAAGGGTATTGATTTTGACATGAACCCGATGCCGGGCACTCAACCCATTTCTATCTTGTCATATCGTATGGCACCAGCAGATTTGAAGGAGTTAAACGAGTAGCTTTAGGAACTCCTAGATAAGGGGTTTATCCGGCCTAGTGTGTCACCTTGGGGTTCGCCGGTCCTTTTTGTGAAGAAGAATGATCGTACAATAAAAATGTGCATTGATTATAGGCAATTGAACAAGATATCAATTAAGAACAAGTATCCTTTACCTCGCATCGATGATTTATTTGACCAGCTTCCGGGAGCGAGGGTATTCTCCAAGTTTGATCTCCATATGGGTAATCACCAGTTGATGATCAGGGATTCGAATATTATTAAGATGGCCATTAGGACAAGATGTAGTCACTATGGGTACTTGGGCTATGTCTTTTGGGCCGACCAATGCCCTAGCAGCGTTCATGCATTTGATGAATAGCGTGTTCAGACCTTATCTTGACCCGTTCGTCATTGTCTTCATTGATGATATAATGGTATATTCACGTAGTCAAGAGTAGCACACGGAGCATATATGGGTTGTATTACAGATATTGAGGGAGGAGAAGCTGTATGAAAAGTTCTCGAAGTGTGAGTTTTGGCTCGGCTCAGTGGCATTCTTGGGACACGCAGTGTCCAGTGAGGGTATACAGGTTGATCCTAAGAAGATAGAGGCGATCTATAGATGGCCCAAAGCAATGGAGATTAGTAGTTTTCTTAGTTTGGAAGGCTATTATCGCCGGTTTATTTAGGTATTCTCATCTCTCACGTCGCCTTTGACCATGTTGACTCATAAGGGTGCTTCATTTGTATGGTCAGACGAGTGGAAGGAGAGCTTTGACCACAACTCCAGTGTTGCTGTTGCCATCAGTTTCAGGTTCATATATCGTGTATTGTGATGCTTCGAGAGTAGTGATTTGTTGTGTGTTACTGTAGGATGGTAGAGTCATTGCATATACTTCTTGTCAGTTAAATCCCCATGAGAAGAACTACTTCATTCATAATTTAGAGTTAGCTCCCATAGTTCATGCATTGAAGATTGGAGGTATTCACTGATCATCGCGGTCTTTTACATTTGTTCAAGTAAAAGGATCTTAATATTAGACAGCAAAGATGGTTGGAGTTACTTAAGGATTATGATATAACTATATTGTACCATCCGGGAAGGCCAATGTTTTGGCTGATGTTTTGAGCTAAAAGGCAGTGAGTATGGGGAGGTTGGCATATATTCCAGTTGGGGAGAGACCTCTTGCGGTTGATGTCCAAGCTTTGGCTAATCGGTTCGTGAGCTTGGATATTTCGGAGCCTAGTCGGGTATTGGCTTGTGTGGTTTCTCGGTCTTCTCCGTATGAGAACAGCAGAGAGCACCAATATTATGATCCATATTTTCTCGTCCTTAGGGACATAGTTTAGCATGAAGATACTAGAGATGTGCATTTGGAGATGATGGGGTATTAAGGATGCATGGCCGGATTTGTGTGCCCATTGTAGATGGGTTTCGGGAGATGATTCTGTAGGAGGCTCATAGCTCGCAATATTCTATTCATCTAGGAGCCGTAAATATGCATTAGGATCTGAGGCATCACTGCTGGTGGATGAGAATGAAGAAAGACATTATGAGATATGTAGCTCGATGTCTCAATAATAAGCAAGTGAAATATGAGCATCAAAAACCAGGTAGCTTGCTTCAGCAGATGGTTATACCCAAGTGGAAATGGGAGAGGACCAATATGGACTTTGTTGTTGTTCTTCCACAGACTTTGAAGAATTTCGATGCTATTTGAGTGATTGTGGATTAGCTGACCAAGTCTGAGCACTTCATTCCTATCTATACTATATATTTTTGAGAGCGCTTAGTAGAGATATATATCCGGGAGATAGTTTGGTTGTATGGCATCCCCGTTTCTACCATCTCTGATACGGGCACTTAGAATACATCGCAGTTATGGAGGTCTTTGTAGCGAGAGTTGGGTACTCAAGGGGAGTTGAGCATATCTTTTCATCCTCAGACGGACGGGCATGCCGAGCGTACTATTTAGATATTGGAGAAAGTTTTGGGTGCTTCTGTTATTGATATCGGAAGGTCATGGGATCAAATTCTACCGCTCGCAAAGTTTTCTTATAACAACAAGTATTGATTGAGTATTTAGATGGTTCTATATGAGGCTCTGCCTGGAAGGCCTCCTATTGGTTAGTTCGAGCCTGGTGAGGCTAGGCTACTGGGGATATATTTAGTACATAATGCATTGGAGAAGGTGAAGGCTACTCAGCAGAGGCTCCGTATGGCACAGTCGAGGCAAAAGAATTATGCTGATAGGAAGGTGCGAGATGTGTCATACATGGTTGGCGAGAAGGTTCTGTTAAAGATTTCACCCATAAAGGGTGTTATGAGATTTGGGAAGAAAGGGAAGTTGAGTTTGCGGTTCATTGGGCCTTTTGAGGTATGTTAGAGGATTAGGGAGGTGGCGTATGAGCTTACTTTTCCATCGAACTTGTCGAGCGTGCATCCGGTATTTCATATTTCTATGCTTCGGAAATATATTGGGGACCCATCTCATGTTCTGGACTTCAACACGGTTAAGTAGGATTATGAGTTGACTTATGATGTGGAGCTAGTAGCAATTTTAGGTTGTTAGGTTTGGAAGTTGAGGTCAAAGGATATAGCTTTAAGGAAAGTGTAGTGGAGATGCCGGCTCGTGAAGGAGGCTACCTTGGAGACCGAGCGGGAGATGCGGAGTAGATATCATCACCTTTTTTATGCTTCATCAATGTTTCTAGAGTCGTTCGAGAACTTAGTTTTGCTTAAATTGGGGAGGATGTGACGACCTGGCCCGTCATCTCATGAGTTACCACTCCATTTCCCCTATTTCTGCTTATTTATGCTTTGTTATCCGTGTTTTGTGGTATCGAGTGGGTCGGATCGAGTCTGAAATGATTTGTTAAAAATTGAGAAACTTCACCTCTTATAAGGAAGGTGGAGTTGGAAAAGTCAACCGGATGTTGACTTATTTGTTAGAGGGCTCGGAAGTGAGTTCTGATGGTTCCGTTAGTTTCGGGAGGTGATTTGTGACTTATGAGCGTGGTCAAAATGGGATTGGAGGTTCGGAGTATATTTAAGATTGAATTGGCGAAGTTGATATTTTGACGATTTCCGATTGGTATGTGAGATTTTGATATAGTGATCAGAAGGGAATTCCGAGAGTTTCAGTAGCTTCATTATGTCATAAGGGTCATTTTTTTGGGGATTTGAAGGACCATTTGGGTCGGTATTGAGAACTTTTGATATGTATGAACTCGTGGGGAGATAAAAGGAATCTATTGATGTGAAAATTTTTGAATTTCGAGACGTGGGCCAAGGGTTTAGGACTGGCCAATTTTAGAATTTTGGTATTATTTTAATTTTTTTGGCATGGGCTTCGTTCCTTTAGCATATTTTGACATTCTTGTTCTGATTTTTGATAGATTCGACGTCAGTGGAGGCCAATTCGAGGGGCAAAGACGTCGTGGAGTAGTATTTTTACAAGTTTGAGGTATGTAACAAATGTAAATCTGGAACTGAGGATACAAAACCCTAGTATTTTACTTGTTTTTGATAAACGCGGTGACACACATGCTATATACGATTGTGTAGGCGTGCACCGGCAGGGATTGTGACTTGGTCAGTCATAAAGCGACAATTAAGTTGCGTATTATGGGTTGTATGCTATGTTGTGGCCTTGTGCCGACCTGTAGAAAACCCTTAAAGGCATTTTGACCTTTTTCCTCACTTTACTTGCTAAAAGTATATCCTCAGTCATGTTTTATATGTTAAATGTTTAAAACTTGTTTATTCTTCTTACTTTCAAAAGAGAAAATTATTTGGACTGAGTTCTTTAATTTCATCTATTGTGCCTGAGAAGTTGTGAGGTTATTGACCAAGAGAGGTTGAGGACCTAAGTGCGAGGATATTTATGTATATATGTGAGTTATTGATCAGTCTGCACGCTGCATCGATCTTTATTTGGATCGTGTTGCACGACTATATATATGTATATATCAGATCAGGCTACGTGCTGCAGCAACATGAAACTTGGGATGTAGGAGCACTTCAGGAGTGTGCAAACTCCTAGTAAGGATAGTAAACTATAAAATATATGGATTGGGCTGCATGCCGCAACGATTATTATGAGACATTGCGAGAGTGATTGATGAGGGTTGAGTCACAGGTGATTGAGAGCCACCCGGGAGGCCATATTTCAGTGATTCCGTGCCGAAGGGTCCATTTATGATGTTTTTCACTATTTTCACTCTGTATTTAAATAAGCGGATGCTGAAAAATATTGTTATGTATCTGATTTCAAATGTTTTGAACTGGAAAAGCTGATTTTTTTGACGAAACTCGTCATTAAACTGTAAAGTGGTGTGCTATCTAGATTAAATTCCACTCAGGTGAATAGTGTTACTGTTCACATTTTCTCTCTAGAAAGAAGGGCGAATAGTGTTTCCGTCACTATTCATCGGGCATACCCCCGGATTTTGGCGGTGGATTGTCACAAAATTGGTGTCACATGATCCCCTTCTCTTTGTGAACAATCCCCAATTGATATTTACCTCAAATCTATAACCAATTTTCCTACATCTTAAATCTTATTTTCACGATTCACTGTAGCAACCAGAATTTCATCAAATTTCCAATTCTATTTCTTTTGATAGAGTAGATGTGATGGGCTGTGATTGAAGGATAAATAAACCATGGATGCTACGCCCTCTCCCCAGCCTTTTTCTGTGGGAGAGGCTATTCAAATCAATCTTGAAAATCTAACAAATATCGGTACCAAAAAAACATATGCTTCGCAACTTGCTGGGCAACAATCTGCCGCAAAAAACTCAAAGTTGGAACACTGTCCTGATACGTTTGAGCATGGAAAACCTACTGTTGAATTCACAGTAGATGAAGTGAATGCATTCACTAGGGAGGAAGGTCTTCAACAAGCAGTTGTAATTAAATTTTCATATGGAAAGCCTGAGCTTCAGGAGCTGAGACAAATTTTGCCGAAATAATTCGACATCAAAGGTAACTGCAACATTGGACAGCTAGAATATCAGTATATTTTGGTAAGATTCGATCTATTTGAAGATTTTAATAATGTGTTATCAAGAACAACTGGTTATGTTAATGCAAAAGGAGACGAGTTCTTCTTTAGGACATTCCCATGGACAATGGGATTTAACCCTCGTGAAGAAACGTCAAAAGTTGTCGCTTGGATTTTGTTTCCTGAACTGCCAGCAAATTTCATCACAAAAAAATCCTTAATGTTCATCGCATCTGCCGTGGGAAAGCCTCTAGCAGTAGATAAGGCTATTAAAGATCGAACGCGACCTAGTACGTCAAGAGTTAAAGTCTTGATTAATTTACTTAACAAACACCCAAAGAAAATCAAGATCAAGATAGTAGATATGAAATCTGGAAAAATAGTTGAATATGACCAGCAAATCGTGTTTGATAATTTACCTAAATACTGCACATATTGTAATCATCAAGGTCACGATGTAAAATCGTGTCATTGGACTTCAGAGGTTTTGAATGAAGAAGCACTTCATGTTGACGAATCCGAATTAAGGGGCAGTTTTCCTAAATTAGGAGGTGATGCTAGGGAGTACTTGAATGCTACTCTTGCAGGACGACGAATTTAAGGGGTACGACCTAATGTGATTGATGAAGAAGGACAACAAATTGTTACTGCTTCAAATATTCCAGCCGAAGCAGATCTTTCAAGGCCAAATGCAGCACTTACTGTTCCATTGGATGGTCCTTTGAATGTTTTAACCGAAAACAGTCAGCTATGGGCGTGCCAAATTTAGAACCTACTACTGCAATTGCTGAAGCACCACAAAACAATGGAAAAAGGACTGAACAGATTATCGTCGAGCAGCAGCAGTTGATGCAGACTACAATATTTGGTCAGGGATATGGTACAAATTTGGAAGCTTCTGATTCTTTCAAAGCTACTAGAGATACTACTGTTTTATCAGTCCAAACTGCGGAGAAGTCAAATGCTTTAAGAAATCCTTGACAACAAGGATGCAATGACTTGAATGAAGCATCAGCTCTGTTAGTTCTCAGCCTACCAGTTCAACTGAAATATGCAAAGGACAGCACCATATGTACAATGTGCAACAACTAGTTCCAGGGGAGCTAAATGTACCAGCTAATGTAGATTCAATTTTAAAAGCAAATATAGCATTGGATGGAATTAAGTGGACTGGGCAAAATGAAGAGGTGGAGGATCAGTGTGATGTTATGGAATTGGAGTTTGCGGCATCTGGTACAAATAGAAACAATATTACCAACTGGACAGTACATTCAAAGCTGCATTCTACACTTGCTTTGCAATGTCATGTTGATTGGCATGCTTCTGGGATAGATAACAATAATGATGTGAGTGAACTTATTCAAATAACAGCAACTCCTACGGATGATGATGTTGCGGTGAAGTCATTTCGACAAGATACCTCTAACCAGCGTCATATGGTTTAACAAAAAGTCACTGTGACTACTTCCATAGGTACAACTGTTGCAGATGTCTCTAATGCTGCCTTAGTTCAAGGTGGTTTTGATTTACAACATACTGATGCAAGTCAACACTAAAGGGAAGCTGGACAACATAATGCAAACGATAATTGGTCATCTGTGTCCAACCAAAAAAAGAACTCCACCAACCAAAAAAAATTGCAGAATGCACAAAAGAATACAGGTTTACCTAAAAATTCTAATTCATTTGCTGCACTTGGCAATTTGAATGATGATGATGGAAATTTGACTGGAGAGAATCGGCAGATGACTAAGGATCAAAATTCTCCGACGGTTCATTTCTCCAGTCTACATGTGGAAAAAATTATAAAAGAATATGGGGAACCATCAAACTCCGCTGCAAATAACAAAGAAGTCATTCAAGCTATGATGAGGAAGATGGTCAGTAACTTGAAACTGTGGAAAGATCAACGAGAGTTTGATGATGACGAGGGCCAGGGTGATGGACTGGCTGCTTTTTCATCTGAAGAAGACGACCATGAGCTGGATCAGGATAGTGCAGGAGAGGACATTGATGCTTCACCAAAATTTCAAGGGAAACCTGCAATAATTCAAATTTGCAATATGATCTGTCGAGCAATTCAGTCACTTGCAGCCAGTCCCAACAGTATCTTGAATCATAATGCACCAGTTTTTGTTCAAAGAAATAACGCAGAACCAGTTACTTCAAATGCAGCAACAACAAAGTTTGACCAAAAGGAATCAAAAGATAATGTCCAACCAATCAATTCCCCAAGAGAAACATCACATGATTATCAAAATCCAAAAGTGCTGCAAAAACTGTGTAGAATAACATTGTCGCAACAGAACCACTCACTATTTTGGAACAGAGGAAACTTTTGGATGCAATGAGCAAACCTTTGGATACTAGTAAGCAGCAGCAAAGGAATATAACTACACCAACAAAGTCTCCTTCTAGTGATTGCAAAACAGTAGCATTATCACAGGCGGGGCAGCACTATATCGTGACAAATGCTCCAGTAATCTCTTCACAGGAAAGACAACTCTTGCGCAATTTTCAAGAGATGCCAAATTTAATTTTGACAGGTAGGCATATATATGAAGAAGGGGAGGAAGAAGATATCTTAAACCAGTGTCGCGCAGACGCTTCAAGAAAAGGTGACTTGTCACCATAGCATAATAGTGACCATTGCATAGTAAAAAAAATAAGTAATGTCGGGATAGGGATAGAAGTTGGGACGGTAGGGTGATTGGAGAAAATTTCATAAGGAGGCCCCCAATGAGAAATGAAAAACAAAATTAGGTCACTCAAACAATTTCTACAAAGTCCAATCGCTTGAAGAACAAAGCATGAATTTTGAATAAAATTTGAATAAATTATGGACCAAGACAAGAATCTACAACTTCAAGTTTTCACAAAATTAGAGAAAAGAGAGCACATTGATGGCTTCTTCATCTTATTATTTTACCATCACATTAGTATTATTATATGTAATATCATCGTAGAGCATGTTATTTACTCTGTGATGATCACATATTTCTTAGTTCTTGCCAGTTCTTTCTTTTTACATGCTTGCTAGTAGATGAGGAATTTTATTTGCCTCAATAGGACTTTTTAGGTAAGGCTTACGCCTGTGGTGTTATATGGGTAACAATACTGGTGCTATTCCCCCTTACTTTACTTTTCCTATTTGTTGTAAATTTCTTTTTTTCAATAATTAATGAAATCTATCCCTAGGCGATTGCCTAGCAGATTGCCAAAAAAAATAATTGTAAAGTGGATCTGTTATCCTATTATTTTCAGTCATATTCTTTTGAATTTTTCATCATAGCTTATAGTCCTTATTTACTTTAGTTACTTACTGAGCTGGCGTACTCGCATTACTCTCTGCATCTTTTTTGTAGATCCTGGTGGCCGAGTGGCCGAGTGAGGGCTGTTTAGCTTATATATAGTGTTGATATTGATTTTCAGGTAGCTGCATGGCGTCCGCATCCTGTTTTCCTCCTCTATCTTGTTATTTTTTTCGCATTTCCTAGACTATTGATGTAGCAAGTATTCAGACTTGTATTAGAGGCTCTAGACTCGTGACACCAGATTTGTGGGACTGTGTAGTTCATGTTTTATTGACTTTCGCATATTTATCTGTTGCGTTAAATGCTTATTATGAAAGGTATAGTATTTAAATCTGCGTAAAAAATGGCTTAATGTAAAAGGGAAAGGCTTGTGGTTAATTTCTTAGTCGGCTTGCCTAGTAATCTGATAGGCGCCATCACGACCGGTATTTTGGGTCGTGACAATGCTCCTCTTTTTTTTCTTATAGATCCATCTACAACTAATGGGTTTGACTCCACTTGGTTGTTCTACAAGATCCCATACTTGATTGGAGTACATGTATTCCATTTTCAGATTTCATAGCATCAACCCCTTTATCAGCATCTATATCTTGTTGTCCTTCGTCGTAATGAAATAGATTCTATATTAGGCTCTTCAGGAGTTCTATCATAATTCTCCCAAGAACGCAAACCGGATTGATCTTCTAATAATTCTCCCACTATGAATAGTCACTACAGGTGGAGGCTGACTTTATTATTGAATCACAATTTCATTTTTTTGAACCGAAGCCTCAATGTTATTCTCCACACTTTGCGGTTCTGGGATATCACTAACTTCTTTCTGGAGTGCACGATGCAGAACAATTTTAGGTTGTTCAACAATTTGAGGTTGCTCAACAATCTGAAGTTGCTCACCATTACTCCCACTACTTTGGGGTAGTGAGATATCTACCTATTTGTCTTGTGCAATCTGCTGCCCATTGACATTTCTCCTAGTACGATAATGCAGTGGTATGCCAATACTAGCTTCTGGGATACGTATCTAGAGAAGAGTCTTCGATTACTCCACTATTTAATTTCTGTAAAACTAGTTTACTTCTAGGAATATTATTCGTTAAATAGTCCTCTTCTAAAAATCTTGCATTTGTCACTTCTGTCCTTGATTCCCATTTATCTGCTTTCCATTTCAACACATATGCTGGACAACCCAAACCCGAATGTGCCATAAACATGGCATTCACCCATTCCACAATTCTACTCTAGTTGAAGGTACTGACTTTGAAGGAACCAAATTTAGAGCGTAATTTTTTGTTTCAAAAGCATATCCCCAAAAGGAAGAAGGCAAATTGGAATAACTTAACATTGATCTAACAATTTCCATAAGGGTCCTATTTATTCTATCTGCCACACCTTTTTGTTGTGGTATTTCTATGGCAGATAATTGTAATGAAATTCCACTATCTAATAAGTATTTTATGAATTCCGTATAAATGTATTAACCACCACGGTCAGATCACAATGTTTTGATATATTTATCATGTTAATTCTCCGTTTCCGTCGTAAATTCGTTGAAATTTCTCAAAGCATTCAGACTTACATTGCAATAGATAAATGTATCCATATTTTGAGTAATCGTCTATGAAAGTCAGATAATACGCAAAACCACCTCTTGCTTATATATTCATAGGGCCACACAAATCAGAGTGAATTAATTCTAGCTTATCATTGGCTCTATTTCCTTTTGATGAAAAATGTCTCTTGGTGATTTTACCTTATATACAGGATTTGCATGTTGGTAGTGAGTCCACTTTAATGTAATGCAAAAGTCCATTACAGACCATCTCGAAGTTTTATTTAGATTTATATGACCTAGACGTTAGTGCCACAAATAAGTTTGACTCAATTCAGAAATACATTTTCTTTTGTGTGGCGGATTACTGTTATTTAGTTCTTTTGGTTATTGTACCACATGAGGAGATATATCAAGCATAAAAAGGTCATGTACTCTAGCAACAATGCAGATAAAACACTTATTAAACTTAATAACATCAGATTTATTAGCAAAATAGACATTATAACTAGCATGCATTATTTTCGAAACTGAAATCAAAATACTTCAAATAAAAGGTGCATAGAGAACATCTTTTAGAACTAAAACTCTAAACATCGTTTGGAACTAAAACTCTATCACTACTAAATGAAACTCTAATATTTCATAAAGCTAAAGCTGGTGTGGGCTTGCCTTTAGCTTCAAATATGCAAAATTCATTCTCCCCTGGCCAGTTAAAAATTCATATATCCAGAAGATGAAAGTAGCCGAGATAAAGATGTTAAGATGGATGTACCGTCATACTAAACTGGATAAGATAAGGAATGTAGTTATTAGGGAGAAGGTGGGCATTGCTCCTATAGACGATAAGATATGGGAAGCGAGGCTTAGGCGGTTTGAACACGTGTGATAGAGAACCATAGATTCCCCGGTTAGAAGGTGTTAGCGGTTGGCTTTGGCAGGTAGGAGAAGAGGTAAAGGGCGGGTTAAGAAGAATTGGGGTGAGGTGATCAGGAAAGACATGGCGCAACTCGATATTTATGATGACATGGCTCTTGATAGGAAACGTGGAGGTCGAGCATTAGGGTTGTAGGCTAAGGGGTAGTTCATAGTTTTCCCTCATTGTTCCGGGTAGTTTGATAGAGTTTTGCCTATGTCTGGTAGTGGTATATGTTGTGTTCACACTATTTTGTTATTTTATATATGATTATATTATTGCACTCCCTTTCACTTATTTGTTCTATTTTAAGATATTATTATCACTTATCTTGCCTCTTTTGTTGTTACATAGCTCTTCTTTCATTTCTTTTCTGAATTTATTATATCTTCTCTTGAGCCAAGGGTCTCCCAGAATTATCATCTCTACCCTTTTGGGATAAGGGTAAGGTCTACATACATCCTACCCTCCCCAGACTCTACTAGTAGAATTTTATTAGGTACATTGATGTACTTAGGCACCGCGTTTCCTGAAACCCCTACAAAGTAGTATAGATGTGATTAGTGACTCCCGAATCTACACCCCAAAACATGGTAGAAACAGGCGCTAAACCAGTTTCAACGATATTTAATTTTAAATTTACCATGCTTATTCAGCTTTTCCAGATAGGCAGGGAATTGCTTCTTGTGATGCCCAGGTTGCTTAAAATGATAGCACTTGCCTTTAGGCTTTTCCACACCAGCCGCACCTATAGGTGCCAAGACATTTTGAGCCTTCTTCTTTTTCTTATTAACATTTGACTTAGAAATTAAAGTTTTCTCAACATTGAGTGCCACAACTGGAGCTTGTTGTTTGATAATAGATTCTTCCGCTTATAGCTCATTCAACAATTTTGCTTGTGACAAATCCATTTTTTTCATATTATAGTTCAAGGAAAATTGTTGAAAACTGTCAGCCAAAGTCTGTAGGACAATCACAACTTGAGACTCCTTATCAATCACATGTCCAAGGACATCCAGTTAAGTCAGAAGACTCATAATCTTAAGAACATAGTCCCTGACACATGATCCTTCAACCATCATGGTGTTCAAAAGGGATTTCATGGAAGTCTTCTTAGCAGCACGATATTTCTCACCGAACATCTCTTTGAGACTTTCAAGAATGTTGTATGCGGACCGCATAGACTGATGTTGATGTTTCAAAACATTCGCCATAGAGGAAAGAATGTAACACCATGCCATCTCATCAACCTTAACCCATTTGTCATAGGCCTTAACCTGATCATTAGTAGCATTTTCAGGTTTTCGTGGGTAGTCCTCAAAGATTACAAATTTGTATCCTTCAATCGTTATGAAAATACGAAGGTTTCTTTTCTAGTCAACATAATTCCGTCCTTCTAACTTGTTTTGGTTCACAATTGAGGTAAGCGCGTTGAATGAAGACATGGCTAATCTGAGAGATATTCACAATAAATTAAACAGTAGTTATTATTTAAAATAGTTAAATTCAAAACATCACATTACACATATAACCATGCTCATTGAACAGTTAGATTCGTTAGGGAAACTTGACAATTCATGCAAAATATATGAGTGATGTAAGATATTAACCAATTGTTGAATGAACACATGGTTAATTAGCGAGATATTCACATTAAATAGATCATTAGATATGTATTTAGAATAATTAAATTCAAAACAATACATTACACATATAACCATGTTCATTGAACAGTTAGATTCGTTAGGGAAACTTAACTATTCATGCAAAATATATGAATAATGTAAGATATTAACCCCATAAACTTAAGCACGACCAACTCAGATGGAGAGTAAACTGTTAATTTAAGATAGGTAAATATCACTTATATAAACTTTAGTTTTACTGAATAACCATGTAACTCAGATGGAGAGTTCATACAAGTAATCAAATAACTAGAGACAAAACTACAGTAATTATCTACAATGAATTTATCTGAAGTGGAAGAAGACCTATGCCAACACATAAATTCATTATATTATTGTAAAGCATGATTTGAAACAATGAGATTTGAACTCTACTATCACAGATTTCTTTTTAAAATGTCTTTTATTAAGAAAATTACAGAAACTAGAAAAATGGAAATAACCCATCTAAACGACCCCGAATGCCCAAAAACAAGACAAGTGAGCCTTTCTCAGTTGGTAAAGCACCTCCACCTACGACCGTTAGGTCCTGAATTCGAGTCACCAGGGAGAGGAAGTATGGAAGCACTATAGATCCTCCTAATTTGGGAGGGGAAAAAAAGGGGGCGCGCTAGTGTCAGGTCTCTAAATAAGTTCCACTCGGGTGAATAGTGTTACTGTTCACATTTTCTCTCTAGGAAAAAGGGCGAATAGTGTTTCCGTCACTATTCATCGAGCATGCCCACGGATTTTGGCAGTGGATTGTCATAAAATTGGTGTCACATGATCCCCTTCTCTTTGCAAACAATCCCCAATTGATATTTACCTCAAATGTATAACCAATTTTCCTACATCTTAAATCTTATTTTCACGATTCACTGTAGCAAGATGAATTTCTTCAAATTTCCAGCGCTATTCCTTTTGATAGAGTGGATGTGATGGGCTGTGTTTGAAGGATAAAGCAACCATGGATGCTACGCCCTCTCCCCAGCCGTTTGTTGAGGGAGAGGCTATTCAAATCAATCTTGAAAATCCAACAAATATCGGTACCAAACAAACATATGCTTCGCAACTTGCTGGGCAACAATCCGCCGCAAAAAACTCAAAGTTGGAACTCTGTCCTGTTACGTTTGAGCATCGAATACCTACTGTTGAATTCACAGTAGATGAAGTGAATGATTTCACTAGGGATTAAGGTCTTCAACAAGAAGTTGTAATTAACTTTTCATATGGAAAGCCTGATCTTCAGGAGCTGAGACAAATTTTGCCGAAACAATTCGACATCAAAGGTAATTGCAACATTGGACAGCTAGAACATCAGCATATTTTTGTAAGATTTGATCTAATTAAGATTTTGATAATGTGTTATCAAGAACAACTGGTTATGTTAAGGCAAAAGGAGACGAGTTCTTCTTTAGGACATTCCCATGGACAATGGGATTAAAGCCTCGTGAAGAAACGTCAAAAGCTGTCGCTTGGATTTTGTTTCCTGAACTGCCAGCAAATTTCTTCGCAAAAAAATCCTTAATATACATCGCATCTGCCGTGGGAAAGCCTCTAGCAGTAGATAAGGCTACTAAAGATCAAACGCGACCTAGTACGGCACGAGTTAAAGTCTTGATTAATTTACTGGACAAACACCCAAAGAAAATCAAGATCAAGATAGTAGATATTAAATCTGTAAAAATAGTTGAATATGGCCAGCAGATCGTTTTTGATAATTTACATGAATAAAACACGTATTGTAATCATCAAGGTCACAATGTAAAATCGTGTCGTTAGACTTCAGAGGTTTTGAATGAAGAAGTAGTTCATATTGAAGAATCTGAATTAAGGGGCAGTTTGCCTAAATTAGGAGGTGATGCTAGGGAGTACCTGAATGCTACTCTTGCAGGACGACGAATTGAAGGGGTTCGACCTAATGTGATTGATGAAGCAGGACAACAAATTGTTACTGCTTCAAATGTTCCAGCTGTAACAGATCTTTAGAGGACAAATGCAAGAGTTACTGTTCCATTGGATGGTCCTTTGAATGTTTTTACCGAAAAACAGTCAGCTATAGGTGCGCCAAATTTAGAACCTACTGCTGCAATTGCTGACGCAGCACAAAACAATGCAAAAAGGACTGAACAGATTATCGTCGAGCAGCAGCAGTTGATGCAGACTACACTATTTGGTCAGGGATATGGTACAAATTTGGAAGCTTCTGATTCATTCAAAGCTACTATAGATACTACTGTTTTATCAGTCCAAACAGGGGAGAAGTCAAATGCTTTAAAAAATCCTGGACAACAAGGATGTAATGACTTGAAAAAAGCATCAGCTCTGGTAACTTCTCGGCCTACCAATTCAACTGAAATATTCAAAAGACAGCACCATATCTACAATGTGTAGCAACTAGTTCCAGGGAGGTAAATGTACTAGCTAGTGTAGATTCAATTTTAAAAGAAAATATAGCATTGGATGGCATTAAATAGACTAGGCAAAATGAAGAGGTGGAGGATCAGTGTGATGTTATGGAATTGGAGTTTGCGGCATCTGGTACAAATGGTAACAATATTACCAACTGGACAGTACATTCGAAGCTGGATTCTACACTTGCTTTGCAATGTCATGTTGATCGGCATGCTTCTGGGGTAGATAACAATAATGATGTGAGTGAACTTATTCAAAGAACAGCAACTCCTACGAATGATGATGTTACGCTGAAGTCAGTTCGACAAGATACCTCTAACCAGCATCATATGGTTCAACAAAAAGGCACTGTGACTACTTCAATATGTACAGCTGCTGCAGATGTCTCTAATGCTTCCTTAGTTCAAGGTATTTTTGATTTACAGCATACTGCTGCAAGTCAACACTCAAGGGAAGCTAGACAACATAATGCAAACGATCATTGGTCATCTGTGTCCAACAAAAAAAAGGAACTCCAACAACCAAAAAAATTGCAGAATGCAAAAAAGAATACAGGTTTACCTGAAAATTCTAAATCATTTGCTGCACTTGGCAATGTGAATGATGATGATGGAAACTTGACTGGAGAGAATCGGCAGATGGCTAAGGATCAAAATTCTCCGACGATTCATTTCTGCAGTCCACATGTGGAGAAAATTATAAAAGAATATGGGGAACCATCAAACTCTACGGGAAATAACAAACGAGTCATTCATGCAAAGATGAGGAAGATGGTCATTAACTCGAAACTGTTGAAAGACCAATGAGACTCAGGCCGGGGAGATGGACTTGCTGCTTTTTCATCTGAAGAAGACGACCATGAGCTGGATCAGGATAGTGCAGGAGAGGACATTGATGCTTCACCAAATTTTCAAGGGAAACCTGCAATAATTCAAAATAGAAATATGATCTTTCGAGAAATTCAGTCACTTGCAGCCAGTCCCAACAGTATCTTGAATCATAATGCCCCAGTTTTTGTTCCATGAAATAATACAAAACTAGTTACTTCAAATGCAGCAACAACAAAGTTCAACCAAAAGGAAAAAAAGAAAATGTCCAACAAAACAATTCCCCAAGAGAAACATCACACGATCATCAAAATGCAAGAGTGCTGCCAAAATCTGTGCAGAATAACATTGTCACAACAGAACCACTCACTGTTTTGGAAGAGAGGAAACTTTTGGATGTAATTAGCCATCCTTTGGATAGTAGTAAGCAGCAGCAAAGGAATGTAACTACACCAACAAACTCTCCTTCTGCTGATTGCAAAATTGTAGCATTGTCACAGGCGGGGCAGCACCATAACGTGACAAATGCTCCAGTAATCTCTTCACAGGAAAGACAGCTCTTGCGCGATTTTCATGAGATGCCAAATCCAATTTTGACAGGTAGGCATATATATGAAGAAGGGGAGGAAGAATATTTTTAAAACGAATTTCGGGCAGATGCTTCAAGAAAAAGTGACTTGTCACCATTGCATAGTAAAAAAAAATAAGAACTGTCGGGAAAGGGATAGATGTTGGGACGGCAGGGTGATTGAAGACACTTTCATACGGAGGCTCCCAATGAGAAATGCAAAACAAAATCAGGTCACTCAAACAATTTCTACAAAGTCCAATCGATTGAAGAACAAGCATGAATTTTGAAGACATTTTGAAAAACATTGTGGACGAAGACAAGAATCTGCAACTTGAAGTTTTCAAAAAATTAGAGAAAAGAGAGCACACTGATGGCTTCTTCATCTTTTTATTTTACCATCACATTAGTATTATTATATGTAATATCATCGCATAGCATGTTATTATTTCTGTGATGATCACATATTTCTTAATTTTGCCAATTTTTTTTTTATATGCTTGCTAGTAGATGAGGAATTTATTTGCCTCAATAAGACTTCTAAGGTAAGGTTTACGCCGGTGGTGTTATATGGGTAACAATACCGGTGCTATTCCCCCTTACTTTACTTTTCCTCCATGTCACGTCCCAACCTTGGAAGGCACGACCGAAGCTTAATCGATTAAACCCAACTGAGTAAGCCTTATCAAACACTTCCTACCTAACTCAACATGAATAATGAAACCATTCTTTCTTTCACTTGTATGGAAGAGGAAAGTTAGAACATATACATTGCAAATTCATTATATATCACAAAATTAAACCGAAGATAAGTTCCAAGATTCCATATAATTTTGCTTTAGAGAAGTGAGAGTTAGAATTACAATATAGTTCGTGGGCCCATCCAACATGCGTACACCCCCAACACATATGTCACAGAGCCTCTAATGATGTACAAGACGAGTAGGACAATGCCAGGGACAAAGCCCCCTCTATACCTCAAAAGTAGAAACCTACAACAAAAGATAGGCAGTATAACCCCTTGAAGGAGAAAGGGGCTCACCAAGACTTTGAGATGAATATACTCTGCTACGCGCGATTGACCCTATCTGCATTGGAGCCACTTACATTCATTTAGAAATGTAGCGCCCCAGAAAAAGGAACGTTATTGCCATGGAGTAGTGCTAGTGTGTATAACTAAATACCATCTAGTTAGAAATAACTTTCATACCAAACATAAAGAAACCACAAGTATAAGTCAATCGCTTTAAACGATCACAACATTAACAATGTAGAAGGATCATGCAATTTTTCACATTATGTTTCCATAGAATTCAGTTTTGGGCATATGATAATATTCATCCTTGTTTGCTAAATCATTGCTAGCTTAAGCGGAATCAGATCTCGACCTGATCGGCTAGGTTGCCTCACTTGAGACATACTCTTCAATCACAATCTTGCTTCCCTTTTTATTCGGGATGTCAACATATTACCACCATGTGTGTGGCATGGAGTCTAATCTCAACCTGATCGACTAGGCAGCCTTACCAAGGAATTTCTCTTTTTCCATCAATCATCTCAATTCAATCTTTGTTTCACATATATCATTCCATAGGCACTAGAGGCCACAACTATCATGTTATATATTTGTCACTGGGACACATCTCTGACCATTCCCAATTTCAATGTTAGATTTGTAAGTTATGGTAATAAGAGCACACAAGAGCAATTAATAATTGTAGACATAGAGGAGACTTCACATAGATGGCACAACATATGCAATTTTAATTTTAATTTAAGATCGAAGCACTTCAACTTATGATTCCTAGTCCTTGCACCTTTGCAAGCTATCGAGAATAACACCTTGATCATATTGAGTCACGCTTTCAACGCATATAAGGTTTCAACGCCAGTTCGAGTAAAATAACTATCAACACAAAATTAAATTTTAATATTATCGTATTCACACAAACTCCGATGAAGCTTAATTTCTAAACAACGTGGTTTTAGCCATACACACCTTAGCTAAGCTTTCCTAAATCGTATAATGTTCTGGAATGTTCGCACTTCAATCTGTTTAAGCAATATAGCACAATTTAACTCATAATTAGGAAAAAATAATAATCTAAGCTCTCTTGAGCATTTTATCGAGCATTTAGGGTTCATTAAGGACTTATGGTTCTTTTATGCAAGATTACGCTAGCCCATTCCTTATACCTCTTTATTTATAATTCCATATATTCCTCCAGAACACATGCATTCAATGCAATCCCCCTTATCCCAATGAATTACCTCACAAATGACCTTTTGTAGCCATGTGAAAAAAAAGAGCCGAGGTGATGAAGTCTTATCTCTTGGGATGAAGGTTCAAGTCCCTCACTTGATTTTATTCAGTGATTTAACAAGAATTCATGGAGTAATTTTTTATGAGAAGCAATTTCACTCTCTTAGACCCATCTCTCTCGTCCTAAAAGTATCAGGAAATAGGCTCAAAATGAGCTATTGCGCAGGATGTAACGACAGAGGGGTCAGGTTTAACAATTAGAGAACGGGAGCCCCGACCTTGATCTGAAATCGCATTTGCGATCACAAACTTGACATGCGGTTCGCAGAATGGACCGCAAGGTACTCCCCAAAACCTGATGACACTGTTTGGGTATGCGACGAAAATGTGGTCTGCATACCCATTCTACGGCCGCATAATGCATCGTAGAACTGCCCTTTACAAAATCCCAAGGAGATTTGGTCACGACTATCCAGTCTGTATAACGATTATGCAATCACATAATTGACCGTATAGCTGACCTTATATTTGACCAACATACAGTTTTACGATGCGGTGATTTTGCGGTACGCGTAGATGTTATGCGACCGCATTTTCGATCGCATAATGGCACTTTTCTAAAAAAACTATTCCTTACCTTTCTAAGGCATAGATCGGTCCAAACAGTCTGAACCGTCGCAAGCAAGCGCGTCGTGAAGAATTTTATACATTCCTAACACATATTCCTAATTTGGCACTATGAGAACGTAATTTTGGCCCTATATGAATTGCTCCTAGAGATTCAAACAAAATGATTTCGTTCATTATTTTGAAGTTTTGGGGATTTTTCAGACATTTTATGTTTATTGTTTGTATTCAGTTTGTGCATTTTCATTAAGGAAAAATATAAAAAATACATGTGGCATGTGCATTTATAAAAAATATAATAAACAATCAGTGCTATTCTTATTCCTTTGAGATTTTAATTCTCTCAAACATCTGCGGAGATCCTGGGTGTACTGCTCGATTGGATGCTGTTTTGCTTCTTGATTAACCTCATTTACTCATAGGCTTCTTTTCTTTGCTATATTCCAGGTACATTTCGATGCCCATTGATGTATGAAGCTTAAGTAAAATATGTTCCTAAGAGTGAAGATCTGCGTCTGTTATTTTTCCTTTGAATCCCCACCATATTTCCCCTTCTTGAGCTATAATATACCTAATGATAAGATCATTGCCCTGTAGTAATTAGACATTTAAATTGATTCAATTTTTGTAATGACTGGACATTCAGACTGACTTATTTTGTATTATCTAGACATTTGAACTACTATTTTAGATATGTACAATTAGTAGTAATATTAGCTAGTGGTAAGGCTATTTCAAACGCTTGTTTCCTTTTTTTAGCTTAGAAACATTAGATTTAGGAAATGTCAGTTTTGTAATCATTAAAAACAAATTCAAAACATTGCATAGTATTTTTATTCATTTAAGTTTCAATACATTAGCAATTCTTCATTTCAGATTTATTCAAATTATGGTAACCGGATTTGCAATTGAAGTTTGGATGCTGAATTCGTGTACTCTGTTTGACGAGTATTATGAATCGTTTAATCTAGATTTAAGATTAAAAACTAATACAAAATAATCACTAGTAACTTCCATGTGAACATTGTAGAAATATTTAATAGTTAGTGTTGTGTATAAACTCAAACCAAAAGAACCATTATTGAAATTTGTTCATAGTGGACTCCTCCGTCCAAATTAACTTTAGGCCTAGTTGAAAGGACCAGTAGTGGCCAGATACGATGAACGTTTGTGGGCTAGCAAAAATTTGAGGCCCGCCATTTGTAATAAGCCATGAATGAGTCTGAAATTCAAGTATTATTTTTCCAAATATGTTACCCATGTATAAATGATTAAGGCATTTAAACACCAGCAATAGTTTTGCACGCCTTAGGCTGTCCTTATAAAATAAAATGAGTCGCGTTCATCTAATCAAACACCACGAGGCTCCATAAATTGATAAAATATTTAGAAAATCGGAAGTTCCGTCTAGAAAATTTCACGGCTTTCCATGAATGTTAAAGACGTAGCTGCTGTAAGCGTGACTTTGCTAATAAAATACCTTCTTAAACTCGGGTGCGCATTTATGTGACCCAAATCCCATTCTAAATAGAATTAAAATATGTCTAAAATTACGTGCACAGTTATGTGATGTGATTCGCTATGTGTTTTAATAGCTTAGAAATTTTTTTTCCAAAAGGATATTAAAAGTGGTTAATAATTTAAAATTGCATTATAGGTTTAAAGAGGTAAAGCAAATCAGATCTCTAGCCACTTATAATGAGTTTAAGCGACCATGCTAGAACAACGGGATCCGAGGATTCCTATCACCTTCTCTCCGATCAACAGAATTCCTTACTCAGAAATTTCTGGTTCGCAGACTCTAATCGGGCAGTCAAAATTTCCTCGATTTAAGATTTTAAATAAACCGGTGACATGGGACACCAAAAGTCAAACCTTTCCCCAGTGGCGACTCTTGGAATAAATAATTAATCCCATATCGAATAATGTAACTTTTATTGAAAAACTTCTATACACGTGTCATCTTTCAGGGTAACCACGTGTAAGTTAAAAAAGGAGGTGTGACAGCTCTGGCGACTCTGCTGGGGAAGTAGAACCCAGAATCTCTAGTTCAGGGTTCAATAATTCAAGCTGAAAATAACTGTTATGTTTGGCTTCTCCTGATTTTTTTACATGTTCTGTACTAAATGAGACATGTTTTACTTCTTTTATATTATCTGAGCTTTACATATAAACTGCTACGAAACCCTTCACTTCTCACCTCTCTGGATGTGCTTACTAGTTGAGACTCCCTATTCAATTAGTGTCTTATCCTGAAATAAGAAAGAGGCCGGACAAGTTACTAAGCCGGATGTGCTTTTGTTTCCCGGTACGTAGCCCCCTCCTCGACTCAAGTTGTCCGCTCGGGTACACAGTCTATACCTTGTACCGAGGTTCTAAACTTAGTACAACAAAACCTCAATTCGGATCCCTAGTAGGAACGTTTATCTGCATCATGAATTTTGACTTAGGGGACCCAACACAGGGGTTGGGTCCCGTCTAGGACACGTGGCCTGAAATAAAAGACCATCCCGATGCATTTCTACGTGCTAACTGGCCTGTAAACGAAGGGAATAAAGTGAGAAAAAGTAGCAGTGCAAGGGTAATCACATTTAAAACCAATGCTCAAATAGCGCCGAAATGCTAGCGGATTTTTCAAAAAAACAAACAAGAAAAAGGGAAACAACAAACACCAAATTTTGGAGTTTTTCAATAATGTCCGCGAGTTTTGATAAATTAATTTAGCCAAGTCCAACCCCTTTTTCAAAACTGTCAAAATGCCCGTGTTTACTCACTTGTTTTTGAATGAATCGAATGGTTCCATTATTGCGATAATAGCTAAATGTTGCTACAAGGGACGCTGGAAGGCTGATCTTGCGCAAATGGGCACCTCTGAATTTTTATTCTGACTGGTAAGCAAGCACCGCCTGAAAAAACCTTTTCGGAAGTGTTGAAATGCCGTATTTGCAAAGCCGGTCCCTGTTTGAAATAAATTTCATGTTAGATTTAATGTTTTGAGAATATTAATTCGCCCTAATAAATGTGCAGAATGAGCACGATAATGGACAAAGATACCTTGGAGTTGCGGCTGTGGTGGAATGATCTCGGGGAAGCAGGGCAGAAAAGGGTCAACGCAAACCAGGGAGGCCTTATAGATTGTTGAAATTAACCCCAGGGGAGACATCATAAAGGCATCAGTAACTTTCTGGGACCTGGCCCACAATGTCTTCCTTTTCTCGGATTTTGAGCTAACCCCGACTTTAAAAGAAATGACCAGATATATCGGGACTCATACAATCTCTTTGAGACATCAATACTTGATTGCACCCAGATCCCTCGCCGTGCATAAATTTCTGGATCCCTTGAAAATCAACAGACAAGTTAACAATCCCGACTTATCGGCGGGCTTTTGCACCCTGCAATTTATATACCAAAGATATGGCCACATTGGAGGATTCTACAACCCTGAAAATCTTATTTGTAGCAAGGGTAATCGGCTCAAGTGGGAAGAGCATCGATTATTCGCGCTCATGGTGTCTTTCTTGGGTCTTATAGTATTCCTACGAAAGGACGAGAACATCAACATACGGATAGCGGGAGTCATTAGCACTATAAAGACCAAAGCTAAGAGTACTCTTGCCCTAATGATTTTGTTTGACATCTTCCGTGCTCTTACCATATGTAAAGCAGGAAGGGATTTCTTTGAAGGATGTAACTTGCAATTGCAGATCCGTATGATTGAGCATTTATGTCACAGGCCTCGGTTAAAGAATTACGGGCTGCCAACAAAAGGTTGCATAGAAGAATTTGACAACAGGGTGAATGGGTTTAAATTACCGGAGGGTGTCACTGAGTGGGTGTCGCACCTCTGGGTTATTGCTGCAAATCAAATAGAATGGACATGCGGATGGCTCTCTATGGACGAAATTGTGTATATGTCCGCCACCAGACCTCATTTCCTTTTGATGGGCGTCCAAAGCATACACCCCTATGCGCCGTATAGAGTACTCAGGAAATTGGGTAGATGCCAAATGATTCCCAGAGATGAGAATATCAGCCGCCATGTAGTTGAGATAAGCCCGAACGGTCAATTCCCCATAGCTGTTGTACGACAAATTTGGAGCGAGTGCCAATGCTTGACACCCGATATTCGAGTACGTGACGTATCTAAGGGTGAGGTTGCATCGGGGTTTGTTACTTGGTACAAGAGGGATATGGAGCATGGGAGGCCGGCAAAGAGACCCCATCTCCGGGTATTTACTCAGATATAACAAGAGCAGTGGGATTGGTTAGTAAAAAAAATGAATACCGGCTACTATAGGAAGGCTGGAAAATTAAATTCAAGAAGTGCAATTCGAAAACAGTCTGCAAACCATATCCAGTGAGGGAGAAAAGAAGGTATGGGTTAAAGAAAGTGAAGCCTTGCAAGACCAGATATGTCCGCAACCGGACCTCAGAAAATGAAGACAGTTGGAGAAAATCCACCGAGGTGTTTCCATTGACTACGCTCAGTCTGATTCAGGCAAAGTCATGATATGTAGGCAATCTCTATAAGATTCGACCGTATTCTTTAAAAAGCTAAAAATAAGAATAAGAGGTAGGAAACAAAAAGGAAATTGAAATAAATGTCGGGATGACACATGCGACCATGGAAAGCATATAGAAACCCGTTATCTGCATAGGTGCATCATGCTCAACGTGTGATTTCCTATTTGTTATCTACCCCGAAATAATTGCATTTTCCAGTGTCCATTCCAGGTTCTTTAAGAACAGTGATTGGTTCGCGGTAAATTGGCTTCGCACGGATACTTCACTAGGTCAAAGGGAAGTAGAGAGATGTCAACTGAAATGACTCTAACAGCCTTCCCTATTCCACAGAACAACCCAATTACAAGAGTACCAGCCTCTGAATCTGCAGCGGCTGAAGAAAGCAGGATCTTGCGGCTCCGAGTCATGGAAATGTGGGATGCCTGGACCAATGGGAAAGAACCTCTCAGCGCTATCCTAGGATTTCCCGAGATTTTTCCAAGGTCAGGGGGTACCTCCACCATCCCTATACGTCACCCAAATATTCTCCTAGGGCTGCCCACCATATCAACAAATTTTGTTGGGGCGCCTTCTGAAACCCACCCTCCGATGTTTACATCTGGGCCAGTTCCCAACATCTTTACGGCCCCTCCGTGCGCAGCTACCACGCAGCCTACGGTACCGAGGCCCGTTTTTGACCCTATAACCCTTACATTCTAAACTCCAAACTACAAAAATGAGCCTCCCCGTACCCTACATACAACTACCCTCAGCCAGCATATGAACATACCCCTGTGCAAGACAATTGTCTCTGTTGGATCTTGATGACCAATTGTTCCTTGCATTATGATGTCCAGTTGCCTTTGATTATTGTGAATCATCTGATGGATGTGTATCAAGATCACTTTGGTGCAAAGTAGTGTTAGAGACAATTGCAGGTGTTTTATTTATTGAGATGTTCAAATCGCTTTGTTGAACCATCTCTGGCTTGTGATACGGATCCTGTCGAGTTGAATTTTGCGCAATATCGTCATCTGAAGGACTTGCTGTTATGACAGCATCATCACTCACAGTTATAGCTCGATCTGCAACACTTTGCAGTGTATAATCCATATTTGGCAGAATACAGACTGCATGGGCTCCTTCATTATGCAATTACCAATTGGAGCTGTTGTTACCCTCAGTAACAGATGCTTCAATGCCATCCAATGCTGGAGTTGGCTGCAAAATATTCACGACATGTACCTCTTATGATGTTAGTTGCTGAACCTTATTCCAAATTTTTTGTCCTTTGGATAGTGCAATTATATAGATGTCCGTTGCACCAGATGTTTGATCCAATAGAATAGAGTTCTGCGCAATGTGCTGCTGGTCGATCAAAATATTTTCCTGCCTGTTTGCATTGTCATTTGCTTTCACAGTAGCCAAACTTGACAGCTCCTTTTTTGAAGCATCTAACAGAATTGGCACTGTTGGCTTCTCTATAGGTTCAGCAGATATAACAGTTGAAACTGTATTGACATTCAAAACAGAATCCTCTACAATTGTACCATTTCTTTGATCAGAAGATGCGCAGTTGTGAGCCTTACTATTTTGTATCAAGAGCTGCTGCCCGATGGATTTATCCTTTATCTGACAGTCCAGCAAGATCAAACAACAGTCAAGTGTGTGCACTAGATGTGATATGATCAGTAGAGGTCAGAAATGTCCCAGCACTATCCACATATGAAGCAGGTACATCCCTAGCAATAATAGGAGGTCGATTGTCCACATTCAGTACCTCATCTATAGACTTCTCTGGCGCTGCTGCCTGTGACACCTATGAAACATTAGTAATCACAGCAGTCTTGAGCATTGCTCTGTGTTTCCTTTATCAATCACAGCAGATTGGGAAGTCTTAGGTTCAACATTCTGTTTCAAAACATCATTTGCCATACCATGTTGTACTGCTGAATTAATTCGACCAACACCCTTTTTCAAGACTGCATTATTAAACACAGTCACTCCTTGTACCGCTTTTTTACCATTTAGATAATCCCTTGCATCCCCTTGCAATTTGAAAACATCATCCCTGATACTACTCACGTCTCTGACCAGATTATCCTCTTCTATCTCCTCTGGTCCAGTTTTTTGTTTTTTAAATCTACAAGCCTTCTCATCGTGCCCTTGATGTTTGCAATAAGCACAATACATAGGAAGGTTGTCGTTCACAATTTGTTGATGAAACTCGACAGATTTTCCTGAGACAGAATCTACAATCTGCAGCATGACCTTTTTAGGATGCTTATCCAAAAGATCTACAATAACCTTAACTGTTGCCGCGCAAGGTCTCGTTCTTTCCTGCGTCGCCTTGTCAATAGCAAGAGGTTTTCCAACAGCTGAGGCTATTGACAGTAATAACCTCTTAGCAAATAAATTTGGTGGCAGACCTGGAAGAGAGATCCATACAACTGGCATCGATGTCTCCTCCTTCGGATTGAATCCGAAAGACCATGGAAATGTTCTAATAAAGTATTCATCTCCTTTGGATTTAAGATATGCAGTCGACTTTGAAAGGAAGTGAACATAATCATTGAAAAGATCAAATCTGACTAAGAGGTGCCGAAATTCCAACTGCCCAACGTTACAACGACCTTTAACATCAAATTCCCCAACGTATCGAATTATATGATTAGTTTTGCAGTCGCATCATAGATTAAGGTCCAACCCCCAATTTTAGCAAAACCCTAGGTCCTACCCAATATGCCCAAATTTCCCCATTAAAATCTTCAATTTGATGTTAAAATTATGTTAAAAACGTGTTAAGGAGTGAACAAAAAATTGAGTTAGAAACCACATACGAATTGTTTTGAAGAAGAAGAATTGCTTAGAAAATCGCCTCTTATGTTTTAGATTTTTGAAAAGTAAGAAAGAACTGAAAATCCCGTGCATTTATGCTTTCTGACGCGTCCAGCATGGACCATGAAAAAAAAGGATCGCGGCCGCACGAGGACGAGCGCGGCCCACACCGCAGACCGCGCTAAGGCGGCCGGGACCGCGCAGCGCACACCACGAACAGTGCTAAGGCGACCGCGGGCGCGCTGGGACCTGTTGTTTTTCCCTGACCTACAATATCTGATGTTTTTAAGTTTAAGACATCCCGAAACCTACTTAGAACTCACCCGAGTCCTCGAGTGTCCATGCCAAATGTACGCACAACCTTGAGGACACCCTACGAACTCATCTGCATGATCAGATTGCCAAATAATATCATATACACTGAATCAAGCCTCAAAGATCATGATTCCTTCTCAAATTATTCATATGGCATAAAATTCCCATTTCGGGTCCAAAACAGGTCAAACAATGTCTGTTCTCCACCAAACTTTACAAAAAGTGGCTAAATCAAACATAAGACTTGTACCGGGCGCCAGAACCAATAATACATGCATGATACCCTAGTCTCCTGATCAATTTCATTTCCATTTTCCTTATTTATTTCTTGAAAAAAAGTTCACATAAAAATTCATTTCTCACACTTGGGGCTTCGGAATTCGATTTTGGGATGCCCAAGTCCCATATTTTCCAATAGATCATCCGGGACCAACGAATCACGTGTCCCGGTCCGTTTACCAAAAATGTTGACTGAAGTCAAATTTATTCAATTTAGTATCAAAATTTACTATTTATGTCACATAATTCATATTTAAGTTTTTCGATACGCGCCCCAACTGTACACGTAAATCGAGGCAGCTCGAGAGGAGGTTTTAAGGCTTCGAAAGTATAGAATAGAGAAATTAATAAGTATGACCCTATTGGGTCGTCACATCCTCCGCCACTAAAAAAACCATTCGTCCTCGAACAGACAAAAGAAAGAAGTACCTGAGCTGGGGAAAAGGTGAGGATAACGGCTTCGCATATCAGACTCAGACTCCCAGGTTGATGCCTTAGGAGGATAACCTCTCCATTGGACACAAACAAAAGGAAATCTTTTGGACCTCAACTAACGAACCTGCCGGTCTAGAATGGCTACCGGCTCCTCAAGTTCTTATCCAACTGGAAAGTGCTGACCGAGGATCTCTTAGTTTCCCGAGTATCTCTTAGTATCCTCAATATAAATGCCAAGGATCTCTTGGTATACTGAGGATCTCTTGGTATCCTCAATATAAGTGCCAGGTATCTCGTGGTATCTTCAATATAAATGGGAGGGATCTCTTTGTTTCCTCAATTTAAATGCCAGGGATCTCTTGGTATCCCGGGGATCTCTTGGTATCCTCAATATCAGTGTCTGGGGTCTCTTGGTATTCCGAGTATCTCTTCGTATCCTCAATATAAATGCCAAGGATCTCTTGGTATCCCGCACCTCAGACCAATTCATAATTCCAGATAAGGGATCTCCGAGAATGCCATTCCATAGTCCCAATTTAAATACACAGTCACAACAAGAAGATAATCAGGAATATGGTGCAACAAGTAAGAAATTGAAGAAACAAGTAGTACAATCAAAGAAACTTAAGCAAATAAGAAATATAGATCAACTAAGAATGCTTTTCTAAACTAATATAGATTTAATTGAAAGTAGAACAACGCAGGTAAGAAAGAAACTCAGCCTTAATATTTAAATGAAAAACCAAATTTACTACAATTAGCTCAAGTACGCACTCGTCACCTCCCGTACAAGGCATTTAATTACCAAATATCATGTTTAGGGTAAAGGTCCCCTACCCAAGTTTAGACAAGCCACTTACCTCAAACTGGCTCAAAAGTCAACTAGAAACCGTGCTTTTGCCATGAGTATCAGACTCCAAATGTCCCAAATCTATTGAACTCAATTACATATTGCAAATAACATCTCAAGCAACTGATTCTACTATTTATTTCAAAGCTAAGGCGTGAAATTAGGTAAAATGGTAAAACTGCCCCTCAAGCAAACATCTCAGAATTATTTATTTTTACATTTTCAAAAACCTCGTACTTTCACGAGTCTAACCATATACGAATATCTCAAATTGGAGGTCAAACATCTGCTCAAAACTCAACAATTCAATCTGTGAAGTTTTACCCACTTTCCATTCAAAAATCCAAAATTAAGAAGGCATTCATAATAAGGTTAGTGTGTTTTAAGCATAAGAGAGTATAGAATCGTTACCGAACCGCTGCCTCTAAAAAACTATCGAAATCACTCCAAAAACCGAGCTCTCAAGCTTGAGTTTTGGTGAAAATGGCTAACCATTGGATTTTGAAATGTTTATAACTGCCCAGGCCTTTTATGCATAGCGAACGCGGAAGTATGCTCGCGTTCGCGAAGAACAAAAATAGATGTTTACAAAAATTCTCTTATCATTCGTGAGAAGATGTACGCAAATGTGAAGGCTTGAGCTGACAAGGCTATGCGAATGCCACAAGGTGCAGACAAATGGATGGACAAAAACGATCTCCCTCCAGAAGGAGCGGATGCGAACGCGATGAGGAAACTTGTCTCCCTCCAGAATTACTCTACGGGAATGCATGGATGAGGACACAAACATGACAAAGGAAAATCAGAGCTTCACAAACGCGATGGGAGCGACGCAAACACGTAGAAGGAATTGGACCTGCAACTGCTGAAGGATTTTCTGTAACTTTTCACAACTCCAAAATGCTCCATTGAGCATTTGAAACACACCCGAGGCCCTCTGTACCTCAACCAAACCTTTGGAAATATTCCATAATATTATTCATACTTGTACCATTCCATAAACTAAATAAAACAATGCCGAAAACCAGAATTAATCAAGGATTTGAGTCTAAGAACTTGAAATTTCATCAAAATACACTTTCGATCAAAAACCTAACCAAAACACATCTAAATGACCTGAATTTTGCACACACATCTCAAATTATGTGATGGAACTACTGCAACTTGCGGAATTCCATTATGACCCCTGGATCAAAAACTCACTGTTAGATCAGAAACATTAAAAATTCAAACTTTGGCATTTCAATCTTATTTAGCTACAAACCTCAAAAATGCATTTTGAACACGCTCCCAACCCTGAAATCACCTAACGGAGATAATAGAACTATCAGATTTCATTTTGAGGTCGTCTTCGTATTGTCCCGACTGCGAACAACTTTCCAACACATAAGCTCTCATTTAGGGACTAAGTGTCCCAAACTCTCCGAAACTCAAAACTAAACGTCTCAGCGAATCAAATTAATCGAAATAAACTTAGGGAAAGTAGTAAATAGGGGATCGGGGCGTTAATTCTTAAGACGACCGGCCAGGTCGTCACAATGTGTTAGTACATATATGATTTGCTGATAACCTCACATTTACTCATTATAAGCACGATGCAAAATTGTGTTCCTCTGACTCAACTCTTCTGCACCCGCATGCAATCTCTTACGAGCTATCTTTTTGGATGGATGGATAATCTTATTACAAATAGAATTTAGGAATTTGAATTCCTATAGCTGAGCAATACCACACGATCTAAAGTAAGAAGAAAGAGTGACAGTCCTACATGCCTCATAGCCTCCTGCTTATATGTTTGGTGTACAACACACCCACAAAATATTACTAAACACGGCTTGTAGACTTTTTAGGACAGAACTGCTCTTATACCACTTTTGTCATGACACAAACCTATGGTCGCGACAGCCACCCGATATCTTATTAAACTGAGTACCAATATAACATATCATTTTTACTATACATTTATTGGAAAATGGGCCAAATGAATCATCATGGACTAACTATAAAAAAATATAGAGGAATACTCAATATGGGACGACCCAACCTGATATAAATTTTATACATGTGATATATGAGCATATAAGGCCAACATGATCATTTTAAACTCAAAACATAGGTCGGCATGGCCATACAAGCCCTCGTATACATTGCATTTGTCTACAAGCATCAAAGAGTATACACTTAACACAAAGGTCGGTATAGGGCTCCAATATACTAAACAATACACGTCCAAATTAAACTGACCAAATAAGAAACTCTGAAGCAAATGGAGTGCATCAAATATTCCGCTGAGCTGATAGCCTACTTTGAGGACTCTCTACCTATCTATCAGGACCTACGGGCATGAAATGCAGCATCTCCAAGAAAATGGGACATCAGTACGAATAATATACCGAGTATTTAAGGCGCATAAATAAGTACATAAAAGACATGGAAAAAATATGGAGTAAATGACTCAACTTGTAAGTTTGGATTAAGTCATGAACTACTTATTGTGTTATGCATATGTGTAATGTCGTGCATAGGTATATGTGTTTATAACATCATCAAGCCTCGGAGGGTATCCTATTGTATCATCTAGGCCACTTTAGAAAAAATCATCAACGTATACTAGTTGATCATGTGGTGGTGCATATATAACACCACAACCTTTTCCGATATCCCATATTTACATATATTTATACGTATAAACACCATATGGTCATGGTTAATGTACATGTATAAATAAATGCAATGCATGAGAAGTACACAATATAATCTATTGGAATGTCATAAGACCATTTTTGTCTTTGATTAATATCATGAAATAAACTTTATCAACTTATGTATTTTGTGAGACCAATGAACAGATAAATAACATGACACATGGGGAAGCAAGAACAGAAGCATGTCTAGTATTTGTATGAGTAAAGCCATTTATGGAAATTGTGTATTTTTTCGTTTCATTTGTATCGTATAGATCATGCTAAAAGAAAAGAAAGGATAGTCTTGACATACCTAAACCAATTCTTTTAATAATGCCTCTAACACGTCTTTTGCGATAACATATAATGGCGGATCGAAATATGGGCCAATATGTATGATATTCTTTGATAAAAATTACACTGTGTTCCCTTAAAATCACAGATGCTATATAATCAAAATTATCTTTGTACGAAATGTTTTGAAGCAATAAGTTGATATTGCAATCCATGAAGTTTGCTAAAGCTTTCCTTATGATTGTAGAAGCTTAAAATGAATTTAGGTAGTCTTTTTAAATCTTTGGGTGTAGTCCCACTTATGTGGTGACTAAGCCATTGCTCTTTCTTCATTTGCCACCTTATAACACAATTTTAAGATTCATCAAATTGACTTGGACATGCTGCCACATTGACAGATTTTACTCCTTATCCGAAATGTCCTAATTTAGTCAATTAGCTTTGTTACAAAATTAATCTCCCAGTAAAAATTTATAATTATTTAATTATTTACGTAATTAAGAATTATCTCAAATTGTTTAAAATACTATTTATTTTTGATATATTTTACACACCTTACTATTATGGTCATGTTGTATTTTTTATGGAACTAGTCCACGAATACAAGGTATTGTAATTTGGACCGTATTTTATTCTTAAATTGTCAAACTTCGATGGAACTCATTTTCTTTGATTCTCTCACTATTTCACCTTCACGAATTAAATTGTTACATGTTTAAAATAGTGTAATACTTTTAACCTCAAAATAATTTCATTCCTAAGTTTACGTCGATTATGCTATGATGAAACTTTACTGTATAAAAATGTGGGGCGTAATATCTCATTTTTGAGCTTTCATCAATATACTTATGGCGTACTTTCACGTACGAAAATATTGGGTGTAACACGAAGACTTGGCATATAAGTCTTGATAACACTGCAAATCATGATATCGTTATAGTGTAATGTATATGCTTATGAATGTCATGTCGCGCATAGATACCTGTACTCATAACATCATCAAGCCTCAGTGGGTATCCCATCATATCATCTCGCCCATTGTGGGCAAAACCATCAATATATACCAGCTGATCAGGTGGTGGTGCATGGTTCTCATGCATTCTATTCCTTCACACTGACCCATAACCAGATGGTGTTATATATATATATATATATAACACCATCTGATTATGGGTCAGTGTGAAGGAATAGAATGCATGAGAACTACATAAATAGAATCTTTTGCAATATCATGAGACCATTATGTCTTTGACTAATATAATAAAATAGACTTTATGAACTTATGTATTTTCTATGACCCATGAACAGGCTATAGAATAATAATATGGGAATCTAGAATATACACATTTCTACAAAAAGAGTCATTTATAAAAGTTGTGAATTTGCTCGTTTTGTTTATGTCGTATGGATCATGGCAAAAGAAAAGAAGGAATATTCTTAACTGATCGATTCTCTTGACAATTCCTCTAATACACGTTTTTTGCAAAAAACATATAACGGCTGATTGAAATAGAAGAAAATCGTATGATATTCCTAAGAAAGATTGTACCGTTCTCTATATGAATCGTAAAATCCTGTTCTATTATCTCATGAAATCTCATATGAATTTTTGCAACATATTCCATATGATCACTTTGTGTATTGATCTCAGCCTTGTAAGATACTTACTGATGCAATCGTTTTGAGAGTCTTTATGACTTTTTTTGAATTGAATAATCCAATCCTTCAATTTTGAGAAGTCATTCCTTAATTAGTTCTTTAAGGGTTCACACGATGCCAAGTTATTCAAGATTCACATAATGACTCATGTAGGTGGTTGCCACATTTTTGGCTTTAAGCTTATCCAATAACTTAATTAACTTGTTAATCTTTCGCTAACTAATAATTAACCAATTATCCATATAATTAAGAATTATCTCAAATTACTTAAAATACTATTCACTTTTAACACACTTTATATACCTTATTTATCATGGTCATGTGACACCTTGTATGATACTAGTCCATAAATAACGAGTATTATAGCTCGGATCGTATTTTTTCTCAAAATGAAACTTTTGACGCAACTTATTTTCTTTTATTTGCATACCATCTAACCTTCACGAATTTTATTATCCCTTGTGTGAAATAGCTTAACACTTATAATCTTAAAATAATCTTATTTCCGAGCTCATGTTAATTCACTTACCACGAAACTTTAACGTACAAAATTCCAAGATATAATATCTCATTTCTGAGCTTTTATTCATTTACTTATGGCATACTTTCACGAATGAAAATATAGGTTTAACAAAAAATCTTATTGAAGATGCTATGGGAATCTTGTTGAAGATGATATGAAAATCTTGTTTAAGATGATATTAAAATCTCACGTTACTTATCACATATGCATTTCTCTTTTAAATTAGAGATGACTTATGTTAGAGCGGATATGGGCACCATATAATAATGACTAAGTCACGTAATATACTTAAATGTTCCACCTTTCTATTATAATCTAAGAGCCACAATTTTGAAATGGGGAACTGCCACGTTTAAAGCTTATGCAATGCCTTAATTAAGCACCCACTAATCTTTAATTAACTTGTTCCTTTTCAGCCAATAATTAATCAATTACTTACATAATTAAGAATTATCTCAAATTTTTTAGGATACTATTCACTTAACACACTTTATGTGCCCTACTATTATGTTCATGGGTACCTTGTATGGCATTAATCCATAAATATTAGATATTATGGCTCGAATCGTATTATATCCCAAAGTGACAACCTTCAATGAAACTCATTTTCTTTGGTTTATACATTAGCCTTCACGGTACTTACTTATTTCTTGCTATGAATGACATAAATGCTTATAACTCAAGATAATCTCATCTTATCTTAAGATGAATCTTTAATGTACGAAATCACAAGATGTAACATAAAAGCACTAAAATAGAACCAGACTTGTGAAGTAGTTACCTTGCCACCTGGAAAAGTGCCCATTAGATGAATGTGGGTATACCAAATGTAATGTTGATGGATATGCTGAGAGGTTTAAAGCAAGGTTAGTAGCAAAAAGATACACCTAACAATAAGGAATTGATTTTCATGACACCTTTTCTCCAGTAGCTAAGATGACTACTGTAAGGACTATCATGGCTATTGTAGCTTTTAAGCATTAGCCTCTATTCCAAATGGACGTACATAATGCATTCCTGAATGGTGACCTCTTTGAGGAAGTCTATATGACACTGCCCCAAGGATTTGGTAGCCATGAGAAGAACAAAGTTTGTAGAATCCTCAAATCCCTATACGGGCTGAAACAGGCATCTAGGCAATGGAACTTAAAACTAACACAAGCCCTACTAACATTTGGCTTCAAACATGACTACTCATTATTCACTAAAACTATTAATGGAAATTTTGTGCTCATATTTGTATATGTAAATGATTAGCTTATTATAGGTAATGATTTGGCATAGATAAAATCAACCAAAGATGCTCACAAAAACTGTAAGCTGGTAGATCTAGGAGAACTAAGATACTTTTTGAGTATTGAATTTTCTAGATCAAGTGAGGGCATCATAACGTCACAAAGAAAGTACAGCTTGGAGATTATCTTTGAAGTAGGCCTCTCAGGTTCAAAAGCTTGAAGAAACACCAATAGAATAGTATCTAAAGCTAACTAGTGCAAAATTTGATAAGCCAATAAACACATGAAGTTCTGATGAGCTTTTGTAAGATAATTACATCTTTTAGAGGTTAGTTGGGAAGTTATTATACTTAACAATAACAAAAATAGACATTGCATATGCAGTACAGTGTTTGAGCAAGTTTATGTATGAAATAAAAAGGTCACATTATAAAGCAACTCCACATGTGTGAAGTATGTGAAGAATCAACCTGGACTTGGTCTAGTAATGTCAAACACTAGTGCAGAACAAATTGTGGCTTGCTGTGATTCAGACTTGGTTTCATGCTCTATGTCTAGGAAATTAGTTACTGGTTTTTGTATCAAACTAGGAGCATTACTTATCTCCTAGAAGGCAAAAAAGCAGGGTACTATGTCTAGAAGTTCAGCAGAAGCTGAATATAAAAGTATGGCCCACACAATAGAAGACTTGATAAGGTTGAGAAAACTATCGAAGGAGTTGCAGGCGAATGTGAAGATACATGTGGAGTTGTACTGTGATAACAAGGCATCGTTACAAATAGCGGCTAATCCTACGTACCATGAGAGAGCAAAACATACAGAAATTGATGGCCATTTATAAGGGAGAAAATACAAGAAAGTTTGATAAGGACTACATATATATCCAGTCAAGAGCAACCTGATAATATCTTGACAAAGGTTTTAGGCTATCAACAATATTCAGCACTACTTTTCAAAATGGGAATGAAAAATATTTTTTATTCTCAACTTGACGGGGTGTATAGAAATAAATAGTTGTAAATTTAGCTATTTATATTGTACTCTTCAAGAAGGATAATTAGTTAGAGGATAGTTGCTTGGCTATCATAAGGTCAGTTTGTGGAGACATTATCTTGTAATAGATATATAAGAGGGCACAACGTACTTTCAATTAATTAAATAAAAAATTCAGCTCCATACTCTCTCTCCAAAACCTTCATCTCTTCTCTTCTTTATTCTCTCTTCTTTATCAATTCTCTGACTCCATTAGTTAGCAAATTAGTCTATGTGACATCTCCTAAAATATAGAGCCTTATGTATAGATACTCATATGTAATTTCTAATTTATTAATGGGCTAAATTACAATTACATAAATTATATGCATATATAAATAGGATTATGGTTCGCAAATCAGACATATAGTTCTTTTATAATGTTCCATTACTGGAAAAGTGAGAATTGTATTCTATATAATACCTACGCTCTGGTTTGGATGACCAGTAATTACAAGCCAACGAGTTTCATCCGTTCATATGGATTCATGTACGCTTTTGTATCTTGTTTTACTTCCTTGATGATTTGACACGATAGTTCTAGGGTAAAAGATGAAGGATTTCATCTTAAGTATTTTGGTTCCAACAATTGGTATCAGAGCCTTTATCGTGTTAAGTATTTTGGTACCAACAATACGGTAAATTCAGTCAAAATTTTGATTATGTTATGAAATAATATAAAGACAAGAACAATAATGCAAGAATAGAGAGAATAGAGAGAGAGAAGTATTCTTATTGATACTTAGAGATTGTTAGGGATGATTTACAATGGTAGAAGACCCCTTTATTTATAGGGAGGTAGTGACTTAGCTACCAAGAATAAAACTCTAGAATCTCTCTAATTATAGACATTCATCTTAAATAGAAGTCTATTTATAACACTCCCCCTTGAATGTCTATTCAACAATGTGCCTCGTTAAAACCTTAAAACCAAAACCCAATGGGAAAAATTAAAGAAAGGAAAAAGAGTACACATGTTTGAATATGCGCCTATTGGTTGCCTCATTAAAAACCTCGCAAGGAAAACCCATTTGGGACAAAACCTTGTAAGGGAAAAAGAGTGCAACGCGCATTAACTCCCCCTAATAAGAACATCAATTTATATCCTTGGGCATTTGCATTCCAATCTTGTGCATCATCTTCAAAACGATCTTTGGTAGGCGTTTGACAAATCTACCATATTGACTTGAATAAATATTCCGCACCTTGAAATCATCATTCTTGATAGATATGAACATCTTCATATAATGTCGTGGAGTAACTCTTCAATATCTCCATAGATGCATTCTTAATGCCATCATGCTTATAGTTATAGCAAGATACATATGTACACAAATTGTACTAAGGATGTGGTACTTCAGGACCAAGAATTGCATATGCTTCAAGCAACTTAAATCTTTCAAGTTAAGTCATGTAAGTCATATAATAGACTTTAGATGCATATCAAGTTTTCACGTCATGCTAAACAAATAAGATATCGAAAACTGATTATACATACCTTTGACTTTATACTTTCAAGCATTTGAACTATAGGTTCAAAACTATATGTCTTTCATATGGAATCAATTCTTCTTGAATTGTATCTCTTCCATTTAGTTACTTTCTTTGGGTCAGCAAATGCGTATAGCATGCTTTGCAATATGTTGCAATTGAATTATCCATTTTATGAACTTCAGGTTCATATCATGATATTCGGGGATATACATATACAAATGATAATTCATCCCATGTAACCTTTTCTCAAGTGTTTATCATGTCTCCCCCTCATGTTAGAAAAGCTAACTTGTTTCCTCAACTTTGGGAAATCATCTTTGTGCATTATCATGTCAATATACACGGCACATTAATAATAAGATGAAATTATTTGGTTCCTGACCCTGAACCACTTGTGAGGGGAGAATATACTCTCGTATACAACTTATATCAAACTGATATATATAACTTTGTTCTCATAAGAAACAGTTTAGCTATTAAGTGGAAGCTCTCAATAATTATCTTGCTAAACCAACTTTGATATAAACCAACTTATCATGATGAACTATCTTGAGTAGAAAATCTGGAAATTATGCTCGAAGTTAGATTACTGAGCAATTTACCTCGCAAGCACCGGCCAGGCTGCGGGTTAATAACAATTGCGCATGTAACCATATCATAGATGCATCATATGTGGTATACATGGCAGGTGAATGGGCCCATATTCACCTTTGATATTTCCAGAATTTATGGGCTTCAACCCGAACTCTTTAGTTGGTCAGTTCATGAATGAGAACAAGTGATACAAGAGAATTCGTAAAGAACTTTCTAGTTCTTTGATATTCACCTGTGTGAATTTGCACATCATATTTAAAATGAGATGGCTAATACGAATGCTAACTGAACAAATTATCAATATTGGTAAACTTCAAATTTACACCATGACATGTGCACTTATCAATAAACTTCAGGTTTATTATGACATGGGTTTTTATACCAATAGATATCCACTTTATTGTGGCATTCTTTCTTTTGTGTAAACTGGAGAACAAAGCGGGTAGCTTTTCATATGCAAATTACCCCGCTACAAGTTGTAGTAATAGGAGATATCAAAGCCTCCCTTTATTTATAGTCTCAATATAATCAATCGCTTTCGCGTGTACTTTGGAAACTGAATAAGTTTCTTTGAGACTTACTACAGCACAATACTCAATTGTGTTTCTCCAACATAGTAATAATTGGCTCTTCTAGAGCTCTCAATTAATTTTGTACTACCACAGATTCATCAACATCCATGTGGTGAATATCTTTCTTAAAGAGAAAGTTATACCATTATGGTCATGTCAAACTTATATGCAAGATATGTTTCTTGCATTATCGTTGTCCTTTAATAGTCATATTTCCAAAATACTTTGGCGTACAATAGGTACGTGACCAACGATCATTCATGCCATATATCATCTCAAACCTCCTTCTAGGGGTGAGTGTGGTATCATCTCAAACCTCCTTCTAGGGGTGAGTGTGGTATATTTAATACCAATTTCATGTTCATATTCTTCCAATAATGAATATGTATTCGTGAATCAGATGCTGTCACATTCACTTCCGGGATATGTGATCTTGTTATCCTTTTCAAATCTATAAATGCGTCAGGCATTTGATTTGCTATTCTTTGCAAATGGATAATCTTTTGTGCCTCTTTCACAAATAGAGGTATGTGGATCAAGATGAGATAATGATGCATTTTTCCACAAAATTTCCCGTTTGGTTTCACCAACTTCTCCCCCTAATTTTGGGAAAAGTGTCTCACCAAATTGACAGTCTGCAAATCGTGCAGTGAACAAATCTCCTGTCAATGTTTCGAGGTAGCAAATAATGGAGGGCGATTCAACCTCAACATATATTCCTAACCTTCTTTGCAGACCCATTTTGGTGCGGGATGGCGGTGCTGCAGGCACATATACTGCGCATCCAAAGATTCTTAAATTGGATATATTGGGTCCATAACCCAAAACCAATTGCAACGGGGAATATTTGTGTCAATTCGTCAGTCAGAGACGAACTAGCATTGCTGTATGCAAAATGGCGTGTCCCCAAACCGAAGTGGGCAGCCGACGAACTAGTATTGCTGCATGCAAAATGGCGTGACCCCAAACCAAAGTGGGCAGCCGACGAACTAGCATTGCTGCATGCAAAATGGCGTGACCCCAAACCAAAGTGGGCAGCCGACGAACTAGTATTGCTGCATGCAAAATGGCGTGAACCCAAACCGAAATGGGCAGCCTCGTTTTCATGAAGAATTCAAGATTATTCTCATCTATTGTCTCAATATGATATCCATTTTGAATGATATCTTTAAAACTCAACAAGTTCCTTTTAGACTTGGAGGAGAACATTGCGATTGATATCATTAAAACTCAACAAGTTCTTCTTAGACTTGGAGGAGAATATTGCATTCTCTAAGATAAACGTCGTGCCTTTGGGCAGAGTTACAGTTGCTCTTCCGGAGCCTTCAATCAATTTACTTCCCATGGTTTGACATATAAAAGAAAATATACGAACATGAGAATAAACAACTTCAATCCGTTTGTGTCACATTTAAAAAATATTTTCAAAATCTGCTGCGGTCAGTTGACAAACTAAATCAGATAGTCGATTATATGGATTACTATGCAGCTTGAAAATTTCAGTTTAAGCATTTTCATAAAACAATCAATTGTTAAACACACACAATCAATTGTTGAACATTGACAATCGATTGTTAAACACATACAATCGATTATTTGCTATTTTTGAAAAACTTCAGATCACACTGTCTTAAGACAATCGATTGTTAGACATAGACAATCGATTGTTGGTTATTTTTGAAAGATTCCAGACCTCACTGTTTTAAGATAATCGATTGTCAAACATAGACAATCGATTGTTGACTATTTTTGAAAAAATTCCAGATCACACTGTTTTAAAACAATCGATTGTTAAACATAGACAATCGATTGTTGACTATTTTTGAAAAATTCCACATCACACTGTTTTAAAGACAATCGATTGTTGATCATTGACAATCGATTGTTTTGCAGTTTTTATGCGAAATATGAGATAACCGACTAGTTTTTCAGGTTAGTCGATTACCTCTACTGGAAAGTAAAAATATTATTGATATTTGAGCATATTGATACATTCTAAAGAACTAATACTAACATTATATCATGAACTAACTAATACGAGCTAATACTAATGGCTATTAGTTTATTCATTAACTAATACAAACAAGTAAAATAAAATCAAACAGCTCCATCTTCTTTCATCACAGATCCATCACCGATTAGGTGGTCTATTTTCACATCGGGTTGCTCAAAGAAGTCTGCCACGTCCAAGTGGGTGATGTCAAAGTTGTCGTCAGAGACAAAATTTGTTTCAGGGCCTTTACTCTTTCGAGATGCTTGATAAAGGTCAACCAAATGTCTTGGTACACGGCAAATTTTCGCCCAGTGTCCTTTTCCACCGCAACGATAATATATAGTTTATGAACTATTTGCTTTTGGATTCTCATCGTATCGTGCTTGTGGCAGAGTGACCAACTTCAGGTTGTCATATCTCTTCTATAAGCCATTCCACAAGATAGGTGGATCTTTGACTGTGATATATTCTATTTTCAAACCTTCATCGAGGTGATGGCGCAAGAAAATCAAGGCCTTAGCATAGTTTCAAACCTTCATCAAGGTGATGGCGCAAGAAAATCAAGGTCTTAGCATAGTTTTGGGTGGATGCATTATTTCTGTCTTTAATGGCGTCTCCAGGACCCATTGCATCCAATTGGATTTCAGCATCCAACACCCATGTTATATAGTTCTTGCCCGAAATTTCAAGGGCAACGAACTTTCTTTTCATAATGTCAGACATAAAACAAAATTACATCAAGAGCGTGTTCATACTTACGGGCTCTATTACAATTATCACATTCACTTTAGGGAATGGATCATAATCATGTGCTTTACATAATCTCATGTCAAATATTACTTTCATAAAGTGAAAGATTATTTTGAGAATCTTTATTATTCTCATTATCACAATAATGACGATTATAATTTCGTCTATTGCCACGTCCACATCCATTGATATCTTTACGGTAATAATTTTGTCTTCTTTCAGACTTATCACATACTGCTACCACATTCTCTAAAGGGAATGGAGCAAATTCAATTGGACGGAATTCTTTGCCATGTCCACATTCATTGATACCTTCATGGTAATAATTTTGTCTTCTTTCAGACTTATCATATACTGCTTCCACATTCTCTAAAGGGAATGGAGCAAATTCAATGGAACGGATTTTCAATTCTTTGCCCACAATCATACATGAATTTAATCATGGCAGGACATAGAGATTTTACCACTTCATGTGGTTATAATTTCTTACAAACTCCATTAGAGTTATAATCAAACTTTGTTGTCTTTGTTTGTATATGAAATCAAATAGTAGAATTTCAAGAATTTGAAAGGGAAAAGTAAATTACTTACCTTTAAGGTATACCAATAAATGTTGTGATATCAAATATACCTCTTGAGTTTCCATCCCGTTGCATTACTTTATGATGATACCTTCTCTTCTATTTTTCCGTATGGAAATTCTCTTGAAATAGGTACTGCTATTCCCTGTTGCAGTGGTTGTTCAAAGAAGAACAAGGAAACAGAACCAAAGAATTATTAGACGGATACTTACTATACATGTAAAAGTACTACAACAAATTATAGAATAAATTAGAAAGGTGAAAAATACTATTATGGTTAAATACACCAAAGCACACCTTTTACCCATATTCGAAAAATTTAAAGTAAATCCTAAACCTAAACAAAGGAAAAACACAACATAAGAGGCACACTGTAAACATAAGAACATTGATAATGAAGAATGTTAAATCCTAATGGAAAGACATGCGTAAAGAATCAAAACTAAGAAAACCACAAAAAATGCAGCCGTAAACAATCCTAATTCTGGAAGAAGTAAGAAATTAAATTCAATTGGTTAGAGACTCGTGCTGATAACGTGTTATGAAATAGTATAAAGACAAGAACAATAATGCAAGAATAGAGAGAATAGAGAGAGAGAAGTATTCTTATTGATATTTAGAGATTGTTAGGGATGATTTACAATGGTAGAAGACCCCTTTATTTATAGGGAGGTAGTGACTTAGCTACCAAGAATAAAACTCTAGAATCTCTCTAATTATAGACATTCACCTTAAATAGAAATCTATTTATAACAGATTAGATGTTAATTTAAGGTTTGAGTTCTTAGACGACGCTACTAAATACGGTATTACAAAGGAGTTTTTCCTTCTTTATGTATTTGGTTGTATGATTTTTTTTTTTTTTGAGAAATAAAATAAAATAACGAAAAGGAAAAGGTTCTTATGGTGACAGTGGTGGCGAAAGCAACTTACTCGTTTGCATAACCTTTGTGTCGGTTGGCAACCTTGTGACTGACTACGGAGTAATTCTGATGAATACCGTGGTATTGGGATATTATAATGTTTTGGGATATCATAATATTTTGGAATAGGTTTTAAAGTGGAGGTTTTGAACTCCTTCTCAGCGCCAAATAACCTTTTAAGGATTGATTATGGATAAGGTTAAGTTGCTTCGTTGCTGGTGTACTAAAGATTTATTTGGTTAATATCTCTATCAAGAAAATGTAATAAAAGGGCATGGAGCTGGTCGCAAACGCCGTTATTGCGACATCCAGATTTGGATGGTGGAGAGTTTGTCTTCCTTATGTTTGCTGCCACCACTTTTAAGTATTTTAGTTAATTTTTCTTTTAACGCAAACTTTAATAAATAAATAAATAAATAAAAGGGTAAATTAGGAGCAAACAATAGTGGCCGCCAGATATTTGAAAGTTGAATTTAAATTTAGACTTTAAAGTACTTCCGTGTATACACCAGTATCTTATTTGCTATGAGACTTTTATTTTGTTCTTTGGTTTACGTGTCCATTAAATTTAAGCGCATAATTCATGTTTTGAACTATCTTAAATTTTGACACTTAGAACACTTGAAGTGTCGTTCTTTATGGCAAAAAGGAATTTCGAGATGTTCCATATATCTCATATCAGTTGCCTTTATTTATTTTCTTATGTATATTAGTATTCCATTTTCATATCGAATCTATATACACATGTACATATACTGGCTATATAAATGTCGAATTCGAAGAATTTCCTTTTGAATATCGGTATGGTTATATATGTTTTGAGATAAATAAACTTATGTTAGATGTCGCCAAAGCGGCATCTCTTTTTAAAATAAATCTTATGTTAATATTGTAAGGGTAACTTATGTGAATATTATCAGCCCCAAGGAAGGTTTGGGCGCTTATTGTTGAAACTGTGCATTTCGAAGATTTTAGAGTTTTCCAATGCCTCGATTAAGATGTTTGAATTTGAATAGAATAGATATTAAGATGTGTATTAAGATTAAGATATCTGAATCTAAATACACATCTGAAAAGATTAACATATGTATTAAGTTCTGAATAGAATAACTAAGATTGTTTCATTTACAACATCTAAGGGTATAAAATTTATCTTTATTTGAAAACCAACAAACATAAAATTCAAATGAAATAACTAATTAGATATTCCATAAACAAAATATATAGTTTTTAAAAAATATGATAGTTGTTGGTGGTGATGGCTAACGAGTGAATGTCGACTAGAGGCAGTGGTTGATGCTAGTTTTGGTTGATGACGGTGGTTCATGCTAGTAGCTAATAGTGATCAGTAGTGGCGCGATTATGATTGAGGATGGTGGTGATTGTTGATGATTCTTAATAATTGCGGGTATTGTAATAGTTGTGACTGAGGAAGGTGGTGGGTTGGTGGTGGTAGGCTATAATGATGGGCAGTGTCAGTTGTTGTTATTGATGGTGATGGGGTGGTTAGTTGTGGTAGTTGCGGTAGATGAGTGTTTATTGTGGGGGAAAATGATGGTGGTCGGAGTGGTGGGGTAATAGAGTGTGATGGTCGATAAAAGTGGTGGCTATGATTGAGGATGATGCTGGCATGGTGGTGGTGGTGATTGAGTATGGTGGTTGTGGCGACATAGTGGCAGTTGATAATAATAGTTGGTGGCGACATTTAATGATGAATATGTGGTATCATAATAATGAAATTAAGTCTCTGCTATAGATCTTAATCATACAGACATATTTAGACCCATTAAGTGGTTGTAAAAAAATACAAACACACTTAATGATTAAGATCTTAATAATTAAGATTCAGACTTAAAAAAAAACACACCTAATGTCTAAGTTTGACATCATTGTGACACCATTATGTTCAAACAAATGAGGCCTAAGTTTAGTCTAAAGTAGACTTTGGTTCTATAAATATCTGTTTGAGATTCCAAGCCTTGAAATAGTTCATATTGTGATTTGTGACTTGTGTGTAAAATTTGACATCATTCTGAGTTGTCTAAGTATGGTTTGTCGCATTCGGAGTTTGTTGAAATGAGTTTGAAGTTTAGAAGTTGGTTAATTTGATTTTGAAGTGCGATTCTTTGTTCTTATTTTAATTTATGTGTTCGGAGATTCCCAGTAGGTTCGTAGTATATTTACAAACTTGTTTATATGTCTGGATAGGGTTCGAGGTGGTTCAAGGATGTTTTGGACCACCCCGAGCAAAGTCAAATGGATTAAAATTGTTTGTGTGTTGGTGTGCTTAAGATGAGGAAGTTGCGAATTGAGCATTACAAAAGAAACATCAAGAACTAACTACAAATGGTTATTTCTTTTGTAAAGCTGCTGGTCATAAGAAGAAGGATTGTACCAACTATCACGCTTGGCATGCAAATAAATGTACAACTTTTAGTTTTGTTTGCTTTAAGGTTAATTTGACTTTGGTACCAAGTCACAAATGGTGGATAGATTCCGGTATAACATCTCACATTAGTGTGTCTATGCAGGTTCCTGAAGTATCGCATGCCTAATGAAAGTAAAAGATACATCTATGATGGTGACAACAAGCAAGTCGAAATAATTGAAACTTTTAGATTATTTTTAAGTACCGATTTTATTTGAATTTTAACGAGACTTGTGTGTCAGCATATTCCGATGGAATTTGATTTCTACTTCAGTATTGGACAAGTTTAGTTATTTTTATTTATTTGAAAATGGAAAACTTAGCCTCTTTGGTAATTTAAAATTGGATGGTCCTATTCTTTGTTAGGTTACAATAATCTATATTTACTTGATATGATTGCTTCATTCAACAAACCTTGCATGTTAACATAACTGGTAATAAGGGTAAATTAAGAATCCAGCAGTCACCTTTTTTATGGCACGAGAGATTAGGTCATATCTTCAAAGGAGAATTAAGAGACCTCTATGAAAATAATTTTTCTATCCCCCATAAGCTTTCAGGTTTTTACCTTCCCCCCCCCCCCCAGCAAGTGAGGTCCTCTTCATCTTAAAGTTAAGGTATTGCATCATTTGTTTTCTGGATGAATTTTGTTGATAATTGTGTATACCATAAGTTCAGTGAAAATATTTGCATATCATTTTGTCATGTTAGGTAGATATTTAAATAATTGAAGAACGGTCAAAAGGTTCATAAGGTATGTATGTAACATATATTCAGTTTATATGCTCACACAAAGAAAGTTGGAAAAGTTAAATATTATCAGGTATTCAGATACCAACTTTACTAGATGCCAATATAATATGATACAATCTTAGTTGATGAGCTATATAAGGAAGAGTGTTAAATAAACACATATAGCTCTTTTCACCACGCAAGTTGAGTTTATAGCATATTATTTGGCATCTCATTATGGAAAACGACTGCAATTTTGTCATTGGCTATGTATTTATGAATAATGTTAAAAGACTACTTAATTTATTTTGTGATAATAAGTTAGCAATCTTGTATTCTAATAATAACGGGAGTTTGGTAAAAGTCAAAGAACGTTCCCATAAAGTTCCTAGTTCTTAAAGAAAGAGCTTAGAGTGGATAGATATTTATAGAGAATATTGGTACAAACCCCATGGCTGTGGATCCATTTACTAAGGACTATCATTCAAGGTTTTTATGAGCATATTGCTCGTGTGGGTATCAGCTAATTTAGGAATATTCAATGTTAGTGGGAGTTTATAACCTCTTATATGTTCTTTGTGGATACAGTGTTGTTTTTGTTTAAGGTTTCAGGTTATAATTTTTGTTGGAGGATATATGAGGTTATTCGGTATGTCGCTTTTTCACTATGACTCATTTTTCAGTTGGACTAGTTGGAAATAAGTATACTTCTTTCACAGTGCATGTAATTTTCATGCTACCCATCCACACTTGATCTATGTCACTTGGTTATGTTGGTATTAGTGATCAAGGAAGGTTTAGTTATGATAAATATAATAAAACTTGCCTTGGTCTAATATTGGCATAATTGATGGACGAGATTGTTCTATCTGTACCAATCCGCAAGACTGTACTAATCTTGCTCGTGACTCGTTGAACATATAAATTTAGAACTTTGATACTAACTTGTCATGACAAAAAATCTCACCCCAAGAATCATGATGGTGCATTGTCTCTAATAGTAAGTAAGTTGATGACTCACAACAGTTAAACTAATTAATCATGATATTATGAAGCAGAATTTAATATAAATAAGAAATTTAAAGGTTATACATGTCAAGACAACGATAATCACTGGAAATTCCCAAGACTAGATAGTACGGAGTCATGAACTCTACCGAATAAATCAATATAACTCAACATACAACACAGTTTGGATAGAGAATTGGTATCAAAAATGTAAGGAAAGAACAACATAGAACTACTGCCTCCAACACCTATATTTGCACAAAAATATACAGAAGTGTAGTACGAGCACACCACGTCAATACCTAGTGAATATCAAGACTAACTTCGATGGAGTAGTTATGAGGTTCAAATCAAGATACTCAATATTCAAATAACTTGTGCAAAATATCGATATAAAGCTAACAACGGAAAGAAAATACATAAATGACAACACCGAGAAATCATATGATAAAAACAACAAAAATAATCGAAATACAGATAAAACATAAGTGAAAGAAATTAAGGGAAAAGAATAATTGTTCTAGTCATCAAACCGGGCGGACAAAAGATTTACAAGAAGAGTTAGCCTGAGGCACCACATCTGTTAATAACATATTTCATGTCACAAATCATGAATCCTATACAAATGGGACACAGTGCGCACATTATCACTCACTCTCATACGTTGAAGATCTCATTCCACAATATAAGTCACAATCTGCACGGACAACACACGTATCAATATGACAATTCACCCAGTGTGGTCTCATACTCAATACCATAATCTGCTCGGCATGGTCATAAACTCAAAACCACAATTTGTCCAGCAACTTTACAGGCTTAATATCACAATCATCCCGACATGGTCACATGCTACCCCTCAAAACCACATTACAAAGACAACATATACAAGAATGCATGTACATGATCAATGAACACCAAGTTTTATACCCTTGGACTTGAATAAATAATATGTTACGGTGTATGCTTGTGCAACTATACTTTATAGCTCAAATAATCAAGATATATCAAAGAGATCGCGTAACACATTGAGAGTAATACAACAAAACATGTAATATGTATGACACAGACAAAGAAGTCAAAACCAACAACCATAATACTTCACTTTCATGAAAAACAAGCTCAGGCCATCACATAACAACCCTACATAGCAACCTTTATCTCACCAAGTTGGAAATATCATAATAACCACCTTTATCGTTCCACCCCAACAATATATTAATAGCTACCTGTATCGCTTCACCTGGAAATAACATCTTAGCCACTCATATGTCATGACCTAAAATTTACTAGTTGTGATGGCAGCTAAATCAACCTGCTAGGTAAGCCAACTAACAGTTAACAGAAATCAAGTGAGAATAATAAGGGCTCAATAAATGAAATAACATAAAATTTATGCAATAACCCAAGGAATGGTATGTTGCGCCTGCAGTACTACGATGATGTTATGCTCCGCAATATTATATTACAATGATGTTACGCTCCCTAGTATTATATTATGACGGTGTTAAACCATGTAGTATTGTACGATAAATTTATCATAAGATAATTGGCATTAGTTCAAGGACAAGATTATTTAGAGACTATAAGTATTATGTTATTTCAAGGTAATAATAAGTAAATTCGTGAAGGTGAAAGGATAAGTGAATCAAAGAAAATAAGTTTCGTCGTAGTTTGACTATTTGAAATAAATTATGGTCCAAGCAATAATACTAGGCATTTGTAGACTAATGCCGAATAAGGTACATTATTACCATGATAGTAAAACATATAAAGCTTGTTAAAATGAGTAGTATTTTAAGTAATTTAAAATAATTTATAATTATATGGATAATTAAATATTTAATAAATTATAATGGGAGATTAACTAAATAATTTAATATTTCGATAATGTTTGATGAACCCACGTGACAGCAAGTGGAAAAGACTTAAAAAATCTACTCTCGGGGTGATTCATGATTTCAAGTAGTTAGGCGTCATATAAACAATACTCTTGGTCATCCCTACAATTTATTAGTCATAAATTAATGACTTATCACCAATATATTAGTCATCCGTACACCTTATCTTCAAATTCGTTTGGGGGGTTTTCGAAAGAGAAAAGGCAAGAACGGAAAGCTGAGGGGATTTGGGAATTCCTATGAGACTTCTTAGAATAATAGCATCTCAATTTTAAGATTCTAATGGAGTATGGTGCAATGGTTTCAAAGAATATGATACGAAGTTTTTCTTACGCTGATTATTCGTTACATATTTTTCGCAAAAGACATGGTTAAATGGATTGTCAAGAGAATCTGCTCAGGTAAGTTAACGCTAATCCTTCATTCTTTTTCCATTATCCAAGTAACGACACCTAAACAAAATGCTATTACATAAGTGATTCTACTCTTCGCAGTTAAGGATGTCTATGTTGTTGATTCATATAAAATGTTAGTCAAAAATATCTAAATATATTCTTAAGTCTCTATAGAGATATATGATAAAAATGTTAATATAAATAATAAAGTGTTACATGCATCTTCATTTAATATCGTTCTACCGACGATCAGGTGGTCACACATTTACCACTGTGTAGCAACCGGTTGGGCAGTTACACATTTACAATCGAGCTACGGCCGGTCAAGCAGTCATGTATTAACCACCACGCTACGATTGATCGTGAAATTACCACTAATTGGTTGGGCATTAATACATCATATGATATAGATAATAGTCTCAAATAGAAGCATTATACATATATAGTATGCACAAGTGGTGGAACTTCAGAGATTCAGGTTTATTCATTTGTTAGGGGCGATGCATTCACGCATGCATGTATAGATAATTAGATTGATGAGCCCTCATAGTAGACGAGGTTAGCAATAAGTGAAGGATCTTAAGACCCCACCTCGTGTACAACCAAGTCTATAAGTCATCGTATCAGAGTTTTACAACATAATTATTGATAGGCAGGGGCCATGTCCCCATTGATGTCGAATAATCTTAGAGGCTTTATAGACAGATGTTCATTTTGTATAGTATGTTGGAGTCCTTGATGGCTCATATGTATTCGTATCGTACGAACTTTGATTCACTGATAAAACGTTTCCCATTTATAGTTCTATAATATGAGTTGTGGCCATGTTGGCCCATGATAGATAAAGAAGAAAATAAATAAGTAACAAAGTGGTTTGCTTGGGCTAGTACGACACGGGTGCCTGCAACGCGTCCCCTAGTTGAGGCATGACCAAGTGCTATCAGAGGGGTCGGGTCCTAAGGAGTCTACAAAGCCGTGCCTAGTAGAGTCTCACCTATGGGTGTGTTCTCCGCCACATTTATAATTGAGAGGCAATAGGTCACTTAGAAAATGTTAACCTTCATTTGTTTTCAAATCGTGATATAGAGCTAAATCGTAAGAAGTTAGTATAAAGCTTTCCCAAGATTTTGTATGCACTAGAGGTGCATGTATTACAGTAGAGCTTTTGACAGTAATTCCCAACTATGTGTAATGGAGGTTATGAAAGAAACAAACGATACAATGCAAGATTGAAAGTTAACTAAGGTAAAGGTGAAAAAGATGCGAGATTCTCAAGTACAACATGTTGTGGATAGTCCAGACATCAGAGAGTTTACAAAGGAGAGAAAAGTCGCATAGTGTCACGATCCAATTTTTCCACCCCTAAGAGTCGTGATAATGCCTACTATTGAAAGCTAGGAAAGCCACCTGTTTGAACCAATTATGTTTACCCTTTTTTGATCGTTTAACAATTCGGAAGTAATAAATTATAAATAGTAGAATCCTAAACAAGCAGAACCAACGATAAAACATTTGAACAAATATCCAACAAAACTTCTTAATCAACATCTACCAGAACTAGTGTCATACTTTAAAGACAGTCTAGAATTTACTACAAACAACGTCTAAAAGTGAATAATACATTGTTTTTGAAATGTACATGAAACAGGATAAAGGTATAAATGGAGACGCCAGAGCCTGGAGACACCTGTAGGACTACCTCGGAATCTCAAACTAGACAAAAGGCTGCCACTCAAGCTATGGTCCGAATACTTCTGCTCCAGGATTCGGACACAGTCTAGATTGTAGTATCAGCACAACTGATCCCATGTATTGGTAAGTGCCTAGCCTAAGCCCGACATAGTAGTGACGAGGCTAGGACCGGACTATGAAACAAACCTATGCCGTTATATTATATACAATAGAAAGTACAACATAAATAAACATTAAAGATGGGAGGGGGATGTGCTATGGTGGGATATCATTTATAATAGCAACTTAAGTGAAAAGAAGAAAGGCAATTTAGAAGTTACAGCACGGGAGTAAAGAAATCGTAACCACCTAATAAGGCCTAGGAGGATGGCCTCTATCATATGAATCCGTGCCTCCAAATGAGGCGCGCTGAATCTGCCTGAATGATGAGGCCTCTTGTCAGACCCCTGACCACCTTCCTACGATAAAACCATCTCAACTTTCCTGGCCATATTGGCTACCTCCTGGAAAGAAATCTCACTCCCTGCCTCTTTATCCATTTGAAGTCGAATAGGTTGAATGAGTCCCTCAATGAACCTATCACTCTCTCTCTCTCTCTCTCTCTCTCTCTCTCTCCATCTCTCCCTCAGTAGGAAGTATAAGTAGAGCATGATGGGGAGAATCACTAAACCTAGTCTCATACTGGGTACAGTCATGGAACCATGCTGGAGACACTCAAACTGCCTCCGGTAGATCTACCCCGAGTAACGGGAAGAAACTTCTCTAGAAATAGCTTAGTAAACTGATTCCAAGTCAAAGATGGCGATCCGGCTGATCTAGCCAAGCAATAATCTCTCCACCAAGTCTTTGTGAGTCCTAATAAGTGTAATGTAGCAAAGTTGACCCTTGTTCTTGAGAACCTCGTGATAGCTGTCTAGATAATCTTGGGGATCCTCAAAAAATGCACCGTTGAAAGTGGTTGTGAAGAGCTTGGCAAACCTGTATTACCTCCATAAAGAATCGACAAACATATGCTCGATCACCGGTCTGAGCTACCACGCCCGGCTAAACTGCTCAAACTGGCTGAACTGTTGGAGTCTAAAATTGGGGAGCCATCTGCTCCGGAGTGCAAGTAGCAGGAGTCTGAGCGCTTCTTCTTGCTTAACAGACAGCTGGTGCTACAGGAATCAAGCCTACCCTAGTGACACTCTCCTTATGTCACACTAGATAGACCAATGCATCCTAAAATATTAGGGTAGCACTGAACCCCTTTGGGACCTGAGCTGGGCCCACCCGAACTACCTAAGCCAGAACCTCCTCGTCAAATCCAACCTATGGTTCTACCACTGGTGGTGGTGCTCTGAGCTGAGTTGTACCCCTACCTCAGGGTTTCCGGGAAAAGAGGGGCAGCTGTGAGCACGTGATTTTAACCTCATTAAGTTACTCCTAAAGAATTCTAAGACTTGGGATTTCTCTCTTTTATTATTAAATTTTAGGATTTAATTACACATATTTGTGTGTGTTTTCATTGGTGCATGCATGACAAGTCATAAAAAGTACAATAATTACATAAGCATTTAGGATTTAATTTCATATTTTTGTTTGAATTAATTGGTAATTAGGGTTTTATTTTGCAAAATATAAAAATCACAAAAATAGATAGTCTATTTCGATGTTATTTAATTTGTAGTTTCAAAATTATTAATTTCTATTTGATTAGTTTAGGTGATATTAGTCAAATCTAGTTGAATTTAGTATTTAATTTAATAAGATTTATAAAATACATTAGGAAGATTTTAATATGAAAATGAAAAAAAGAGGATTAAAAGGAATTAGATTATGCTGGCCACAATTGAGCCAAACCTGGGTGGCCCAAATCCCCCTTTTGCCCTACAAAAAGTACCCAAAACCGGCCCAACCCGTCTCTGGCCCAAGCTGCTATGAGAGACGCCCCAAAACGACGTCGTTTTGGGGACATCAATCTCAGCCGTTCATCCACCATAATCCAATGGTCAAGGTTTGATGATGATTATGCATAAAACTGTCTGAATTTGATCAAACCCTTGAGATAAGAGCTTCTTCCTCGTACCCTCCGTCTTCACTAATACGCCGCCCTATAGCCACCAGTCGAAAATCGTCTTCGCCGGTGGCCGAGCTCTGATGACTCAAAATATACACCCCTGACTCACCGTGCCCTCATCTTTCTGATGCCTTAAGAACCAAGCCCCTACCCCCATGACGTTTCCAAAATAACACCCTAGGTCCCTTACCCCATCCCCATGACAGATCCATGTTCAATTTCCTCCAAAACTCTACCCATTGCATCGAATATTAGTATAAAGTACCGACCAAATCTCCAACCTCTCGGGAATCCCTTGAAGCTGATACAGGGTGACCTCCTCGCCTTCCCCTACACAAATCCACAACCAACAACCTTCGAATACAACCTGAACCTAGCCAAAAATCAAATCGAAAAATTAACCGAAACACAGACCCAGACCAAACTAACCGACCTTACACCGGAAAATGATTATTGCTCCTTTCTTTTCAAAACCTCTATCCTCTCCCCTTTAAAATGATTGTTCCATCTTCTCAAAAAGCCAAAGACATTTCCAGAAATAGTCGAAAACCAGTAGACGCGAAAGGTACAAGATTTTTAGGGTTGCAGTGTTAAGCTAAGTTCCCTGTTTTCCTTTTTATTTCTTTTAATTTTTCTTTGCTTTGTGTGAGTACATTAATATTATATTTGCTAATCTATGGAAATATTCTGATTAGTTGCATTCTTTCTATCCAGAATCATGTGCCTTTTTGTTTTATGTTTTTGATAACCTGTTCTGAATGGTCCCTTTACCAATTGAAGTCATAGATGTTCCTTGACTAATTTAAATTATTCTATTAAGCTCAAATTGTTCATCTTCCCTAGTTTAACTTTCTATTTTTCGTTTCAATTTGATCAATGTTCATTTGTGATAAACTTTGCGTTTGTTTCTGAAGTTTGTGTTGTTTAGCATTATTTTGCGTCAGAGTAATTCAGTCTCATATTTTGGTACCTGCCCAAATCCGCATGTGTAATATGTGTTTCATTGACCTATTATTTCTCAGTTTTGACCATTGTTTGTTTGCCTTTTAATAGTATAGTGTAGTCTTCAATTCAACAGTTAGTCATGCGCAACTTTCTTAAAATTCGACCCTAACTGATAATGAGACCATGGTTTATGGCCTTGAGCAGTTAATTTGGGCCAATTTCTAACCAAATGGATAGGCACCAGGGTAGAAAACATTTAGGCTAGTAATTAAGAAGGAAGGACAGGGGTAACTCGGGTAACAGAGGTATTTGGGCATAAGAATCTTGTAACAAATCCCTGGAACCATGTAGTTGGAGGTTTGACATGAAATTTCTGTTAATTTTTACTCAAAACTTGACGCACAAGTTAAAAAAACAAGGGATCAATTTAGCAAATATGGAAAATGGAAAGTGACTAATAAGAAAACAAGAAGGAAATGTTTTCCTAAGGCTTTGGTTATAAAAAGAATCTTATTGCTTTCAAAGAAAAGAGAGAAGAGTTCGAGAACACCATCCGAAAAAAAAAAAAATCCCCGAAAATCCTAAAGATTTTTGGCAAAAATCTTCTAAAATAATAAGAATTCTGTTCATTATAAGGTGAAGATGACTTGAAACATATGCATTTAGGGTGTTAGATTTTTCAGAAGCTACTTTAAGCATTGATCATAGGCCGGTTTGCTTTGGTCAAGCTATAGGATCGAAACTTGTGTTGTTGTTGGCTTTTCAAAACCTTCCAGAGTTTTTCCTGATACTACTCTTGGGTCATAATTGGTTGATCTGCTGCTGTTTGTTGCTTCTCACTTACTTTGCTCATAGGTGTGTTTCATCTTTGCTGTAATTCAAGGTACTCATTCTTACTCAGGAAATCTGGAAATGCATAATTGTGTAAATGCGTGATCATGTTTGATAACGAAGATATTTGTATTTTTTTATGTTAATGTTATAGCGCAAATGTTACTAGTTTAGTAGTATTTAGGATATTCATCTCATTTTGGTGCTGTAATATGTATGAACATTTGGACTATGTTGGACTATGTTGGACTATTATTTGGACTGTTAGGTTTAAGTCATTTTAATTTTAGGAGAGGTTAAGAACATAGTAGTCAATAATTTTCCTAGTCTTCCTATTTGATTTAGTGATAGGGAGTCATTCATGTGTACACCATTCTGATCAATAAGTCCATCAATTTGTAGACATTGAATTCGAAACCTGAGTTTTAGCATATTGGTTTACTAGTATAAAAAATCACTACCTGGATTTTCCTTTGACAAATGTCTTTAATACGTTAAAAAGGATCAATTATGAATAATCTCCACAGATGTAGTGTAGCGATTTGGGAAATGCCATCCTTGCCTTATGAATAATTTGTAATACCAAATCTCTTGGCTTAGTCGAAGGCCCAGATTATTGGAAGTTATGAAGCATGAGAAAAAATACTTCTGGGCTGTCTATTTTCGTTGATAAAGCCCAATTGCAGAAATTAGTTATACAAATGCTGAAAATATGCACACTGAGTATTTTATTTGGATAAACCATTAACATACGAATCAATTAGAACCTCTCTTTTATTTAGTGACTCGTGTAATAGAGAATCATTTTCCCTTTAGGTTGCCTTTCTAAAAATAAAATGAGTGTGTAACGCTAAACAAAATCATACAGAGCGTGGCCCTCTAGTTATAATAAAATGCTTAGAACTCTGGGAGATGTCGTTTAGTGAATTTCACGGTTTTTCCCTTGAAGTAAAACAAGTAATTTTCTATAGGGCCGTTATTTTAATAATTCATCTTCCTAAAGTCGGGTGTGAATTTATGTGACCCAAATACAAATCTCAACGATATTAAAATGTGTCGAGAACCTGGGTGTATTTATGTGACGTGGTTCGAGACATATTTTAATAACATTGTAAATATTCCTAAAAGTTAATAAAGCGGTCAATAATTTTGCACTATAGGATGGACATGTATAAAAATTGGATAGTTGGCCATTTATAATAGTTTAAGCGACCGTGCTAGAACAACAGGATCCGAGGGTGCCTAACATCTTCTCTCGGGTCAACAGAATTCCTTGCTTAGAATTTCTTGTTCGCAGACTCCAATTTGGCAGTCAAAAAATTACTCGATTTGGGATCCTAAATAAATCGGTGACTTGGGTCACCAAAAGCCAAACCTATCCCAAGTGGCGACTTTAATAAATAATCCCTTTTTGAATATTGTCACTTTAATTGGAAAAACTTCTTTATATGTGTCATCCTTCGGGGTAGCCGTGTAAAAAGGAGGTGTGATAGCTCTAGCAACTCTGCTGGGGATCGAACCCAGAATCTCTGGTTCAGGGTTCAAGAATTCGAGTTTGGAATAACTATTATATTTGGCTTCTTCTGATTTGCTTACATGTTCTATGCTAAATGAAAAATACTTTACCTTTTTGATATTATCTGAACTGTACATATGAAATTCTACGAATCCCATATCTTCTCACATCCGGGGATGTGCTTACTGGTTGAGACTCCCTATTCTGTTAGTGTCAAACCTGAAAATATGGAAGAGGCCGGACATGTTACTAAGCCGGATGGCCTTTTGGTTCTCGGTACGTAGCCCTCTCCTCGACTCGATTCGTCCGCTCGGGTGCATAGTTTAAACCCTATGCCTAGGTGTTTAACTTTGAATAACTTGAACTCATGCCGGATCCTTAGTAGGAACGCTTATTTGTGTCATGCATTTGACTTAGGGGACTCAACACAGGGCTTGGGTTCGTCTAGGATAGGTGACCCAAATTGAAAAGATCATGCTGATGCATGTTACGTGCTACTCACACATTTATTTGCTTTGTATTCGCATGTTGAACGACTTGTGAATAAAGAGGAAATTTGAGAGTTACTGAGATTAATCATTTGTAAAACAAATGTTCAAATAGCGTCGAAAAGCTACCAGAGTTTTCCAAAATAAAACAACACAAAAGAAGGATAAAAAATTGGGGTGTTTTCAATAACTTTTTAGTTTTAATAAATTGTCTTCAGGATGCGAGATATGTAGGCAACCCCCATTGGGTCCAACCACCCTTTTGCAAAAAATAATAACCAAAACATTTTAATTATTTTCTTGAAAAAAAACACCAGGTGATTTTGTTATTGCCAAAAGAAGTCGAATGTTACCAGAAGGGACACCGGAAGGCTGATTTTACGCTAATAGCCACCCCTAAATCTTATTTATGACCGGCAAGAGAACAAAGCTTTAAACATCTTCCTTCGAATGTGTTGCAAGGCCATATTTGCAAAGTCGGGCCCTGATTTTATGAAATAAATTTCATAAAGTAACGGGGTTAATTTTTTGTGGAATCAAATAGTCAAATATTGGAGATACTAATTCACCTTAATAAATGTGCAGAGTGAGAACGATAATGTTCATGAACAAAATTCCCTTAGAGTTGCGACTCTGGTGGGATGAATTGGGGGAAGCAGGGCAAAAAAGGGTCAATACGCATCATGAAGGCCTCACTGGTTTGTTAAAAATTAATCCAATGGGAGACATCATAAAAGCATTAATTACATTTTGGGACCCGGCTCACAATGTCTTCCATCTCTCGGATTTTGAACTTACCCCGACATTTGAGGAAATAACTGGATATATTTGGACTCCCACAAGTACTTTGGGACACCAATACATGACTGCACCAAGAGCCCTTGCCGTGCACAAATTCCCAGACTCCTTGAAAATCTGTAGGAAGGTTCACAATCCAGACCTATCAGTTGGCTTTTGCACCACGCAGTTTATATCAGAGGTACAGACATATCGAGGGATTCAATAACCTTGGAAATCATATTTGTTGCAGAGGAAATTAGCTCAAACAGAAGGAGCATCGATGTTTTGCGTTCATGGTATTTTTCTTGGGTCTTCTGGTTATTCCGTGAAAGGATGGGAATATGGACATACAGATAGCAGGGGTCGTCATCTCTTTAATTACCCAGGACAAATGTACCCTCGCCCTAATGATCCTATGCGGAATCTTTCGTGTTCTCACTGCTGTAAAGCAGGAGGAGACTTCTTCGAAAGATGTAACCTGTTATTGCAAATATGGATGATCGAGCATCTATGCCACCAGCCTCGGTTCATGAGTTATGCATCACCAACAAAGAGATGCATAGAAGAATTCTGCTACATGGTTGATGGGCTTAGAATACCTGAGGGTGTCACAGAATGGGTGCCGTATCTCCGGCTCATACTGCAAATCAGATAGAGTGGACATTCGGGTGGATCCCTGTGGATGAAGTTGTGTATATGCTAGCCATCGCGCCTCATTTCCTTCTGATGGGTCTCCGAAATATCCATCGCTATGCGCCATACAGAGTATTAAGACAATTAGATAGATGCCAAATGATCCCTAGGGTCGAGGATATTAGTAGTCATGTGGTTGCGATAAGCCTAAATGGTGAATTCCCTAAACACGTCGTACATCAAATTTGGAGTGAATGTCAATACTTGACAGTAGGTACTCGAATACGTGACATATCTAAAGGCAAGGTTGCACCGGGGTATGTTTCTTGGTACAAAAGAGAAATAGAGCCAAGGAGGCCGGCTAAGAGACAACATCTCCAAGAATTTGCTGAGACGTCACAAGAGCAATGGGGTTGGCTTGCCAAGGAAAATGAATATAAGGCCGCTATAGGAAGATTGGAAAAGCAAATCAAAGAGCTACAATTTGAAAGTATTTTGCAAGCAGCCAGTGAGGGAGAAAAGAAGATGTTAACCAATGAAAGCGAAACATTACGAGCCCAAATCCAGAAAATGAAGCCAGCCACAGAAAATTCCCCCCTGAAGCACAAAAGATGACAAACTCATAGAACATTTGCGGCGGAAAGTAACCGAGTATGGGTTCGACATGAATAAGGTGGAAGGTGAGCTATCCAGGGTTCGGAAGCAATTGGCTAACAGTGCGGAGGAACGAGCCCACATCTTTGAACGATTAAAAGAAGGGCATAACGATGAGATTGTTGGTTTTAAGCGGAGGATCATCATGGCTGAGAATAGAATGACCAAGCAAGTTGGGGACTTCAAAGCCGAAAGAGAACATTGTTATGCCGTGATAGCAAGGTTAGAGATGGATGTGCGGCAGTTCTAGAAGCTTAATCAGGTAGCAGAGCGAACTCTAGAGGCAATGGCCAAGCAAATTGGGCTTTTGTTGCAAGAAAAGGTATTATTAGGGAAAGGATACAAGCAATCGCATATTACATCACCACAAAGTGCAACCATTGCGAGGATATGACAAAATCCATATTCTTTGCCACCACCATTACTTTTGTTTGGCAAGTGATGGAAGACCTCAACAATCTCCAAGGGAGTTTAGCACACAAGCCTACAGCAAGGGCGAGTGATGCCACACAAGCTCTAAAAGCAGTTGAAGTCTTAATGTATTGATAATTTCCAAAAAATTGTATTTTTCTAAAAAGAGTTTGTCAGTCTGTATTTTCTTTTATGCACCATTCGAGTCTGTAGGTTTTATTGTGTCCAAGTCTGTTAGTTGGCATTAGCTTTGTTAGTTTTTGCAACCAAAGTTCACCTGTATAAAAATTGAAAATCCCAAAATATCCTGTTATTTCCATCACATTTTTGCCATGAACTACGCTCAGTCTGATTCATGCGGTATAATGATACGTAGGCAATCTTCATAGGATTCGGCCGTATTCATAAAAAAGAAAGCTAAAAGGAAATAACAAGTAGAAATCAAAAGGAAGTTCAGAATAAATGTCGGGACGACGCATGCGACCATTGCAAACATATAGAAACCCGTTAACTATATAGGTGCATCATACCCAACATGCAATTTCCTATTCGTTATCTATCCCAACCTAACCGTTTGTAATTCCAATTTCCAGTCACAGGTTATTAGAACAGTGTTTGGTTTGTCGTAAACTGGCATCGCATCGATATTTTAACAGAACAAAAGGAAGAGCAGAAATGTCATCTGAAATGACTTTGTAAGAAATTCCCATCATAGAGGATAGACCAATTGCAGGGATTCCGGCCTCAGAATCTGCGGCAATTGAATAAAATAGGATCTTTCGACTCAGAGTTATTGAGATCTGGGATGCTTGGACCAACGGAAGAGAGCCACCGAGCGCCATCCCTAAATTTACTAAGTTCTTCCCAAGGCTGGGGGGTACCTCCACTGTTCCTATTAGCCACCCGAACAACCTTTTGGGATAGCCTACCATACCACCCAACTTTGTTGGAGCACCTTTTGAAGTCAGCCCTCAAGTGTTCACATCTGGCCCAGTTTCTAATATTATTATGGCTCCTCCATGCGCAGCCACCATATAGCCCGCGGTGCCGAGACCCATGTTTGATCCTACAACTTTCACATTTCAAACTCGCAACTACCAAACTGAGCATCCCCATACCCCACATACACTTATCCTCAGCTAGTGTATAAGCTCACACCGGTGCAGGATAAAACTCCTAGAATGCTTGAACAAGATGAGATAGCAAGAAGGATGAAAAGCCTTGAGTAGAGCTTGAAAAACATGAAAGGCTTTAGTGGGCAAAAGAGCGTGTCATACACAGAAATGTGCATGTTCACGCATGTACATCTTCCCATGGGATTCAAAAGACGAAGTTTGAAAAGTACGATGGTCACGACGACCCCATTGCTCATTTAAAAACATACTGCAACTAATTGCGTGGGGCATGTGGAAAAGAAAAACTATTGATGGCGTACTTCGGGGAATGCTTGGTAGGCATCGGTTCGGAATGGTACATGGACCGGGATATCACTCGATGGAATATTTGGGATGATCTCGCCCGGGATTTTGTAAAGCAATTACAAGATAACATTGACATTTCCCCGGACACGAACTCTTTGGCCAACCTGAAAAAGAAAACTTCGGAAACTTTTAAAGAATATGTTGTCAAGTGGCGCGAACAAACGTCAAGAGTAAAACCGCCCATGGATGAGAAAAAGATGGTCACTGTTTTTCTCCAAGAACAGGAGGCAGATTATTTCCAAAATATGATCTCCGCAATTGGCAAACCATTCGTTGAAGAAACCAAGATCGGCGAGATGGTAGAAAATGGCTTGAAAGCAGGAAGAATTCTGAGCCAGTCAGCTATAAGGGAGACTTCCCAGGCCGTACAAAACGGGGTAGGAGGAGTCGCAAGAAACAAGAAGAATGAAGAAGCTTCAATGGCAGCCTCCGGCGTGAGAAGACACCATTCACTCAGGCCTATGTTTTCAGAAAGGACCTCTCGACACTACTATCCCCATCAAGACATGCATTATTTTCCACAACCTTATGCAGTTATGAATTTCCAGCCATTCGCTCGACCACAACAACAGGGCAATAGAAACCAGGCCCCGAGAAATCAGCCTCCCCAAAACCACAATAATCCCCGCCCTCCCCAAAACAATTTCCGTCCTAGGGAGCCGCCTAGAAGACAAAACTTTACACCAATAGGGGGATCTTATGGCAGCTTATTCCCAAAACTGGTCCAGATGGGTTTCTTGCAGCTTGTTCCCCCAAACAGGCAGAACCTTGAGTCACCTTCCTATCAACGGGGTGTATGCTGTGCTTATCATTTAGGGGCCAAAGAACATGACACTGAAAACTGTTGGACTCTGAAGCGAGCAATGGAGGATCTAATAGAACAAAAGAAAATAGTGCAGAGAGATGAAGATGTCCCGAACGTAACAAATAACCAGTTACCACCTCAAAACAATGAGCCTGTCATCGGGATGATTTGTAAGGGCAAAGAGTTTGACCATTCTTTAAAATACATAATAGCCATTGCTGATGTATACAGAAAACCGATGGTTACCCCCAAAAAGGTTGAAGAAAAAGAAACGAGTGAAGCCAAGCACCTGGAAGCAGAGAAGAAGGTTGAAATTAAAACTAAGATGGAAACCACCAAGGAAACCATACTTTACATCCCACGGGCATCAAGAAAAATAGCCCACTCTAAGTCACCCAAGAAGGTTTGAGTTGAACAAGACGATGTATGTACCAGAGGGAGCTTATGTGGTATAGGGACCAATTAAATCGCCAAACCTAAATGAGCCCGTGGTAATCGGTCGCCCGCCACAGAAGCCAATGACCGACTATTTTGCAGTCCCATAGAACTACAAAGAAACCATAATAACACAGAAAGGCAAAGAGATCACTGGGGAAACTCAAAAGGGGCATCCCCAATGAAATATTCGGACAGGGAAGAAGTGAACATTGCCACCAAAAGGCGATTTCCACCCAAAAGCCTGTAAATGCTGAAGAGGCAAAGGCCTTCTTTCGAAAGATGAAGATGCCAGATTATGAGGTAGTGGACCAGCTCCGGAAGTCTCCCGAGCAAGTCTCTTTATTATCATTGCTGATGAATTCTCCAGAGCACCAGAAAGTGTTGGCCAAAACCTTGAATGAATCCTATGTACCGGTTCAAACCTCCGTGGAACAACTAGAGAAAATGGCGGAAAGATTCTTCGCTATTGATCAGGTCACATTCAGCAAGAATGATTTACCTCCGGAGGGAGCTGCCCACAACAAAGCCTTGCATCTCACCGTCAAATGCGAGGGCTATTATGTCAAAAGAGTAATGATAGATGGAGGTTCCGCAGTATATATATGCCCACTATCAACATTGCAAAGAATGAAAATCGGAACAGGAAGGATCTGTCTCAACAATGTGTGTGTCTCAGCTTTTGACGAAATTAAAAGAGACACCATAGGGGAAATTGACTTAGTATTGACCATCGGTCCGGTCAACTTTGAAGTTACATTACAAGTATTAGACATGGAAACATCCTACAACTATCTCCTAGGAAGACCATGGATTTACGCGGCAAGAGCAGTGCCTTCTACTTTGCACCAAATGTTGAAATTCGATCATGAGAACCAGGAGATTGTGGTCCACGGAGAAGACGAGAAGTAAATGTACCATGATCCTTCTATCCCCTGCCTCGAAGCTAAAGATGGAAGTGATCATATAGTCTACCAGGCTTTCGAAATTGTGGTAGCTGATCCACGCAAAGAAGGCAAACCATTTCCACAACCTTTCCTCTCCAATGCCTCAATCATGGTGGTGATAGAGATGATACGCCAAGGGTTTAAACCATGCAAGGGACTTGGAAGTTCTCTACAAGGAATAACTGAGCCGATTCTTTTGCCTATCACAGAGAAGTTTTTTGGGCTAGGTTTCCATCCCATGCCAGAGGATATAACCTGGGCCAACCATACGAAACGTCATGGATGGGCTTTGCCACAACCCCTACCCCAGTTGTACAAAACATTTGTGAATCCAAAGTACAGTGAGGAAGAAGAAGACGAGACCTGCACAGCGGAGGAAATTGAAGAGATATGTGGGGCCATGAGGAAATAATAGTACGAAGCCAACATGGTCAAGCTGGGAGAAGGCTCAAGCACTAGTGAGGTGCTCTAAATGGGACCGTATGCCATGTTCCAAAACTGGAAGGCCACACCTTTCCCAGTCAGGTGGGAGGACCGGTAGTCCTGCCTTGCCACCTTTTCTTGCATCACGAGTTATTTCAGGGTCTAGCTCCTGTGTTTTTCTTTAGTATTTTATCCTTTATATTCCACATGTAAACCCTGTTATCTTACAATTTCAAGAAATGAAATCAGTATTTCATCAAATGCATTCCTCTATTTTTCTGAATTTTGTTTTTCTGCTATTTTCTTTCTTTTGTTTCAGTTCCAATAATGCTGCTTTAAATAATATGACATGCTCGCTGACTTCATGCCCCGAGCCGAACATGATGCCTACTTGTAAAATAAAGAACCAAGAACCAGAGTATGATGAAGAAGAGGATTTTAGAAAATCAACCGAGAGAATATTTTGAAAATAAACCTAAACGGAACTTAAACAATATTGAACCAGTTAACTTGGGTGGTCTCTGCAAAATGAAGGAAACTAAAATAAGCATCCATGTGAATAAGGAAATCTAGGATTCACTGGTTCAACTTCTTTTGGAATTCAAAGATGTATTTTCTTGGTCCTACGATGATATGCCTGGGCTGAGTGTTGATCTGGTGGTTCATAAGTTACCCACATACCCTGAATGCCCTCCACTCCAACAAAAACAAAGAAAGTTCAAACATGATATCAGCGATAAGATCAAAGATGAGATCATAAAATAGTTAGAGGCGGGGGTAATCCGAGTGTGTATAGATTACAGAGATTTAAACAAGGCGAGTCCCAAAGACAACTTCCTGTTGCCTAACATCCACATTCTTGTTGACAACTATGCCAAACACAAGATACATCCCTTTGTAGATTGCTACGCAGGATACTACCAAGTATTGATGGATGAGGAAGACACTGAGAAAATAGCCTTCACGCGCCATGGGGAACTTACTGTTACAGAGTTATGCCTTTCGGTTTGAAGAACGCCGGGACAACATATATGAGGGCTATGACCACCATTTTCCATGACATGATGCATCAGGAAATAGAAGTACCTGTGAATGATGTTATTATCAAGTCCAAGACTCAGGGTGATCATGTAAGGGACTTAAGAAAGTTCTTCGGAAGGCTTCGCAAGTATGAGTTGAAATTGAATCTAGCCAAGTGTGCGTTCGGGGTCCCGTGAGGCAAACTTCTGGGATTCATTGTCAACCGAAGAGGCATCGAGTTTGATCTGACAAAGATAAAACTCATTTGAGAGCTACCCCCTCCAAAAACTAAAAAGGATGTAATGAGCCTACTAGGAAGACTGAATTACATTAGCCGATTCATCGTGCGGTTGACTTCCACATGCGAACCCATATTCAAGCTATTGATAAAGAACGCAACAATTAAATGGACTGGTGAGTGCTAGAGGCCTTCCACAGAATCAAACATTACCTGTCCAACCCACCAGTCTTAGTCCCGCCAGAACCAGGAAGGCCATTGTTTGTTTATCTAACAATCCTGGAATGATTTTTTGGTTGCATGCTCGAGAAGCATCACGCCACGGGAAAGAAGGAGCAAGCCATCTATTATTTGAGCGAGAAGTTTAGCAGTTACGAGACAAAATACACGCTGCTACAAAGAACTTGTTGGCCTTGACATGGGTGGCCCAGAAGTTGACACATTACCTGCAAGCCCACACCACCTACCTTATAACCAGGCTGGACCCATTAAGGTATATATTCCAATATCTGATGCCCAAAGGGCGATTGACTAAATGGATAATCCTGCTCACCAAGTTTGACATAGTATATGTCACTCGTACCACAATGAAGGCTCAAGCATTAGCGGATCATCTGGCCGAGAATCTAGTCGACGATGGATATCGGCCATTGAATACCTATTTCCCTAATGAAGAAGTAAATTCGATGGAAGTACCATCTGAAGACATTCCTGCTTGGAAAATGTTCTTCGACAGAGCAGTAAACACAAAAGGCGCAAGGATTGAGACAATTTTAATCTCACTCACTAGTCAAAATTACCTGGCTACAACAAGGCTCCGATTATTCTACACTAATGATACAGCTGAATACGATGCTTGCATCATGGGCATAATCATGGCCATTGACCAAGATGTTGAGGAATTGTTAACCATGGGGGATTTAGATTTGATTATCCGATAGGCTCAAGGTGAGTGGGAAAGTTAAGTTGATCCCCTATCGACAGCATGTGGAGGATCTCGCCAAGCGGTTCAAGTCGGTACAATCAAGATACATTCCTCGTTGTCACAATGAGCTAGCAGACGCACTCGCAACTCTGCCTTCCATGTTTCCTTAACCTGGAAATACTTATGTTGATCATTTGGAAATCCAAATCAAAGAAAGGCATGGTATTGTAATGTGACCGAGACAGAGTCCAGCACCCAGCCCTGGTATTATTACATCAAGAGATTCCAAAAAACACAATAGTATCCTGAGCAAGCTACCGGGGAGCAAAAGAAAACCATCCGACAGCACACGAGTAATTTCTTCTTGAGTTGTGATACTTTATACAAAAGGACCACAAATATCAACTTGATGAGATGTGTTGACGGCGAGGAAGATGGGAGAGTTATGCATGAAGTACACGCAGGAGTGTGTGGACCTCATATGAACGGGTACGAACTGGCAAAAAAAAAAAATACTTCGGGCAGGGTATTACTGGATGACCATGGAGAAAGATTGCTTCAGCTTCGTTCGAAAATGTCATCATTGTCAGGTGCACGGTGATTTGATTCATGCACTACCAACCGAATTGCATCCTATGTCAGCACCTTGGCCATTCGCTGCCTGGGGCATGGATGTCAATGGGCCGATTGATCGCTATTGACTACTTAAAAAAATGGGCTGATGCCATCACACTTAAGTCCGTCACCAAGTAGATATTGTGTATTCCAACATCATTTGTCATTTCAGAATTCCCGCAACCATCATTATTGTAAATGCCTCCAATCTGAATAGTCGTTTAATGGGAGAAATATGTAAACAATTTTAGATAACACATAGAAACTCCACCCCCTACCGGCCCAAAGCTAATGGTGTCGTCGAAAAGCCTAACAAGAAAGTCAAGAAGATTTTGAGAAAAATAATTCAAAGCTCAACACAATGGCATAAAAAGCTACCTTTTGCATGACTGGGATATCGCACCATGGCCCGCACATCGGTAGGATTAACTCTGTATTTACTGGTATATGGGACTGAAGCCGTCATACCCACAGAAGTAGGAATCCCTTCGCTCCGGGTAATTGATGAAGCAGAAATTGATGATAGTGAGTGGGATAAAACTCAAGTGGAGCAGTTGTCACTAATTAAGGAAAAATGAATGTTTGCAGTTTGTCACGGGCAGTCATACCAAAAAGCAATGGCCCGCGCATATAACAAGAATGTGCGCCCTAGGAATTTCGAAGTCGGACAGCTGGTATTAAGGCGTATACTCCCTCACATCAGGAAGCCAATGGAAAGTTTGCTCAGAACTGAAAGGACCGTACATTATCAGAAAGATGTTACCCAAAGGAGCATTGTACCAGGGTGACGTTGAAGGAGACGAGCCCGAGACAGCAGTAAACGCTAATGCAATAAAAAGGTATTACATTTGAACCCTCTGCTGCAATGATTTTGGACGGTTGAAATGACGACGACTTTCTTTCTTGCTACCCTAAAACACTACCAATCCTTCCCAAACCTCTCGAGCCGATTGCATTTCTTTGTTTACCTTCTTTGGAACCTAGAATTGCTATTCAAAAAATAAAGAAGAAAATGAATGATTGAAAACAAAAGAAACAACAAACAAATTAGTTTAGGAAACACTTCCTGAACTACGTCTGACTTGATTCCAAAAGGACACGTAGGCAGACTCTCCCTAAGGTTCAGTAATATCAAAACAAAACTCAGTTCCCCAAGAAATAAAACTGGGGCAGAAATGTAGTAGTTCGGCCACAAACCCTCCAAAGTGGTTCCAAAGTTGTAACTTCCATCTGATTTCCTTTGCTCAAGAGCCTGATCCAAGTCCTTCCGATCAATTGACCAATACAAGGATGGGTTAAACACCATTATTGGGGTTTGACACATTTCAAATTGAGAGAAATAAAATGAGAGAGTCTTATCGGTGAAAATCTTCAGTCACCTTAAGGCGACGGTTAGTAGAGAAAATAAAAATGAGAGAGTACGTTTAGTGAAAACTCGCAAAGAGCACTATCGTACGACGAGAGAAGAGAAATGAGAGAGGCCGATTGGCGAAAACCCGCAAAGGGCGTCGTCGGCCGAAAAGAGGAAATATTACTACCCCAAGCCTGAACAAGTTTCCATGGTTTTGAAAGATTTAAATCATAAAGCAGAAATAGATATAGGCCGGGCATCTAGTCCAAGAAGCATGTCGTTACCATATAAAGTCAGCACGCACTCCAATATAAGTCATCCCTTTTTTCCAAAAAAAGACATACCTCTCTAAATCCATGTGTTTGCATTTATTGTTTCTCCCACTACTTTTATTTTTAACTTTGATGTCTTTAACATTACGCAATAGAATGTAGCAAGACCGGTCTCATGGATTTTCTCCTGGCAAGAACTAAAAGGAATATCCGGTATCAGCAAGCACATTTAGGCAATCCCGGCTGATCATGACGGTTGATGCTTCAAAGGCAGGAAAGTAGAAAGAAAAGAAATTCAAAGTCGAGAGCCCATGAAGGCGAATGAAGATCAAAAAGGTTAAGCCCAAGCGGGTTAGTGGTTCATACAAAAGTTCCCAAAAGGCAAGCCCTGAAGTGGAAATTGGGAAAAAACCATAACTAAGGACCCTTAAAACAAAAAACAAATCTGAAAGACGAGGACCCCCCAACCAACCTACGAGGCGAAGTTCGAAAATCAAAGGGTTTCCTCCAACAGAAATGAGACTGAAATAAATCAAAACAAGGCCGCAAACCAATTACTGTTCAAACTAACAAATTGCTCTATTTTTGAATTAAAATTTGAAACAGGAGTAATATAAAAACAATGGGAACATGTAACAAATGCAATCAAAGGAATGGCACAAAGACTAAGAATATTGTTGCATCAATAACCAATAAAAGGGGATGTTTTCTTCACATTATTTTCCTACAGCTTCATAAATAAACGTGATAGAGTGGGACTCCGTTCCCTGACTCCTTCCCCAGACTTAGAGCCATATCCCTAGCCTTCCCCTGTGCAACTTGTGGACCTTCTCGGCATAACCCAAGGATCACACTCCACTCTCCCTAGCATAGACGAAGAAATTTCTTTCTTTCGCTCCCCGACATAATCTGGGGTTTCTCTTTATATCCCCAGCTTAACCCGGGGAAATATTTCCTCTTCCCGTCCCCATCATAACCTGAGAGCCCCTTTTCACCTTTATTCCCCAGCGTAGTCTGAAAGTTAAAGCTCTTCTATCCTTAGCATTACCTAAGGGTCTTTCCTTTCCTTCTCTATCCCCAGCATAGTCAAAAGGATCTATGTGGCCTTCACTTCCTACTATCCCCTGGCATAACCCAGGAATTTTCCATTCAATCCATGCATAACTCGCCGATCTCCGTAGCATAACCTAGGAGTTATTCTTTCCATCCCGGCATAACCCGCGGATTAACCTAGCATAAACCATGAATTTTTCTTTCAATCGCGGCATAACCCGTGGATCTCTCTAGCATAACCTAGGAGTTTATCTTTCAATCTCGGCATAACCCGTGGATTCCCTTAGCATAGCCCAAGAATTTTCCATTCAATCCTGGCATAACTCGTGGATCCCCCTAGCATAACCTAGGAATTTCCCATTCAATCCAAACATAACCCGTGGATCTCCCTAGCATATCCTAGGAGTTTATCTTTCAATCCCAGCATAACCGGCCGATTCCCATGGCTAAACCCTTGAAGTTTCCATTCAATCCCGGCATAACCCGTGGATTCCCCTGACATAACCCAGAAATTTCCCATTAAATCTCGGCATAACCCGTGGATCCCTCTTGCATAACCCAGGAATTTTCCATTCAATCCCAGCATAACCCGTGGATCTCCCTAGAATAACCTATGATTTTATCTTTCAATCCCGGCAAAACCCGTGGATTCCCCTAACATAACCCAGGAACTTTCTATTCAATCTCCGCATAACCCGCGGATTCCCTGGCATAACCCAGGAATTTTCCATTCAACTGCGGCATAACCTGTGGATCCCCCTGGCATAACCCAGGAATTTTTCAGTCAATCCAGGCATAACCCGCGGTTTTTCTGTAGCAACCTAGGAGTTTATTTTTTAGAACCCCGTCATAACCCGTGGATTCTCCTTTTTATCCCAGCAGGGAACCTTCTTTCCCATCTCGGTATTACCCGTGGATCTTCCTCTTATCCTCATTAGGAACCTTTTCTCCTTCCCAATATAACATGGCGATCATTTCAAAGGATACACAATCCCGACTTTCACTGTTTTCAATAAAGAAATAGCTCAGATTTGTGTTGCAAATAATTCACAAAATTTTTCCAGTGAAAACTGGGGTAGAAATTTCGTTCGTTTGTTTGATGTTAGAACAGGTTTCACCTCAAGACACGGGATACGAGGTAACCAAGGGAGTAATGTCTCAATCAAAGAAAAGAAGAGAGCAAAAGGTGCAAACTCAGAATGTTCAAAAAAGGAAAGGATGCAGATGACTTAATGTGTGATTGAAGTCACAAGTCTCGTATGCCCTGCTCCAGTCCAAATGCTGGGACAAAACCAACACCTATAACGTGCGAGCATCAAGATTCAGATCGAGGTCTATAGAGAAATCAGCTAAGACTCGAGACCAAACTTCTAGAGGTGTATATAGGAATCTTGTAACCGTAGTTGATAGGCCTAGCTAGCTTAGTTGTTGATTTTTCTTTTGGTGAATAAGGAGTCAGTATGCAGTAGCAGCAGCATCAACAGTGAAATCACAGCCCAGGTAGTCCCTGCTACCAAACACTCCAAAACTACACTGACCTGATTCCTTTATCACCAACGATATGTAGGCAACCATTGAAGCAAGGTTTGGTCAGACATCTTTTCAAAATGCTTCTCCTGGAGTTGTGAGTAGGCAAAAAACCTGAATAGCGCTCATTTATCTTTGACCAAAAACCCTTCGTGTTTTCAGTAAAGAGGGGCAGCTGTGAGCACGTGATTTTTGCCTCATTAAGTTACTCCTACAAAATTCTTAGACTTAAGATTTCTCCCTTTTATTATTCAATTTTAGGATTTAATTGCACATATTTGTATGTATTTTTATTGGTGCATGCATGGCAAGTCATAAAAAGTACAATAATTACATATGCATTTAGGATTTGATTTTACATTTTTTGTTAGAATTAATTGGTAATTAGGTTTTTGTTTTACGAAATATAAAAATCACAAAAATAGATAGTCTATTTCGTTGTTATTTAATTTGTAGTTTCAAAATTATTAATTTTCATATTTGATTAGTTTAGGTGATTATTAGTCTAATCTCGCAGAATTTAGTATTTAGTTTAATAAGATTATTAAAATAAATTAGGAAGATTATAAAATGAAAATGAAAAAAAAAGAGGATTAAAAGGAAATAGATTAGGCTGGCCACAATTAGGCCAAACCTGGGTGGCCCAAATCACCCTTTACCCATCCAAAAGTAACCAAAACAGGCCCAACCCGTCTCTGACCCAAGCTGCTATCAGAGACGCTGCAAAATAATGTCGTTTTGGGGCTTTCAATCTCAGCCGTTCATCATCCATAATCCAGTAGTCTGGGTTCAATGAAGATAGTACATAAAACATTCTCAATTTGATCAAACCCCAGAGACAAGAGCTTCTTCCTCGTACCCTCCGTCTTCACTAATACGCCGCCCTATAGCCGCCGGCGGACAATCGTCTCTGCCAGCGGCAGAGCTCCGATGCCTCCCAAAAATACACCCCTGACTCATCATGCCCTCCTATTTCTGATGCCCTAAGAACCAAGCCTCAACATTAAGCCAGTTGTCTTGAATATGAAAATCTTTGGGCACCGCTTCCGCCGCCCACGGCGGTGCCACCGCTGGAAACTTTCAAAAATAACACCCTAGGTCCCTTACCCCATTCCCATGACAGATCCATGTTCAATTTCCTCCAAACCCCCACCCATTGCTTCGAATATTAGTTCAAAGTACCGACCAAATCTCCAACCACCCCGGAATCCTTTGAAACTGATACCAGGTTACCTCCTCACCATCCTCTCCTCAAATCCATAACCAACAGCCTTCAAATACAAGTGGAACCTAGCCAAAAATCAAATCAAAAAATGATCTGAAATACAGACCCATCCCAAACTAACCGACCTTACTCCGGGTATCCTTCCCCCCTTTGAAATGATTGCTCCACTTCCCAAAAGGCCAAAGACATACCCAGAAATGTTGGACTATTATTTGGACTGTTAGCTTTAAGTTATTTAAATTTCAGTAGAGGTTAAAAACATAGTAGTTAATAATTTTCCTAGTCTTTCTATTTGATTCAATGATAGGGAGTCATTCATATGTACACGATTCTGATCAATAAGTCCATCTATTTGTAGACATTAAATTCGAAACCAGAGTTTTAGCATATTGGTTTACTAGTATAAAAAATCTCTACCTGGATTTTCCTTTGCCAAATGTCTTTAAGACGTTAAAAGGTATCAATTATGAATAATCTGAACAACTGTAGTGTAGCGATTTGGCAAATGTCATCCTTGCCTTATGAATAATTTGTAATACCAAATCTCTGGGCTTAATCGAAGGCCTAGATTATTTTAAGTTATGAAGTATGGAAAAATATACCTCCGGGCTATCTATTTTCGTTTATGTAGCCCAGTTACAGAAATCAGTTATACAAATGCTGAAAATATGCACACTAAGTGTTTTTGTTGGATAACCACTAACATACGAATCAATTAGGACATATCTTTTATTTACTGACACGTGTAATAGAGAATCATAGTCCCTTTAGATTGCCTTTCTAAAAAAAATGAGTGTGACACGCTACACAAAATCATACACTGCGTGACCCTCTATTGTAATGAAATGCTTAGAACTCCGGGAGATGCCGTTTAGTGAATTTCACATTTTTTCCCTCGAAGTAAAAATACGTAGTTTGCTTTCGGTGCGTTATTTTAATAATTCATATTTCTTAAGTCCGGTGCGTATTTAGGTGACCCAAATCCAAATCTCAGCGATATTAAAATGTGTCGAGATCCCAGGTGCATTTATGTAACGTGGTTCAAAAAGTGTTTTAACAACGTTGTAAATATTCCTAAAAGTGAATAAAGCGGTTAATAATTTTGCACTATAGGATGCACATGTATAAAAATCAAATAATTGGTCATTTATAATAGTTTAAGCCACCGTGCTAGAACGCGATCTGCGGGTGCCAAACACCTTCCCTCGGGTCAACATAATTCCTTACTTAGAATTTATGGTTCGCAGACTCCAATTGGATAGTCAAAAAAATTTCCTCGATTTGGGATCCTAAATAAATCAGTGACTTGGGACACCATATACCAAACCTATCCCAAGTGTCGACTCTAAATAAATAAATAATCCCATTTCGAATAATGTCACTTTATTTGGAAAAACTCACTTATACGTGTCATCCTTTGGGGTAGCCGTGTAATAAGGAGGGGTGACAACTACAAAATAAATTTGTGCAGTTATATTATATACAACTAAAAATAAAACAGAAATAAATAATTAAAGATGGGAGGGGGTTGTGCTAAGGGGGAATATCCTTTATTAAATAGCAATTTAAGTGAAAATCATGAAGAAAATTTAGAGTTTACATCTTGAGTGGTAAGAAATCACAACCAACCAATAAACACTTCTTATTATCTACCATTGCGGCGTGCAACCGATCCAAATTATAAAAAACTGTTGCGGCCCACAACCTGATCAATATCATTTTATCTCTTGCGAAGTGCTACATGATTCAAATATAATGTTGTTGTTGCGTTTTGCAACCCGATCAAAATATAATATAATTGTAGCGTGCAACCCGATTCAATTATATTAGTGTTGTAACGTGCAACCTCGTCCACATATACAGTTCAATACCAGTCACAAAGAGAGTCCCGACAAGGGACCAATAAATAAAACAACACTATCTCGGCAAGGGAATCGACAATATAAGTAAATATGTCCCAAAAAAGAAAAATCAGCTATATCCAAACTTATCCCAACATCTGACTTTCTCAACTAGCACCAATACTGAGTCATATCTAATTTTCACGAGAACAACCACAATCCTTGTTCAACACACAGAATCAACAACTTAGGCATGTGAAGAATGAATTTAGAGAGGTATGTTCTTTAAAGGAAAAGAGGGAACTTATCTGGAAATATAAGTCGGCTTTAAAAGGCGATGACTTGCTTCTTGGACTGGATACTCGACCCAAATCCATTTCTAATTTGTGACATCAACTTTTCCGAAAACCAAGGAAACTTACTAAGACCTAGGTAGCAATATTTCCTCTTTTGGGCTGACGACGCCCTTTGCGGGTTTTCGCCAATTGGCCTCTCTCATTTCTCTTCTCTTGTCGCCCGATAGCGCTCTTTGCGAGTTTTCACTAAACGGACTCTCTCATTTTGTTTTTTCTCTGCTCATCGTCGCCTTATGGTGCCCGGAGGTTTTCACCAATAACACTCTCTCATTTATTTCTATCACAAATTTAATTGTAGCCAAGTTCCAAGAACGTTATTTTTTCGTCCCCGTAGAACTATAACTTTGTAACCATTCAGACGAATTTGTAATTGAACCAATGCATTTCCGCCATAGTTTTAATTCTCTTGGGTCAATGGGATTTTTATTTTGATGTGACTGAACCACAGGGAGAGGCTGCCTACGTATCCTTTCGGAATCAAGTCAGATGTAGTTCAAAAAACTTGGTCCTAAACTAATTTTGTTTTGTATTCTTCTTTGTCCTTTTTTTATTATTTTCTTTTCTTCTTCTTTTTTTTTCTTTGAATTTTCTCCTCTTTTTTTCTTTTGAACACATTTTCGGGTTACAAAGAGAGAGGGGATAGCGGGGGAGCGAAACCTTCGTCATCTCAATCCACTGGGGTCACTGCAGGGGATTTAAACATAATAACTCTTTGCAGCATTGGTGTTTACCGCTGCCTCGGGCCCATCTCCTTCAGTGTCGGCCAAGTACAATGCTCCTCTAGGCAATATCTTCCTGATGATGTATAGGCCTTTCCAATTTGGAGTGAAATTTCCTTTGGCTTCTTGATGATGAGGGCTTCTTGATGATGAGGAAGTATCCGTCTCAAACCAGCTGGCCGACTTTGAAATTACTAAGGTGCACTTTCTAGTTGTAGGCACATGCCATTCTTTGTTGGTAAAACTGTCTGTGGTATAGCGCGGCCATTCGTTTTTCATCAATTAATTCCAGCTTCTACAACCGAGTTTTGACCCATTTACTATCTTCGATTTCTGCTTCGACAATTACTTTGAGGGAAGGGATTTCCACCTCGGTAGGTATAACAGCCTCAGTTCCATAGACCAGAAAATAGGGAGTTGCTCCTAAAGATGTTTACTGTGGTACGATATCCCATCATTGCAAAAGGCAGCTTTTCATGCCATTGCCTCGAGCTTTGGATCATTTTCCTTAAGATTTTCTTGATGTTCTTGTTGGCTGCTTTGACTGCACCATTAGCTTTAGGTCGGTAGGGACTGGAGTTTCTATGTGTTATCTTGAATTGTTCACATATCTCTCCCATCAACCGACTGTTTAGATTAGCTGCAGTGTCAGTAATGATGACAGCGAGAGTCCCAAAGCGGCAGATGATGTTGGAATGCACAAAATCCACTACAACTTTCTTTGTAATAGACTTGAGGGGTGATGGCCTCAACCCATTTTGTGAAATAATCAATGGCGACCAATATAAATTTGTGCCCATTTGAGGCTTTTGGATCTATCAGCCCAATGACGTCCATACCCCAGGCGACAAATGGCCAAGGTGCTGACATAGGATGCCGTTCATTTGGTAGTGCATGAATCAGATCACCGTGCACTTGGCATTGATGACATTTTTGAACAAAGCTGAAGCAGTCTTTTTCTATGGTCATCCAGTAGTAGCCAGCTTGGAGTATCTTCTTTCTTGGTACATTGCCATTCAAATGGGGCCCACACAGGCCCCCATGTACTTCGTGCGTAATTTTACGATTTCTTCGACATCTACACGTCTCAACAAATTAAGATCTGGAGTCCTTTTATACAAAGTGTCACCACTTAAGAAGAAATTGCTCGCATAGCGTCAGATGGTTTTCTTTTGTTTTCTGGTGGATTGCTCTGGGTACTCCTGTGTTTTTAGGAAGCTCTAAATGTCGTGATACCAAGGCTGTGGGCTAGGCTCTGCTTTGGTTGCATTGCAATAACCATGTATTTCTTTGACTTGGATTTGTAAAGGATTAGCATAGGCATTCCCAGGGTAGGGCAGCATGGAAGCCAAAGTTGCAAGTGCATCTGCTAACTCATTGTGGCACGGGGGAATGTACCTAATCTGTACCGACCTGAACCATTTGCTAAGGTCTTCGACATGTTGTCTATATGGGAGGAGATAATGTCCCTTGTCTCCCATTCTCCTTGAGCTTGTCGGATGATTAGATCGGAATCTCCCATGATTAGCAACTCTTCGACATCTTGGTTAATAGCCATGTTCATGCTAATGCACGCCTCATATTTAGCTGTATTATTGGAGCAAAAGAACCGGAGTCTGGCTGTAGCTCGATAATGCTGGCCTGTAGGTGAGATTAAAATTGCCCCGATCTCTACGCCCTTTGTGTTGGCTGCTCTATCGATGAACATTTTCCAGACGGGGGTGTCTTCGACTGCTATTTCCAATGAGTTCACTTCTTCGTCAGGGAAGTAAGTGTTGAGAGGCTGATATTCATCATCAATGGGATTCTATGCCAGAAGATCTTCGAATGCTTGAGCCTTCATCGCACTACGAGTGACATAAATGATGTCGAACTCAGTAAGAAGGATATGCAATTTAGCCATTCGCCCTATGGGCATTGGTTTTTGGGATATGTACATTAGTGGATCCAGCCTGGTTCTGAGGTCCGTTGTATGGGCTTGCAAATAATGCCTTAGTTTCTGAGCTACCCATGTCAAGGTGCAACACGTTCTCTCTAACCATGTGTACTTGGCCTCGTAGCCGGTAAACCTTTTGCTCAGATAATAAATGGCCTGATCTTTCTTTCCCGTGGCATCATGCTGCTTGAGAATACAACCGAAAGAGCCTTCCAAGACCGTCAGATAGAGAAACAGTGGCCTTCCTGGTTTTAGCGGAACTAAAACTGATGGATTGGACAAGTATTGTTTGATTTTATCAAAAGCTTCCTGACATTCGACCGTCCACTTAACTATTGTGTCCTTCTTCAATAGCTTAAGTATGGGCTCACACGTAGAAGTTAACTGCGTGATGAATCGACTGATGTAATTCAACCTTCCCAATAGACTCATTACATCCTTTTTGGACTTTGGCGGGGGCAACTCTCGAATTGATTTGATCATGGTTGGATCTAATTCAATGCCTCTCCGACTGACGATGAACCCCTAATGTTTGCCCGACGGAACCAAACGCGCATTTTTCCTGATTCAATTTCAAATTATATTTGCGGAGCCTTTCGATGAATTTCCTCAAATCCTTTACATGATCGCCCTTTTTCTTCGATTTTATAATCACATCATCCGCTTACACCTTTATTTCTAGAAGCATTATATAGTGGAGGATTGTGGTCATAGCCCTCATGTATTTTGCCCCGGCGTTTTTCAATCCAAAAGTCATAACTCTATAATAATACGTTCCAAAAGGTATGGTAAAGGAGGTTTTTTCAGCATCTTCCTTATCCATCAGCACTTGGTGATACCCTGTGTAGCAGTCTCCAAAGGATTGAATCTCATGCTTGGCATAATTATCGACATGTTTGTGGATGTTGGATAGAGGGAAGTTATCCTAGGGACTCACCTTGTTCAGATCTCTATAATCCATACACACTCGGGTTTTCCCATCCTTCTTCGGCACTGGGACGACATTGGACAGCCAAGTGGTGTACCGCACTACCCGGATTACCCCTGCTTCAAGCTGTTTTGTAATTTCCTCTTTGATTTTATCACTGACATCAGGCTTGAATTTTCTTTATTTTTGTTGTGCCAGAGGGCATTTGGGGTATGTAGGTAACTTATGGACTACCAAATCCATACTCAAACCAGGCATGTCATCGTAGGACCATGCAAATACGTCTTTGAATTCCAACAGGAGTTGAACCAATGAATCCTGTATCTCTTTATTTACGTGGATGCTTATTTTAAATTCTTTGATTTCATCGAGATTTCTCAGGGTAACCTGTTTATTATCATTTAAGTTAGGCATAGGTTTGTTTTCAATGTGTTCCAACTCTCAAGTGATTTCCCGAAAAGCCTCTTCTTCATTGTGTTCCGGTTCCTAGATCGTTATTTCACAGACAGGCAGCGAGATAGGGATGTGGCAAGAAGTCCGCGAGCATGTCATTTTACTAAAAGCCGCATTATTGGGACTGAAAGACAAGATGAAAAATAAAGAAAGACAAAAATCAAAGAAAGGAAAAGAAAGGTGAAGGACAAAATATTGATTTTATTTTTTGAACTTGAAAGATAAAAGGGTTTACAATTGAGATTTTAAAGTGCTAAAAGGAAAAAAAACAACCGAGCTACACCCTGAAATAGCTCGTGATGTGGGAAGAGGTATCAAGGTGGGACTACCGGGTCTCCCGCCTAACCGGAAAAAGGTGTGGCCTTCCAATTTTGAAGTTTGGTATCTGGCCCCATATACAGCACTTCAGCGGTGCTTGAACCTTCTCCGGGTTTGACCATGCTTACTTCATAAAGCAACTCCTTCATAGCCCTGCAAATCTCATCGATTTCTTCTGCCGTGAAGGTTTCTGCTTCCTCCTCTTCACTGTACTTCGGTTTTATAAAGGTTTTGTACACGTGAGGTAGGGGTTGTGGTAAAGCCCATCCTTGGCCCTTTCTACAATTAGCCCAGGTGATATCTTCTGTGGTTGGATGAAATCCCAGTCTAAAGAACTTTTCTGTTGCAGGCAAGGTGACCAGCTCGGTGATGCCTTGTAGGAGCTTCCGAGTCCCTTTCCTAGATTGAAGCATTGGCGCGTCATTTCCATTGCTACCATAATTGAAGCATTTGAAAGAAAAGTCTAAGGGAGCGACTTGCCCTCTTTATGATGATCAGCTACTACGACTTCAAAAGCTTGATAGACAATATGTTCACTGCCTTCCTTGGCTTCCAGATAGTGAATGAAGGGGTCCTGGTAAATTGATTGTTCGTCCTCTCCATGAACTACAATCTCCTGATTTTCATACTCAAATTTCAGCATTTGGTGTAGGGTCGAAGACACTGCCCCTGCTGCATCAATCCACGGCCTTCCTAGGAGGTGTTGTAGGAAGTGTCCACGTCCAACACCTAGAATGTTACTTCAAAGTCGGCTGGACCAATAGTGAGAACCAAATAATTTTCACCTATGGCATCCCTTTTTATTACATCGAAGGCTCGGACACAAACGTTGTTAGGATAGATCCTCCCTGTCCCGATCTCCATTCTCTGCAAGGTAGATAGTGGGCATATGTCTACTTTGGAACCTCCGTCGACCATCACTCTCTTGACATAATATCCCTCACACTTTATAATGAGGTGTCAAGCCTTGTTGTGAGCAGCTCCCTCGGGGGTAAGTCATTTTTGCTGAACGATATCTGGTTGATAGCGAATAATCTATCCGCCATTTTCTCTAGTTGTTCTACAGAGGTCTCAATTGGCACATAAGCTTCTTTCGGTTTTTTTGCAAACACCTACTGATGTTCGAGATATCTCATCAATAGTGACAATAAAGAAATCTGCTCAGGAATACTCAGAGTTGATCTACCACTTCGTACTTTGGCATTTTCATTTTCTGGAAAAAAGCTTCTGCTTTCTCAACATTCACTGGCTTTTTTGGCGGAAATTGGCATTTGGTAGTGGCGTTCACCTCTTCCATGTCTAGGTATTTCTTTGTAGGACATCCCCGTTGGGTTTCTCCGAGGACTTCTTTGCCCTTGTATGTAACAATGGTTTCCTGATAATTCCAAGGGACGGATGAAGGGTTAGTCATGAACTTCTGTAGCGCGTGTCAAATGTCCACGGGCTCATTCAACACCGGTGGTTTAATATAACCCCGTACCACATAGGCTTTCTTAGGTACGTACATGGTTTTGTTCAGCTCGAACCTTTTTGGTGGGCTTAAAGTGGGCTGCTTTTCTTTGCTTCCTCGTGGGATGTAGAGTAGTGTTTCTTTGGTAAGGGTTGTCTCAGCTTTAACCTCAACCTTCTTTTCTACTTCAGGACATTTGACTTCATTCATTTTCATTTCATCCATCTTCTTTGAGGTGACTTTTGGTTTCTGTCTGTTTGGGGTACAGGCTTGAGGAGACCCATATGGACTAGCTTTGGGAATAGGCTGGCGTGGGATTCTCCTATTGGGGTGAAGTTCAATCTTCGAGGTGGCTCCCGGGGACGACAATTATTTTGCTGAGGGCGGGGATTGTAATGATTCTAAGGAAGTTGATTCCTTGGAGCTTGATTTCTATTGTTCTGCTGCTGAGGTTGGGGAAAAGGCTGAGCATTCATAACTGCGTAGGGTTGAGGGACATAGTGAATGTCTCGGTGAAGATAGTAATGTGGAGGCGCTCTTTAAAAGAATGCATGCCTGTGAGTATGTTGTTTCCTTATCCGAAGGCTGCCATGGATACTTCCTCTTTTTTCTTGTTCCTTGGGAATCCTCTCGCTCCTCCTTGTATAGCTTGGGATATGGCTCTTACGAGAGATTGACTTAGAATCCTCCCTGTTTTGAAACCATTATCTACCATCTCCCCAATCTTTATTGGCTCTGCGAATGGTTGGCCCATTGCGGACATGATGTTCTGAAAATTGTCTGCCTCTTATGCTTGCAGAAAGACGATGACCATTTCTGTTTCATACATAGGAGGTTTCACTCTTGATGCTTGCTCTCGCCATTTAATAGCATACTCTCTGAAGCTTTCAGCAGGTTACTTCTTCAGGTTGGCTAGGGAATTCCTATCCGGGGCGATGTCGATGTTGTACTGGTATTTTCTTACAAAGTCCCGGGCAAGGTCATCCCATTTTTGCCATCGGGTAATGTCTTTATCTATGTACCATTCGGATGCAATACCCACTAATCTCTCCCCAAAGTATGCCATCAGAAGTTCTTCCTTTCCACCGGCTCCACGTAATTGATTGCAGTACCTTTTCAGATGGGCGATGGGGTCGCAATGGCCATCATATTTCTCAAATTTCAGCATTTTAAACCCAAAGGAAGATGTATATGGTTGAACATGCACAAGTCTGAATAAGACACACTTTTCTGACCACTAAGCCCTTGCATGTTCTTCAGGCTTTGCTCAAGACTCTTCATTCTCCTTCTGATTTCATCCTGCTCGAGCGTTTTGGATGTATTGTCTGGCACAGGGGTAAGTTCATATGTTGGCTGAGGGTAGTTGTATGTAGGGTATGGGGAGGCTCATTCTGATAGTTAAGAGTTTGGAATGTAAAGGTTGCAGGGTTAAACACAAGCCTCGGTACCGTAGGCTGTCTAGTAGCTGCGCACGGAGGGGCTGTAAAGATGTTGGGCACTGGCCCGGATGCAAACATTGGAGGGTGGGTTTCAGAGGGCGCCCCAACAAAATTGGTTGATATAGTGGGCTTCCCCAGGAGAATGCTTGGGTGACTGATTGGGATAGTATAGATACCCCCTGACCGTGGAAATAACTCGGGAAATCCAGGGATGGCACTGGGAGGTTCCTTCCCATTGGTCCATGCATCCCACATTTCCATGACCCAGAGCCGCATGATTCTATTCTCTTCGGCCGCTGCAGATTCAGAGGCTGGTACTCATGTGATTGGACTGTCTTCTGGAATAGGGACGGTGGGTAGAGTCATCTCAGTCGACATCTCTATATTTCCCTTTGAACGAGTGAAGTATCCATGTGAAGCCAGTTTACCGCAAAACCAACCACTATTCTAAGAACCTGGACTGTAATTCTAGAAACGTAGTTGGTTCAGGGTAGATGACAAACATGAAATCACACGTTGAGCATGATGCACCTATGCAGATAATGGGTTTCTATATGCATGCCATAGTCGCATGTGTCATCCCGACACTTATTTCAATTTCTTTTTGTTTCTTCCATCTTATTTCCTCTTTTTTGTTTTTTTAGCTTTTTAAAGAATACGGTCGAATCCTATTGAGATTGCCTAAGTATCATGACTTTGCATGAATCAGACCGAGCGTAGGTTATGGGTACAAAAGGTGAAGTACACAGTAAAATGTGTTTGGGATTTTCAATTTTGATAAAGATATAAACTTTGGTTACAATGGCTAATAGAACAAAAAGCAACTACGAGACTGGGACTTAATATCCTTACAGACTCGAAAGGACAACAGACAGACTCTTTTCAGAAAAATACAAATCTATGAGTACATTAACACTTCAAATGCTTTTAGAGCTTGCGGTGCGTCATTCGGCCTTGCCGTAGGTTTCTGCGCTCGACTTCCTTGGAGATAGTGGAGATCTTCCATTACCTGTCGGACTAATGTGATAACAGCGGTGAAAAACATGGATTTTGTCATGTCCTCACAGTGATTGCACTTAATGGTAATATAGTCTGCAATTGCCCGCACCTTTTCTCTGATAACCCCTTTTTCTTGTAGCAGATGCCCTATTTGTTCGGACCGTGCTTCTAAAGTCTGTTCAGCTGCCTGATTTGGCTTTTGAAACTGTCACAAATCTCTTTCAAACCCAGCTATTACCGCATGCAATGCTCTCTCTCGGCTTTGAAATCCTTAGCCTACTTGGCAATTTTTCTTTCAGCTATGATAACCCTCTGTTTTAGACCAGTGCTTTCATTGACGTTTCCTTCTTTAAATTGCTCCAGTATGCGGGCCCTTTCCTCAGCACTTTTAATTAAATATTTTCAAGCTCTATGCAATTCACCCTATGCCTTATTAAGGTAGAAACCGTATTCGGTTACTTTTCGACGCAGGTTCTCTATGAGCTTTTCATCTTTTGTACTTCTTGGAGGATTTTCTGTGGCTGTCTTCAATTTCTGAATCTGCGCTCCTAGGGTTTCGTTTTCCTTAACCAATACCTTATTTTCTCCCTCAATAGCAGCAGTTTGCAGGCCATTTTGGAATTGCAATTTTTGAATTTTCTTTTATAGCCTTCCTATAGTACCTCGGTATTCGTTTTCTTTTGCTAACCAATCCCACTGCTCTAGTGATGTTCTAATGAACTCTTGGTGGTGAGGCTTTTTGGATGGTCTTTCGTTCTCAATTTCTCTCCTGTACCAAGCGAGGTCCCCGAAGACACTTCACCTCTAACCAGATCCTGTACACAAGTGTCAACGGCTAGGTATTGGCATTCATTCCAGATTTTGCGAACCATTGCCTTAGGGAAATGACTACCAGGTTCAAATTCGACTACCCGGACGCTGAGATCTTCGTCTATTGGCACTATCTGGCATCTTCCAAGTTTTCTCAGGACTCGATACGGGGTGTAAGGCTGGATGCTTTTAAGGCCCATCAAGAGAAAATGCGGTTCTGTTGCGGGCATATTCACAACTTCGTCCACGGAGAGCCAAGTGAGTGTCCCTTGAATTTGATTTGCAGAAATAACCTGGAGATGCGACACCCACTCTGCGACGCCGTCTAGTAGTTTAAATCCATTCACCCTGCTGTCAGCTTCTTCTATGTAACATTTTGTTGGCAGCCCACAATTCATGAACCGCGGCCTATGACATATATGTCAATCATCCAGATTTGCAATAGCCAGTTACAACCTTCAAAGAAATCCGCTCCTGCTTTAGAAATGGTAAGGGCTCGAAGGATATTTGACAAGATCATTAGAGCAAGAGTAGTATTTGCCTGAGTCATCAAAGTACAAACGACCCCTGCTATCCATATGTCGATGTTCCCGTCCTTTAGCGAGAATACAAAAATACCCAAGAAAGATAACTGAAAGTGAAACATCGATGCTCCTCCCACTAGAGCCGATTACCCTTGCTACAGATAAGGTTTTTGGGATTATTGAATCCTCTGATGTGGCCATATCTTTGTTATATAATCTAAAGGGTTCAAAAGCCTGCCAACAAGTCTGGGTTGTAAATCTTTCTACTAATTTTCAAAACATCCTGAAATTTGTGCACAGCGAGGGCTCTGGGTGCGATCAAGTATTGATGAATCAAAGGGATTGTATGGGTCCCGATATATCCGGTCATTTCCTCTAAAGTCGGGTTAGCTCAAAGTCCGAGAAGTGAAAGACATTGTGCGTCGGGTCACAGAAAGTGATTAAGGCCTTTATGATGTCTCCCATGGGGTTGATTTTGAACAAACTAGTGAGGCCTCCTAGATGTGCGTTGACTTTTTTCTGTCCTACTTCTCTGAGGTCATTCCACCACAGTCGCAGCTCCAAAGGAATTTTGTTCATTATCGTGCTCATCCTTTTCACTTATTAGGGCGAATTAGTATTCCAAAAAACATTAAAATTGACATTTTATTATAAAACAGGGACTGACTTTGCAAATACGGCCTTTCGAAACTTCGACGAGAAAGTTTTCTAGGTTGTGCTTGCTTACCAGTCCGAATAAAAATTTGAGGTAGCCAATTGCGCAAGATCAGCCTTCCGGCGTCCTTTGTAGCAATATTCAGCTATTATTGTAATAATGGCACCACCCTACTCATTTCAAAGTAAGAAAATAAACTCGTGCATTTGACAGTATTGAAAGGGGTTGGCCTTGGCCAAAATAATTTATCAAAAACCTGGGACATAATTGAAAAACTCCAAAATTTGGTGCCCTTGTTTCGTTGTTTTTTGTTGTTTTAGTGTTTTTTTTTTGAAATATCTGGCATCATTTCGGTGCTATTTGAGCATTTGTTTTAAAAAGTGATTACCTTAGAAAGCTTACAACACAGGTAATAGAGCGAAGCCTTAGGCTGATAAACTGATTGAAGGCAGACCAAGAGCATTACCTACGAGGATTTATTAGGATGGCTCAAAGACTGATTCGGTCTTTTCCTCAAAGGCGGATACCCAGAGACAGATCCTTTACTTACTGGAAGGGCGAGACCAATCACTAATCACTAAGGCAGGGACCTTCCATGAGCAGCAGATTCAATAGCAATTGCATATTTTCTCAAATTATTCCCTTTGTTTACAGACCGGTCAACATGCGAGTCCAAGGCAGGTAAATGCGCAACTAGCACAAAAAAATGCATCAGGGTGGGCACCTGTCCTAGACGGACTCAACCCCTGTGTTGAGTCCTCTAAGTTAAATTTCATGATGCAAATAGACGTTTAAGGGATCCGGCATGTAGTTTTGTTGTACTAAGTTGAGAACCTCGGTATAGGGTCTACACTGTGTACCCTAGTGGACAACTCAAGTCGAAGAGGGGGCTACGTACCAAGGACCCGCGCAACCGTCCGACTTTGTAACTTGTCCGGCCTCTTTCTTATTTCAGGGTAAGACACTAAAAGAATTGGGAGTCTCAACCGGTAAGCACATCCCCTGGGGTGAGAAGTGAAGGGTTTTGTAACAATTTATATACAGTTCAGATAATATCAAAGCGGTAAAACAATGCGGCGTTTAGCACAGAACAAGTAAGCAAATCAGAAGAAGCCAAATATAACAGATATTTTAAGCTCAAATTCTTGAACCATGAACCAGAGATTCTGGGTTCGCCCCTAGCAGAGTCGCCAGAGCTGCCGCACCTCTTTTTTCCGCTTACACGTGGTTACCCCAAAAGATGACACTTGTATAGGAGTTTTTCCAATTGAAGTGACATTATTCGAGATGAGATTAACTATTTATTTCAAGAGTCGCTACTTGAGATAGGTTTTGATTTTGGTGTCCCAAGTCACCGGTTTATTTATATCTCAAATCGAGGAAATTCCGACTGCCCAATTGGAGTCTGCGAATCAGATATTTTTGAGTAAGGAATTTTGTTGACTCGAGGGAAGGTGTTAGGTACCCTCGGATCCCGTGGTTCTAGCACGGTCGTTCAAACTCATTATAAGTGGCTAAAATATGACTTTCTATGCCTTTTAACCTGCAATTTTAGATTACTAACCGCTTTTAACATCTTTTAGGAAAATTTAAAATGTTATTAAAACATGTCGCGAATCGCTTCACATAAATGCACCCGCAATTTTAGACATATTTTAATTCCATTTAGAATGGGATTTGGGTTACATAAATGCGCACCCGAATTTAAGAAAATATTTTATTAAACACACGCCTATAGCAACTAGGTCTTCGAAATTTGTGGGAAGGCGTGAAATTTGCTAAACAACACTTTCTATTTTTATGTGTTTTAATGGATTAAAGAGCCATCATATGGTATTTGATCGGATTAACGCAGCTCACTTCATTTAATAAGGGCATTCTAACGCATACTAAGTTCTCTATTATTTCTGTATTTAAATGCACTAATCATTTTATGCATAGATTGTGTATTTTGGGAAAGTAACACTTGCATCTTAGCCACTTTCATGGCTGATTACGCACACTGAATTTGAATTTAGGCCAGCCCAGGATACACATTGTATTTTCTGTGACTAACAACTGTTGGACCTAGTTCATGACTCGCTTGGGCCTTTTATTCGTCTAGCCTAAAACACGTAGTGTTAAAATTCCTTGGTGTATACTGGACCTCTCAAATGGGCCCAGTGTTGATTTGGACAAATGAGTCCAACTCTCAATAAAAATTCTTTGGTTTGAAATTGCATACAAAAAATTGAATATCTACACATTCATAAAGAAAATACTAACGATCATTTTATATCAATTTTCAACATTAGATCTGAACCAAATGATTCATATACTCGTCAGTTAGAGTATATGAATCAAAATTTTAGAATTCAATTACGATTCTGATCACAACTTATACATCTGAAACAAAGCATGGCCAATGTGTTGAAACCTAAACGAAATAAAACCCTACACAATGTTTGGATTTCAACTAGTTATTAAGCTAATGTTTCCTGAGTCCCACATTTTTTAAACAAAGCAGGAAATAAGCATCTAATAGAACCACATCACTTAGTTAACTATACTATCAGCTTTTCATGCTTAAAATAATGGTTCGAATGTCCTGTTAATACAAATAAATCAGTCTCTACTGTTCAGTTATTACAGAATGAAACAGTTTAAATGTGTAATTACACAGGGGAGTGTATTAATACTAAAGAAGGGAAGAAAATGGGTGGGATTTGAAAAAAAAATGAAGATAGAAGCAGACCTCCATACAAAGGATGCATTTTATTTGATTTTCAATACATTAAGGAACATTGAAGGTACCTGTAATTCAGCAGAAAAAGCAAGAACCTATGAGTAAATGTAATGAACCGGCTAAGCAATAGTAGCCAATCAAACAGGAGACCCAGGACATCCGACATAGTTTCTTGAGGGAATTAAATCTCAAAAGGATCAAAACACAACACTGATACTTTCTCACAGATATAAGAAGAGATAATACGATTTTTTATCTCTAGGATTTGAAGGAAAGGTTCCGGGTTTTATTAAAAATGCTTAGGTGGTTTCTTTTATAAGAGAGCCTTAGGGCATCAGTTTTTCTATTGTTTTTTTTAGTCCTTGCTTCAGATTTGTACTTTTCCTAAATGGTCCTTCATTTCCTGACTTGTACCTCATGTTTGAGGCAGAAATTGTGTCTTAATCTCTCACTAGAATGTTCTAGAGGATTACAATCAGATTCCTTAAGGTTCAAATCCTATTATACCCCTACTTCCTTTCCTAAATTACCCATCTGAAGTTTTTGACCTCAACTATTCCTTGACCCTGGTTTAGTTACAATTGACCCTGGTCAATCAAGCTTGGGTCACATTTCAATCTTGGGCTAACAGGCTTATGAAAGTTCAAAATCATCCAAAACTACCAGGTTTTAAAACAAGTGCCTTAATGTAGACTTTCAACACACAAACATTATTTTGGTCTATCAAAACAAAGGATCAAAATAACCAGAAGAATGTATATATCTATCAGAACTTAACTTTTCAGAAATATCTCAATCAAAGAACAATAAAATTCTTGAAAGTGAGAAGCACATACTAGGGAATGAGCACTAAGTTCATGAATAAAAATGAGGAAGCAAGTAGAAGTTCAGCGAATAAGAATAGCTTAATTATGCATAAGTACTGATTATCAAAGTTATTATGAAAGTGAGAATCAGGCACTCAACATCATAAACAAACTAATCAAACTAGTCAGAACATCAGGGAACAAAACATATGAGGATCATGAGATGAAGGGCAACAACCATAGAAATCATACTACTGAAGGATTAGCAAGCTAAACTTTCCAGATCAGAAGGCTAATGTATAAAATGATATCGCAACTAGTGAAGAGGTTTCAGTTACTGATAAGCAAAGCATATGACCATTTAGACCTACTTCAGGGAAGATTGTGGACAAACAAACAATTTTTTAAAAGAAGTCAAACATCTAAGAGCAAATAGAAATAAAGCAAAAATATATATAGAAAATGATAAACTACTTAGGCAAATATATACATAATAGATAAAATACTTAGGAAAATATGTACAGAAGATATAAAATACTTAGGAAAACATATACAGAAGAGGCAGAATACTTAACTTCTTTACAAATGCAACTTTGCTTAAGATCACTTTATCAGTCCTTGACCTTTTGTATAGAGATTTTCTATCCTCCTAGGAGACTGGTGTGACGTATAACAGGCTTAGGATTTCAGGGCAAGGCCATTTATGATTCTAAGACACCAGTGAGGTGTTAGATCTAATTTTTTTAGTGGCTAGTGTTGTTTGGGTGTCATGGGTAGCATGGTTGAGAACAGGAACGGCCAGGGGCTGCCTAAGAGGAATTCGACCAAATTCTGACGGTTTTGAGTTTTAGGGTTTGGCTTTGAATCGATAGTCGAAGGGTTTCAAGCAGATTCGAACGAGGTGACACACATGGTTGGAAAGAGGAGATCAAGCTGCCTCAGGGGTGTATATTTGGAGGGTTTTGGAACAGGGTTGCCGGAGATAGGGTTTCTGACGCCCTTCCTGTGAATATTTGAGACGATTTGGAGGGGGGGGTGTTTGAAGGGAGTGGGATGTAGGACGGAGAAGGGGAGGTTCTAATGGACCTATGGTGTAAAACTGGGGAAGATTGGAATAAGGTCGCCGGAGATGGTGGTTTCGACGATCTTGTTTTTGAATATTCGAGACAGAGGGGGCTTGTTCGACGGGAACTGACCACGTGACGAGATAGAGGAGGTTGTGACTGTTTGGTGGTATAAATCAGGGGAGGTTTGAATACCGGCCGCCGCGGAGGCAATTCCCCGCGGCGGCGTTAGGGTGGTAGGTGGGTGGTCAATGGTGGTCGTGGGGTGGTCAATGGGCGGTGTTACGCCGGGGAAGATGGTACGAGGAAGGGGAGGGTTTGGGCTCTAAGTGTATTAGAGGTGTTTGGACATATATATCAAAAACTGGGGGTAGCCTTAAGACCGTTGGATGGGGACATGATCGACGGCTGTGATGATTGGGCTCTTAAACGGTGTCGTTTGGTTTGGTACTGTGTGGACTGGATCGGGGGCGGTCATTTGGGCTGGGACTGTGTATTTTAATAAGGCGAAAAAGGTTTGTGCCACTCATGTTTGGTCCAATTGTGGCCAGCCTGAGTGGCTGTGTATGTATATACATATTTTTTTGTCTTTTCTTTTTTGTTTTAATTAATTTCTAGCTTTATTTAAAAACCAAAAATCCCTAATTATCACCAATAAAAACTGCAATTAGTTGAAATTAAATAAAAATAATAATAAATGCCAGAAATATTTTTTTTGTATTTTAATTTGTAAAAACAAACTTATTTAGCAATTACATCCTACACAATTTTAAATTTGCATTAATAAACACGCACTGACACACAAACAAATTCTAGAAAAATGAAAATTATATTTAAAGTAAATCCTAAATTTTAGGAGTCTTGTAGGAGCCGTTTTAGCCGGGTATAAATCATATGCTCACAATAGCTAATGCAAACTTCACAGAAACTCTACAATGACTCAAAGAGATTAGGACATGGATGTATAAAACCAGTTTTGGAATTGCACATGTACATGAAGATCTGAACTGACTATGGAACGAACTTAGATGTCCAACAATTACTAGTTTACTTTATCCAAACAAAGTGATGACTGCACAAAGAATAGTTTAACTTTATATAATACATATATATATATATATGCAGTAAAGATTCATGAGAAAAAAATACTTTGGTGCAAATAAGATAGTTCCTATGCATACAACAGTTAAACATGGTCGTGAGAAAAATTATAGTGATAACTTAGATATTACTCTTAGAGTTAACAAGTACAGATACAGAGAAGAAAAGCATCTTGACACTCAGATTCTTTTAACTTAGTCAAATGACATGGACATACTGTATATCATGTTAAGGTTACCAAATAATGAACTCAACCATAAGGCAAATAAGGTGCAGGGCAATAATATGAAATCTCTGTAGGATGATCAGCGAAGGAAAAGTCATGATGTTCAGATTAGCATGATTGGTTAAACAATAACGATATCGAAAACAAAGTAAAATACTATTGTGATAACTCAGTAAGATAGTTGGACAAATACAAGAAGAGGTACTTCAAGTTTAGGCTCAAGGTTAAGAGGTATGGAGATATAAGTTTGGAACAAGTTCTAGCTTCATTTTTAGCAATAACTATCAAGTAGTAAACTTAGTTTTCAAAGCTCACAAAATTATAGAAATACGACAAATAGAGATGAGTTTACTATAAATAAATGAAAACCATGAAGTTCACATTAAATATAAGCACATCATATTTAGGTATGAGGACTGTTAGAAAATCTAGCGGGCAGACATGAGCAAACATCATTTATAGTTTAATTAACTAACACTTAAGGAATCATAACAGAATATGCTAGTCACAAACAATCGCTAAATTAACAAATCATTTCTCAAGATATTGATTAAACATTAAATATTTGCAATCTATAGAACCTAACGTGATATGTTTAAATCATTTAAAGAGATAAACAAAAGCAAAAGAGGGAGAGAGAGGAGATGCTGACCTTCACAAGGCAGTAGACCAAACGAATCCCTTTGTTTCTCGAGATTCCAGAACTTTCAAGATCGAACCATTAAAAGAAACTCAGAAAAAAGAGAGAAAAACAATAAGATATCTAAGACTAAGAACCCTAAGGTTCTTAGTATTTTTGACTATAGTGTGTTTACTGTTAGGTTTTGCTTGGTGTTTTAGGTGAGTGAATTGAAGCCTCATTTTTGTAATGACCTGACCAGTCGTTTTGAGCTTTTGCATATCGCTCGCCAGTTCTCGGACATGTCTAGTCCCGTGTGTTGCATTATGACTTATGTAAATTATCGATTTTGGTTTTCAGAATAATTAGAACAGATTTGGAAGAACAATTCTCAATTTGAAGCTTTAAATTTGAATGGTTTGACTAAGTTTTGACTTAGTATTCAATATCATATTTGGATTTTTATGATTTGGTTAGCTCTGTTAGGTTATTATGGACATAGGACTGCGTTCACAATGCATTTTGGAGGTCTGTGGTAGGTTTAGGCTTGAAATAGCAAAATTTGAAATTTGGCATTTTCTGGTCGGTAGTAAAAATTTTGATATTGGGTTCGGAATGGAATTCCTAAAACTAGAGTAGGTCAGTTGTGTCATTTTTGATGTATGTGCAAAATTTCAGGTCATACGGACGAGGTTTGATAGTCATTTTGATCGAATTCATAATTCAGAAGGATTGGAATTCTTAGACTTGTATCCGAAGGCGATTTGTTATTTTGATATCGGTTCGAGTGTTCCGAAGGTTGGAAAAAGTTTAAATGATGTTATGGGATGCGTTCGATTGTTTGGTTGAGGTCCCGAGGGCTTCAGGTGATTTTTGGGGTAGTTTCGGACCATTTCTAGGCCATTTCTTGTTGCTAGCTTTTGGCTTCGGGGGTGTAAAGCGCGTTCGCAAAGATCTAACTGCGTTAGCATAGAGAAAATTCAGAAAAATAGAGTTGTTCTTTGCAATTTCCTATCTTACTGCGATTGCATAGACTAAAATCTTTATTCTACTGACCCAACTTTGAAAGCTTATATCGCACAATCTATGAGGAATTTGAAGACGATCCAAGAAATAACGTTGTAGCACTTAATATCTAGTTTTCAGAAAGTTAAACCAATTGTAATTTGGATTTTTGTACAAAATGTTATGACCATTATATTAGAGGCTATCAGGAAGAGTTGGAGAAGGTTGTTGGAAAAATTTGTTCTACGGGATTTCGTTGTAGTGGCCGCGATCGCGTAGAGTAAAAGAAGGATTAGAAAATTTTATGCTTCGCCATCGAATTATTTTGTATGCGATAGTATGGGGTAAATGCCTTAACCGAATGTTTTAATTACCTTTTGCGGTTTTTAGTCTATTTCCACCTTTTTTAAGTCGGTTTTTGGAGCTTCTTGGGGAGATTGAAGAGGTAATTCAAAAGAACTTCTTTGAGTTAAGATTAAAAACCAAAAACTCGATCCTATGTTAATCCTTACTTGTTTAAACATGGAAATAGTGGGATTTAAAGCCCAAAATTGAGGAACTAGGTCTTGAAATTTGAGAGTGTAAATTGTGAATCTGAGGTGCCATTTGAGGTCTGATTCTGATGTTCTTGGTATATATGGACTCATGTGAGGAAAAGGATTACAGTAATGTTTATTTTTTAGGATTACGAGATGTGGACCCGGGGGTGGGGTTTGGCCATTTTCGGGTTTCTTGATGAAATTTGATTATTTTCGCATATGCTTCATTCCTTTAGTATATTCTAATGTTATGATACTGATTTTGGGTAGATTAAACGTAAGTTGAGGCCAAGTCGAGAGGCAAAGGCATCTCGGGCAATAGTTTGTAGCGCTTTGAGATATGTAGTGATTGTAAATATTGACCTGAGGGTATGAAACCACGAGTTTCACATTGTTGTACTATTTTGAGGTGACGTACACATTACGTGATGAACGTGGGGTTATGCACCGTTGGATTGTGACTTGATCCGTCCCGTACAAACTATTAAGTCCCGTATTTACTTGGAAACTATTTGATATTTTTATATTTTTGAAAGTATTATTATATTTGGGGATAAATGTTGTGTTTGAACCTTGTGCCGACTTTTTGGACCCTTAGGGGCTTTTCTTTACTGTTTCCTCACTATTTTTTATAATACATATACTCATTCGTGCTATGCTTTCACTGATTTCATAACTCAGTTTTTATTTACTTCTTTTGATTTGATAAAATCATGTTTTGAGCCGAGTACATGTTTTATCATTAGGCCAAGGGGATTGAGTGAGATCTGACCGAGTGAGACTGATGGCTTGTTTTGTGAGGATATCAAGGGACCGAGTTGTGCACCACAATACATGGCATTGATTTGGGATATGTGAGAGGCTGATGGCCTGATTTATTACGCCCCGAGGTGGCTTGTGATTGTTATGAGGCCGAGGGCCTATTTTATTATGCCACGAGGTGGCCTATGATTTTTTTATGAGGACGAGGACATATTTGATTATGCCACGAGATGGATTGTGATAGCACTCGGGCTATAAGAAGTTTCTCCCAGAGTCTGCACACTGTGGGCATGTGACTTTTGCCCTATATTTCCTTTGTTTATTTGTAATTTTTTTTTTCGTGACATTTTCTGTTAATGGTGTGCATATTTATTTTCTATTAATTAATGGAAAATAAAAAATTGTGGCATGTGCATTTGAGATCCAACCTTGCATTTTTTGAGAACTAATTAGTAATTGGTTTAATTTATGGAAAAGGAAATTCAAATATAGTTAAATTTGTATTTTTATTCTAATTTTGGTTTTTAGGTGATTTCTTTTTATTTAATTTTTTCTTTAACTATTTGTGATAATTATTACTTAGGATTAATTATCCCTTTTTATAGGTTAGTTATGGATTCATTATTTTTAATTTAGGATATTTAGTTTAATTCTAAAATGAAAAACAAAAAAAAAGAGAAACAAAAAATGAAAAAAAAATAAAGAAAGTTGGGACAATTCTATTAATTCCAGCCGAAAAAAGCACCTCAAGCTAGGCCTAATCCCGCAGGGAACCCGGTCCAAAGCCCCACTGGTAGCCAAACGACATCATTTGGACGGTAGTTAATCACAACCGTCAATTTCTCTTTAATCCAACGGTAGTGAACCTAGGGTGTAACACATATATAACTGTTTCAACCCCCACCCACCCATAATGCGGACCTTGTACCCTGTCAAAAATGCCAAACCCTAATACCACCACTCTTCGCCGGCGGCGATGCTCCGATGACCGCCAAAAAAACACCACACCACCCTCTCAACCTCCTCTTTCCATCCCCGCTATCAGCACCCCTCGAATGTCGACCAAAAAAGCCCAATATTGAGTTGAAACCATGACTGCCCTGCCACCCACTGCGGCGCCGATGAAAATAACCCCCAAATTAACACCCTAGGTCCTCCTAGCTTCCCTCACCCTGTACTATAAGTCCTTGCTTCTAATCACCACCAAATCCCTCGAATCTCAGTTTGAAGACTCGGCAAGAATCTCACCACCCACCATACCACCCAAAGCACACCACCTCTGCCTCTTTCACCTCTCACACCCACCGTTAGAGCCCCTCAAGTGTCTTTACAACACTCCAAAAGCGAAGCTAGGGTTCGGAGTTAAGGCATGAAGATTCCAGAGTCCAAATTAAAAGCTAAGTCCTCATGTTAATTAATCTCACCTCCTAGGCTTTAATTTAGTTAAATACAAGGTAGCCTAGCTTGGTAGTTCACTGTCTGTGTTCGTCTCTTGAATATGGTCAGTTGGGATTCTGCCTAAAATTTGGAAATTGGCCTGGTTTAAAAGTGGCATGTTTAAATATGATTATCAAGTTTTTGCAATTGGTATAAGTTTGTTTATTCAACTGATGCCTCGTCTAGGATTCTTTCCTTTGACTCACACTGATAGCATGAGCCTGTTACTTGATACATTTGATTCTTGAATTTCGACTGATTAATTGAACTCTTCAGTTTCAGTTGATGATAAATAGCTTGACTCTGATTTTCTTTATTTAGGCTTGATTAACTATTCTTCATGATTATTTATTTAAAAAATTTAGGGATTTAATTGGTTATGCTTTTGTTCTAGTTTAGTTTAATTTTGTTCTCTTTTGATTTTTTTTCTAGATTAATTTTTTTGATTTGATTAAATAATCCATGATGGATGCTGATAATTTGATTTTAGTTTCAACGGCCATTAATTGTCAGTCCACTAATTCTTAGCTTTAATTTAAAGATTAGTTGAATTGTTGAATTAGTTCAATTTTTAGGATCAGTTTGGTTATAGTTGAATAGGCTAGATTTTTGTTTAACCATGGTCACTTCTTGACCAGGTTATCAGGTTAAAAGTGGTTTGTTTTAGTTTGGTAATTTTCTGAAGTAGAAAAGGGTAGTCTAGGTATTTCAGAATGAGGGAATCTTTAGTAACTTAAATTAGAAACCACTAGAAGCACCTAGATGGGGTTCTAATTTGAATTTAAGACTCATAGTGGTGTAACATGGCTAGCAAGGCATAAAATGAGGGACTAACTGGCCAAAATCGGAGATTAAAAGAAGGAATTAGGGTGTATTTTAAAAAAGGGGTTTCCCTAACTTTAGCTTATAAAAGGGTAGTCCTTTGTTTAGGAGAGAAGGAAGAAAATTGGCTGAAAAAAAAAAGAATCACAGGCGGATTAAATTTACCAAGAATTCCATTGTTCTATTGCCGCTTTGAATTTCATAACTCCTCATCTTTGAAAAAAATTAGTTTTGTATGAGTGTTTCCATTGGTTTGCATTTGAGCCCTGTATAAAATCTGGGTAGATTTAGTGGTCAGACCATAGTTTGTTTGGTTATCTCTGGTTGGATCTCCTGGGTTTTAGCTGTTGGAGTTGTTGTTACTGATCTCTGCTGTTGGGTTTCTTATTTCAGCACATAGCCTCTTTGTTTATCTGCTGTATCAGGTACTCTTATGGTCTCATGTGATCTGCGAAGAGTCAATGTATGACTAAATTGGAAGATAAATGATGAAATGCTGCTTTATTTACCTTCTGAAGTTCTCATGTACTATTTTAGGTTAACTGCGTAGTATAGTTCTGTGAACAATAAAATGATTTGTAAATAACTGGACTGTTGGTCCTCTCTTAGAAATATATGAATGATCTGCTAATGATATTAGTTTAGCCTAGATAATGCTACCCTTGAATATTATATTAGTCTGCACTTAAGCTCAGAATAACTTATTGGTTATAAATCGAATCCGGAAATAGCATGACCATTTCTATTGATGCAGAATTGGTATCTCCTGTAGTTTAGAATAGCTTGTTGCTTTAATTAGTTTACCATATGCCTGTTGAAAAAGTGAAACTCAAAATCAGTTATTTACTATTCAAAACATGAGTATATTTCAGATATATATTGTGTTACATGTAGTTTGGAAGTTCATGAGTTGCCCAGAAATGAATATGTAAAAGAAGTTTAGAATTTCAGTAGCTACCTCCAGTTCCCCAGTCCAGGACTAAGTTTGTGTTAAGGTGCATTAATTTTTAATTCAAAGGCACCTAATTTTCAGAATGAGTATGTTAGATCATCAATTTACAAACGAGCTGGATATGTATGTTAGATTCAGATTTAAGGTCGGCATGCCTTGATAATTGTTCATCTGTCCACAATTTGTTAAGTCCGGTCGTCATTTCAAATTAATATTTTGAGAACCAAATAAAATCATTACTGGATTTGGTCGCATTCAGGAGCCAAAACATGGCAGCCTTTTGTTTAAATAGGGTTTGAGCCTAAAATTTGTTGGTACATGGCAGACGTGAGGTAGTTTCTCATAAAGCTGACTGCATGTTCTTTCTTCTTGGGATAATTTTGAAGCCCAAAAAGTGCTAAAGGCTCGACTTCTTATTAAGATAATTTGGTTGAATTTGCAATACAGGTTGGGCCCTTCAAGTCAGGTAGCACATGCAAACTATGAGGTTTACCTCTCGTTTAAGCGTGGACTTGAACTTAGAGCCCGAATTCCTTTAATACAAGTTTACTAATAAAGTTAATTAGTTAGGACATTTAGAGACAATCTATAATAGAGAACACTAGTCTCTTTAGGATG